>VWZP01007210.1:85436-164616 GCA_013396995.1 Dicaeum eximium
CCGCGCTCAGCGCGCCGGAGAGGGCGCTCCCCGCCGCCAGGGGGCGGCACGCGGCCGCGCGGTGGGCCGGGAGGCGCCGGGCCGTGAGGGGGTGCGAGCCCCGCCGTGCCCAATGCCCCAGGCCCCTCTTGCTTGCTTCTTAATCCTTCCGGCCTAATCCTCCGACTCTGGGAGCCTCCGCTGCGTGGAGCCGGAGCGGTGCTGCGGTGGGTGTGATCGAAATAGTTTGTCTACTTAAAAGGTGCAACTGTGTGCTTATATTGCCAAGCTCGGTCTCTCTGACAACGTAACTTTCGGAGGGTCTATGTTTTAGTCAGACCACCTTTTCATATTCCTGGAAACACAGAGGTTTATTTGACTTATCTTCTCTCCCCCCCACCCATTCAAATCCTTGAATTTGCCGAGAGAGGTGGAGCTAAACCGCACCACAAAATCCCTGAAGCATCCTATAAAACACTAACATGAAGCGAGAAAGTGCTAATTAGCCCTGGACTGCCAGAAACGGCAGAACGAGACCTAAATTCTATCTCTAACCTACACAGAAATTCCTAATTTGGAATATTTTTAACTAAGTAAAAGAGATTTGTTTTAAATAAAAAAATCTAATAAATTTAGAGTTTTAATGTGCTCCAAGTTAAGGGTTGTCTTTTCAATATCCAGAAATATGTCTGAGAACAAACGGGAGCACATTTTGCAAAAAAGAAAAATAGCTCTTTCTGAAGTACACATACATCGAAAGTTTACACATGTTTAGTTCTCCAAGCTGAATAGAGCTTCAAGTGATAGAAAAAGATAAAACACTTTCATTCTGTATTAATAATTAAAATTTTCCAATCTGTGGTATTTTTCTTGTTGCTACAAGTCTATACATTTAGGAGGAACATTGTTTTACTGTCCTATAATCCTACATTCTGAGACACATCAGTAACTTTTATATATTTATGCATTTTATTTCTGTGGGTATTACAAATCTGTATATACATTTATAGAATGTACAGCTTTCAAAAGCAGACACTATCTTGTTAATTGGAAGTATTCGCTTGTGGAAGTGTTCGATATATTTTCTTTAAAACAGCTTTATCTACTGCAGACACCCTGGCCACGCAGACATGCTATTCTCACTGTGCTATTCTCACAGTGCTACCTGCCTGTTAAAAAGCTGTCACACATCTGCTGGTAAATGCAGACTCAGATTCATCGCTGGACATACGTCCTACATTTTAACTGCTAAGATCTTGAGGTGTTTCCATGTATACCGAAAGAAATAGATATTCCTAATAACCATAGGCAGTAGCAGCTGGTGCTGAACTCATGCTTCAGCTGGAATGTGCTTTCAGTGTAGCTTTAAATGCTTTTTAAACTTTTTTTTTAAAACTTTTTTTTTTTACTTTTTTTAAACACTGTCTTTGCTGTGTGCTAGCGATCTTCGTGCACTGCTGGGATGCTTGTCACAAACAAAGGCTGAAACCTTCTTACTGCAGGTCAAAATGTAGAGCATACTGATAAGAAATTCACTTTGGAAAATCGTGATGTAAGGAGAGGAAGAAGGACATGAGTGAAGCTACATGCTAACTTCTTCAGCTGTAGTTACAGTTTATCAGGTGGAGCTGTATCTAACTTCTTTTACAGCTTCAGTGTGTAGCCGTAATACCACAATATGACGGAAATTTACCATGCAATTCTTGTTCTGTTGAAGGCACATATTCTGCTTTTAGAGTACAGAATCTTTTAATGAATAATTCTTGGCAATTCTTTCTGTTTAATCCTACAATTCTCCTCTGCTGAATTGCTTATAAAAAGCTGTATCAGTTGCATTGCAGTGTTCATCTTTGACTACAATTATGTGCAATATATTTGCTTTTTGAATATGGGGTTTTGTGTTGCTTAGATAGTATGAAAGTATTCACTATTTGCACTTTCAGGGACTGGAAAGTGGTTCTTACTCCTCTTTAAAACACCCAACTTCGTACCCGTGGATTCTCTGATGCTTTGTGTGTTTTGTAGGAGTATTGCTCTGCATAATGCTCCCCATATATCCACATTAAATCTGAACACTGAGCAGCAAGCCAAAAAGATTGCTCTTTTTGATTTGTTAATGACAAAGATATTTGGAGAAATATTGAGCTGGAAGCTCAAAAAAAGCTTCATTAGGTGGAGTTTCTGAAGATGGCTGGTCTGAGCAACTGTTTTGGCACAGTCCAGACAATGGATGGACATCTTAGAATCAGAATCAGAAAAGGAGCTAAAACACTGCACCCTTGAAGTACTTTTTCACATTTAATAACATGTGAATCCCAATTTAGCAGTTTACTAGAATGAATACCTGTATCAATATGAAATTTTGCACTTCAAGTGAGGTGTTTATCAACAATTAGTGAGTTCCCATTACTTACCTTATAACCTAGGTTAAGGTATACATGTATTTAAGCCTTCAAAATTATATAACTGATCAGTCACAGGTAAGAAACAGTGCTTTGTGAAATGGACATTTTAAATGCTCTCATTTCTGTACACCATATGCTTTTGATACCTCAGCCATCTCAGGTATCTCAGCTATTTTTGAATAGCTTAAAATTAAAATACTCTTATAGGATTGAGAGGTAGAATCCAGTTCAGTGACTGCTCATCAGGAAACTCTAATCCAGAAATTTTTAACACTACCCTTATCATGATGAGTAGTCAGCTTTCTACAGCAGCCATTTGAAATTGGAAACAGGTAATTGAGCACTATCCCAACAAAACCAAATGTTCAGGAAAACACAATGAACATAAACTATTAAAAAGATACTTGTTACAGGATTACTAGAGAGGTTGAAATTTCAGTTCACAATTCTATTTATGGCATTACAGAAAAGAACACCTTAAAATAAAGTGATAGGTTTGTATTTTCCCAGAGACTGCACTTTGTACTTAATATTCTAAGTGATGAACTGTAAATCCTTTTATCTGAATGAAAAGGAACAGTTAAATGATGTTTCATTTTTCAAAAAGAAAATAAATGCACAATTACTTGGAATCTCTCTGCTTTGATTCCTCAGTATTTTTGCTGGTTTTGTCTCATGGGCAGTGCTTCCTTAGCTGAAGTTAAAATTATATGTAAAAATTAAGTCTCATTTACACCTTACACCATTCAAAAATACAAAGGAACCTTTAGATTAAAATAGGTAGTTTATATATCAGATTAATGCCTTTCCAACTTCAATATAAAGTAATTTTTTATGCCTCAAGGGAATTTTTGTGGAAGTCTACATGTAGTCAATACCTGAAAACCCTGAAAATCCTTAGAAGCCTGGAAAGACGTGACAATTCAAGTCTCCCACAATTATTCTAACAGTTTTGGTCATAAGGCTGACAGAGCTTGGAAACCTTGATCAAATAAACAGAAACATTACTGTTAGTGTAAGAAATACTTTAATTACAAAAACAGTATATTATTTAGGTAAATATAGAAAACTATTTGTGTATAAAAAGATAGTTCTTCGCAGTACAAACCAAAGCTGAGAAAAGGTCTGTTGTGGGCAATTAGGACGTAGTGTCCCTTGAGTTTTAATCCCTCTTCAGACATCAAATATTTTCATGCATGTAAGTAATTTAAACCATGTCCCTCCTGAAATCAGAATCATGATGGTAATCAACCTTAACTGTGTTAAGGGGTGTTCAGATTAGATAGAATGTATCTGTGAGAATGCTTTGAAGATGAAAAGCTCTGTATCAAGGTAAAAGGTCTTACTTTTTTATTACAACAAAAGTTTCGGTAAAGAAATAACAGTGCTGTGTACACATAACTGAGCTTTGAATTGCTTTTTCTAACGTTACTTCAAAGAAATGGTATTTGCTTGGAAGAAATTAAAATAAAGCCTCAGTCAAGTCCAGTTTACCTTCTCCATTCATTCATGCCGATCGCACTGTCAAGAGTTCCCATTATGCTGTACTGCTTGTAGACTTTGTTGTTTCTGCCTTACAAGTTCACAGAATGTTTTCAATAGTGATGGAATATTACATGTGTTAAATGAAGAGTATTCTGTGTCAGACAAAGAGAAAGCCCATATTTGCCATTTGCTCTTACTGTGAAACTTTTTAGCTTTCTCTTTCACATCCCATGTTACTTTCATTGCTCCTGTGTACTGGGAAAATTCTCTGGTCTCTATCCCCAATATAATGATTTATGATTTCAACTGACTTCAAAGAAAAATTAATTTCTGTGTTTGGACAAATAACTTTTAAAGCATAAATAAGCTTAAGAACTACTGTATGTAAGCATCTGAGTCAGATTCAGGAATATTTGAAAACCTGTTTCCAAGTCTTGTGATCCACTACCAAAACTACTAGTTTATTGTTTCTTCAGATGTCTCTGGAGCAGAGAGGTTTGTAAACCCTCAAAAGCATGCCAGCAAAAGGCTGACTGAGGAAGTTCCAAAGACCTTTACCAGGAGCTGAAGACAGCTGTCTTTATACTGACTCTGCTGTGGGATTGTAACACTTTGTGTTCGTCCATCCATTTGTAAAATGAGCAGTTTTGAAACAAGTGGAAGTGTCCTGAAGGGACCATTTTAGCAAAACAAACACCAGAAAATTCCTTCTCTAACATGATTTTTCTCAAGAAGGAACCATGAAGAAGATGACCTCATCATCTTCAAAGCGTGATGTGCTTCTTGTGCACTAAATAACCTTAATTCAATGAAGATTGCACAGTCCACAGACAGAGCAACTCTGGCATTTACAGAAGGGAATTTTTCATCTTACAGATGATTTAGTGATATAATGATTCTGAAAGTGACCATGCAAAGAAACATACACTGTGAGCTCAGGTGTGTCAAATCTGCAAGTTAAGATCGTGGAGTTAGAAACTTGACTTTTGACATTACTGACATAAGCTATTTCACAAAATAAAATCCATACTGCAATTATGTGCTCATATGTTTCTTCCTGATTGTAGTGTATGGACTCAAAGTCCCCATTATCTTCAGTGATGCTACAGAGAAAAGGGAATCTCAGATCGTGTAGGAAATGGTTAGAGAATATGAGCATTATTTTAATTAATAGCTGCATTGGTCAGCTAGTGTTAAGATGTGAGTGATTCTCTCTAATTTGATCCACATACCAGTTAATTAGTTTTTGTTCATGAAGTATATGAGTGCATCCATATCACCTGTGCACAGAAGTGATTATAAAACTAATGTACATAGCTAGAGTAAAAGCTGCCTTCCCATGTAGCTTGGCTGGAACTTGCTCCTCTACTACATGCTTCTACTTCCAGCATTTTTTCTAACATACATATCATCTTAGCTCCCACCACACAGATATTAAAATGAGAATAATGAAAAATAATGGCCTAAGTATTTAATTGGTTTATGCTGAGGTATGGTTACACAAACCCCACCTGGATTTTGTTTTCCCATAACCCCTCTTTGACTACATCTTGACTTCAGGTGCCTTCCTTGGCTCTGCTCAGGCATCACTTCTGTATGGTATTGATGACTAAAGGTTAGGTCCTGGTAATTGTAAACTGCTTCCCAGGGGACTGGCCCAGGAGGCAGTGACTCAGAGGCTGCTTCCCTGCCTCCTCCTGGCCATGGGCATGCAGGTACTCACTGCTGACCTAATGCATCCTTCAGTTATTACATGCCCATCCCACACAGCTGTGCTCTGGATGGGACCAGATCTTCACCTTTTTCATGCCTCTGCCTGCTTCCACTTAGTGGGATTGCAGTACCATTTCCCTATGGTTAGATCCCTGGTCCAGCAGGTTCTTTGTGAAGGTGAATACGTTCTGAGCATTCAGCGCTTTGTTCTGAGGTTTGCTGGTGCTTCTAGCCAAGGTGTGGTGGTTCTGTGCCAAATAAAACCCACAACACTCTTACATGTGTGTCCATTGTACGTACAAATTATGTCCTTCAGCAATGTGATTTATCTCTAGCAGCAGAATAGCTCCTTTTTATTGTGTGTGTGGTGTCTTTGCTAATGTACCCTGTGTGGCAATATTGGCTAAACTGGTGTATGCCACCTTCTAGCTCATCATTCAGCTTTGAATAGCAATTAAATATTCATTCTGTGCATGTTAAATGAAAAAATGGGCTTTTTCAATGTCTTCTTTATGTTACCATCTTCCAGAATAATAAAGGAAGCTTGAATTGAGAAGGTGTCAGCTTAAAATACAGTTTAATTCACTAACTATTATAAAATATTTGGAGGGAAGCTGAGGAGGAATTTAAAATTTTATACCTAATATTTTAGTTGATCTAAGTTGATCTAGTGTCGTAAGAGGAGTAAAATAAATCCCCTGATCAGAGAACGTATTGCTTTATAGCTGAGTAAAGGGGTAATTCTTTGAATAATGAGTTGATGTCTGCTGGTGTCTATTGTCTATGGCATTCATCTTATTGTAGTTCAGATATACAGTATTTTAAAAACATACCTCCTAACAACACCCAAATGAGATAGTAAAACTACTGATGAATGATAGGCTAAAGGTTTGATTTAAAAAAGAGGTCAGTGTGTCAAAATACTGAAGATCTTAGCTGGTGCTCGTGTCTCTAAATAGGTGATCAGTTAATGGAGAGAGCTGCACACGTTGTAGTGAGATCGAAGTATCTCAAATGCCAAGAGAGACATCAGGAGTAACTTCCATGCTGTCCCTGTTACAGTGTGAGTCATTTCGCAAACTTGAGCCAGGAGAGCCATGGTATCACACCAAGCAGTTCTGCCGTGGTGTGCACATCTGCAAAGAGAAGGAAAATAATTTCTCAAGATAATTTTTCAGGAGAATTCCCTGGTTCTCAATCAATTATTGAGGTGCATCCTGAGACACCACTGCCCAGGCATCTGAGTCTCATCCAGTTTCAGGGCACAAGGGGAAAACTCTTTTATTGTAACAGGGGATCTCCGTGCTAAGGAAGCTTCCCTGTCCAACACCCAGGAGCCACCCTGGCATCACATTTGCACCACCTGAGCTGGGACCCTGTTGCAGCTACACCCCCCCCACCCTCACAATCAGACCAGGATTCCTCACCAGTTCAACCCCAAGTTTCCCAAATCAAAGTCTCATGTCAAGATCCTTAAAATAGTTTAATCCTGGTGTGATAACTAAATAACAAGATAACAGCTCGAGCTGGTGCCTCTGAGGAGGGACCCTGAACAAAGGAACCTCTGGACTTTTATACCTTCACAGTCTAAGCATGCCAAGGTCTCAGTTTTCATCTGGAGCCCTCGACTCCTGCTGTGTCCCAGTGTCCTGTCCCCCCGGCCAAAGGGCCACAGTGCCCTATGACGTGCAAAGGGTCCGGCAGCTCTTGCCTCAGGCTCGGGCTCGGGCTCCCGTCCTGGCAGAGCTCAGTCTGCAACCTGCACTGCAACTTGCACACTGAGCTGCCTGCACTGAGTGTATTTAACATCCCTCAGATGCTCGTGTGACAGAAATAGTTTTCAGCAGTTGAAATTTTGTTTGTGAAAAAAATCAATCTAATTTTCACTATTTGTCTTTGTGAAAGACTTAACAGACAGCCATAAGGTAAAAATCAGGGTTCTTGGGATCAGAATCTTTTTGTGTTGTTTTTTTAGCTGCTAGAATAAGTTGAACATGATTTACAAGAGTATTGATGTGCAGGGTGTTTCTCTTCTGAAAATATACTGTGCTGTAGCCACCAGTGTATCTTTGAAAGGAAAAATCTTTAATGTAGATGAGCAAAAGTGTTAAGACAGTGATTTGTAACTGCACAAAATGTGTTGAGATGGTCTCTGCTTCAAAGAGCTTACTGTTTATGGTGGTCCAAACAGAGGAGAGACAGAAGGAATTGAAGATACTTAAGCAATGAAAATGTGGAAACAGAATCCCATGTCTCATCTCTCCCAATCCCTTACTTCTTCCACTGAGCCAAACTAAGTTACAGATTCCAAGCTTTTTTAAGCAATGACAAGTAGTAGTTGTCCAAATCCTAGCTTTGAACTAATTTTAAATTAAGGATTCACTCTGATGCTGCTGTGCACACATTAATCACCTCCCTCCCCTCCACCCCTATCAGCTCAACCATCTGCACTCCTCCCTTCTTAAGAAGAGTTTTGCCAAACCATCCCTAACTTTCCTTGGGACAATGCATAAGAGAGATTTAAATTTCAATTACTTCAGAGAATTCTCAACAACTCTGGAAAGCAGAAGGGAAGCAGCAGAATAATGACTATCTCTAGAGTTGATCTGCTTGAATGAAACAGGAGCCTAAAAACCCCCATGTGGATGAATTGTTCAACAGGTTTCTGAGCCCTGTGGGATCACCACTGTGCTTCTAAAACGTCTTTTTTTCCTATTTTCTCGTTTAATAGGAGTAGGCTTATTTAACAAGACCAAGTTGTTTTTCTAAGCAATTAATAGAAATCTTTAGGTGTAGAACGGGGCAGGGTTATCCTGTGGTGATTGATGCGTCTTGTTACTGTAATGAATGACCATTTGAGTTAAACAGGCTTTAGCAAACTGCAAAGCTGTTACCTGTGTACAACTCTGCAGCTGTAAAGAAGATCTGTGTGGTAATCGTCCTGCCATAGGGAAAAAGCAGAGCTCTAGAAGGAAACAGTGCAGAAACATAATGCAGGCTCCTTTAGGTATGCTCAGAGAAGGCCTGTGATTAGAATTTGTGCAAAATTAAGGGTTTATGATGGGTTGACCCTGGCTAGATGCTAGGTGCCTATCAAACCACTTTGTTACCTCCTTCCTCAGGAGAAGGGAGGAGGGGAGAAAGATGGAAAAAACACATGGGTCAAGAATAAAGCGGTTTAATAAAGTAAAAACAATGGCTGCATGTAGAAGCAGAGGAAAACAATAGATCTATTCTCTACTTCCCATCAGCAGGTAATGTCCAGCCACCTCTTGGGTAGTAAAATTTCTGTATGCACAATTGCTGTAGAAAATGAACATCGTAACAACAGATGTCTGTCATCTCTGCCCACCTCCACTTTCTCCTCCTTTCCCTTAGCTTGTATTGCTGTATTGCTGACCAGACATAATATGATATGAAATATTCTTTCAGCTTGTTTGGGTCAGCTATCCTGGCTCTGTCCTCTCCCAAGATCTTGCTCATCCCAGCCTAATGGTGAAAAGAGAGGCTGGTGCTGTGCCAGCACTGCTCAGCAGCAGCCAAGGCACTGCTGTGTTGTAAACACCTTTCCAGCTACTAATGTGAAGCACAGCACTGTGAGGACTGCTGTGGGAAAGTCTAAGGGACCACATGGTTGAAGAGCATTTCTCCTAGTCCTGAGCAGGATATGCCACATTTTCTCAATTAAGGTAGGAGCTAAAACACAAAAATATTGTTGGGGAATGCATTATGGAGCTAGGGTACTTCAGCTGCTAAATGAAGACACATTTACAGAAATAATTCTCAAGACCTTATTTAGAAAGTACTTAAAGCTTGTAGTGAGGCTCTCAGGAAACCATTTTCAACAAGAATGTAGGAAAACTTCTAATGCTAGAACAGGTCGCAGGATTCCATGACTCATTTGAATTGCAAAAAGGAAGGATGACTGGTAGAATTAAGAAAGGTTGGCAGAGTAACAGAGTAAATGTAAATTGATGTGTGAGCAGGCAGGACATGGTATGTGGGTGTACATACTGAGGGTCTGAATGTGCTGCTTACTGTTGTGAAAAAGGCACAAGTTCAAATGGCAGAAGTGGAGGATTTCAAAAGCTCTTGGCAAAGAGCTTCTGACTCAGTGGAAACAGAATAACTTAAAACCCATCTGAAAGCCAGCAGTAAGTGCTCCTTTATCTTTAGTGTTATTAATAGCTGAGTCAGCCTTTTGAGTGAAGTCAGCCTAATAGTAATAACTTGTTATATAAGACAAAAGGTATTGGCTATGGAAGGGAAGAAAAACAAGCAACGTACTAGAATACATAGCAAATATGATGAGCTACGTTGACCTAATTATCTAATTTGTTTTTCAGCTGATAGTCTTGTTAGGAGAACCTTCTGTTTAGTTCTCTCTCCAAACCAGACAGAAATTGAAAAGGAAGCAAAGTATTCTTGCTGTGAGTTCATACGCTGCATTGCATGTGCTCTGATGTCCTGAACCACAAAGAAAGATGACAAGACATATGGAAACAGAGTATGTGCTGGTTTCATGTAAAAGGATCTTTGCACTTTGAACAGAGAGAGAAAACAAAGAATCTTGTGATCCTCACAGACAAATGTAGCTATTGTATACTTTTTGGCCTCCACATTTCTCTACAAAGTAGAGCAAGGAGGCATATGGGGATAGAAAAATTTTAAGTATTGCTCCACATAGTTATTTTAGGGGATTTTCCTGGAGAGAACTGGTCATATTGACCATTATGCCTCTCTGTTTATCTGCACCCGTCTTTCTCACCTCCTCCTACTGACTTTTTACATTACTGTCTAACACCTTTTCAGTCCACAAGGGACAGAAGTCTCAAAGATACTGGTTCCTTTGAGGTCTGTGAAAACATGTGGCTGGGTAGAATAGCAGGAGACAATTAATAAATAATTCTTTCTAACATCTTCTTCCAAAGGAGAAGGCTAAAGCACTGTTGTTTTATTGTTAAGGAAAAAAATGTACTGAAAACCAGTCCTCATGTTTCTTTTAGTTAGTCATATTCTGGCCAAAGGAGCAACTGGTACCCTTTCTGACCAGTGATAATATTTTTCATCTCTGCAGGATGTAATGACTAGGCAATATAAAATAAAATGGAAAATCTGGAAAAAACTTTTCTAATTGATTTTTTTTTTTATCTCCACAAACTAAAAGGAGGAAAAACGTATTCTTGGGCAGTAGGAGTAGATTTACCCCATTACTTTTTTATTTTCTATTAGAACATTTCATTACTTTTTGTACTTTTTTCCTTCTCTTTCATTGTAAAGCTCAGATCATATATTCCTGTCTTATAGAATAATACAATTAATATTGAAAAAGGCATTTGAGATCATCAAGTCCAACCATCAACATAGCATCACCACTATGATGACCATCAAACAATGTCACCACTAAACCATCCTTCTTGTTTTCCTTTATTTTAGGCTTCTGTTTCACTCATTTCATTCTGTCTTTCCAATTTGCTTAATGAATTCTTCCACATTTATTTTGAGGTTTCTGGAAAACAACAACAACAACAAAGTAAACACCAAAAAAATCATAAAAACCACAGATTTCCTGATAAAAATTTTATGCACAATGCCTTACTCTATTTCCAGTACTGTGGCAAACACATTTGTGCAACAAGCTTTTTCCAAGAAATCATGCACTGGAATAGATTTTAATTTGTATCATTTTTGTGACTTCAGGATTCTGTGCTAACATTGTATAGGTATTTGATCATACTGATTCCAAATAAACTACTTGCTGCCTGAAAAATTTTCAGCAAATTTATCTGGCAATCATTTCAGCCTGAAGAGTGCTTCTTATTGCAGAGCAACTTTCCTGACTAGGCTGAAGACATGTATTTGGTATTTAAATATTCTGTCTATCTCTCCAGTTAGCTGTCAGCTGCATGCTAACATCATAATATAATGCAAAACAGAATGAGTAGTTGCTGTTTGGTTGATTAATTAATATTTCCTGATAAAAGATTGTAAAATGTAAGACATTATTATTATTCATGAATGTGTATAATGTCACTTTGTGCATGAGGAGAAAAACTATTCTTAAGGAAAACTATTTAAGGAAAACTTTTTTTAAGGAAAACTGTTCCATGAAAGGAAATGGACTCAAATATTTCGATTTTGGTCAGTTCACCACCCGAGGCTTCTCTCACTGCTCAGGGAGAGGAGCTGTTCCCCTGCTGCACCATGGGGTCTCTCCCATGGAAGACAGTTTTCCACCAACTTCTCCAATATGGCTCCATCTCAGGAGCAACAGCTCTCTGAGAACTGCTGTAATGTGAGTCAATCTCATGAGCACCAGTCTCCCTCAAGCTGATGCAGTGTGGGTCACTCTTCCACGGGGTGCAGTCCTCCAAGAACAGGCTGCTCCAGCCTGGGAGCAGGACCCCTCTGTCCCCTGGGTCTCCCACGGGGTCACAGCCTCCTCCAGGCACCCACCTGCTCCAGCATGAGGCTCCTCCATGGGCTGAGGGTGGATCTCTGCATCCCCCGTGGATCCCCACGGGCTGCAGGGGCACAGCTGCTTCACCATAGTCCCACCACAGCCTGCAGGGGAATCTCGGCTCCAGTGCCTGGAGCAGCTCCTGCCCCTCCTTCTGCACTGACCTTGGTGTCTGCAGAGTTGTTCTTCTCTCATGTTCTTCTCTCATGTTCTTCTCTCTGCGCTTCTCTAGTCAAAATTATAACTCTGCAACTCCTTTTGATTTTGAATTCTTCTTCAATCTGTTATCACAGAGGTGTTACCATAATTTCTAATTGGCCCAGTCTTGGCCAGCAGCAGGTCCGTCTTTGGAACCACCAGGGATTTTTCAGGCACATGGAAGAAGCTTCCAGCAGCTTCTCATTGAAGACACCTCTATAGCTCATCCGCTACCAAAACCAGGCCATGCAAACCCAATAAATTTACTTCAAACATTCACCTCATAGTTACCAGTTTATACTCTGATTACTTTTGTATACGAATCTGGAATGACTTTTCCAGGCAGAAAATATTTCATTGCATTGATGGAGCTTGAGATCTGTGAAGGAAGAATATCATCATAATTGAATGGTAAAACTATTGCAAGCAAAATGTTCAATTAGTATGAGCTACTTCCATATTAATGCATAAAGGCAAAGAAAATGGAGGATCTGTGGAGGATCTGGAAGTCTTCCCACATGACACAGATATATGGTTGTTACTGCCAAGATTTGTTAGCAAGACTTCAACAGTTAAGGGTTGAAATTCTTGGTGGAGACCTATTTACAAACTGGTAAAAGAGGATCAGTAGTGGTAAAATGCTGATTTTATCCAGTTTATTGACAGCTTAGTTATTGAGGTTATTGAGTCTTGTAAATGATAAAGTACTAGATAAATATATTCTTTTTTTTTATTTTTAAAAATGTTTATATATTTTTTTTAATATTATTTTAATCTTAAATTCAGATTTAAGAGCCAGTGCATTAAAGGATCTAGAGCACAAGGGTTATGAAGAACAGCTGAGGGAGCTGAAGTTGTTTAGCCTGGAGAAAAACAGGCTCAGGGTTTATATCAGTTTATCTCTCTCTACAACTACATGAAAGGAGGTTGTAGGGAGATGGGGGTTGGTCTCTTCCCCCAAGTAACAAGTGACAGGATGAGAGGAAATGGCCTCAAGTTTTACCTAGGGATGTTTAGATTGGATATTAGGAAACTCTCTCTGCTTAGGGGTGGTCAGGCACTTTAACAGGCTAGAACAGGGAAAGTGGTTGAGTCACCATCCCTGCAGGTATTTGAAAGACGTGTAGACCTGCCACCACCATTAATAGAGCTTTGGATAGTTCCCAGAAGTTCTACTTCCTCTGTCACCAATGTAATGCAAAAAAAGACTAATGCTGTGTGACAGCTCATTCTGGTAAGGCTGGCATAAATTCAATCATCAAATTAGCAGTAAATGTATGCAAATGATTAATGATCTGCTAATGTCTTCTCTGAAAATTAGGCACATACATGCATTAATAAATGTACTTAACAATATGCAAATACCAGTGTTCCCAAGAAGTTATCATTGTAGGGAGATATTTCTATGCAAGCATAATTAAAACACAGTAAGACCACAATACTCTGTAACTGAAAAGCAGAAAAAAAAGTTCAAATTCCTCATACTGAGAAAATAGCTACTTCTATCAAATGTACCTTATTAAGCTAACAAGTGTTTGAAATATATGTCCAGTTTAAAATCTAATCAAGAATATATTTTAGGACAGGCCTAACTTTCCACTCTGCTGCATGTTAAGACACCTTACCTTTTTCACCAATTTTATGTTTTATTTGATGATTTTTTTGTACCAATTTTTTTTAGAGTCAGCTTCCCAGGGTAAAAAAGAGTTTTTGTGATGTGGGATAGGAGACATTTCTCAAAAGACAGCTAGGCAATAGGGGGAGTCAATCATGAAAGCTGAGTGCCCTCTGGGAATGTGACTCAAAGGTGATGGGAACCATAGAATAGCTAAATTACAGGTTCTGCCTGGACCAAACACTCAATTTCTGCAGAAATGGGATGGGGGAAAAAAGTTTGAGGATAATTTACTGTTTTTTAGTTTACAGTTTCGTTAGAAATACTAGCAAGAAAAACTCCAAATGTCTTTATACACACACATCTGGAAAAAGATACAATATATTGTATTAAATGCAACATATTGTACAATACAATATATGATAAAATATATTGTGGTAAGTATAATATATTGCATGATACAATGTAATGCATATATTGTATGATAGTATTAGATGTAATATATGGCGTATATTCTACTAGGCAGTAGATACGCAACTGCTTTTCTAGAAATTGTATTTAGCTTCACAGGGGGATCATTACTATTTACAGCTTGGAATGTTACTCATTCCCAGAGCCTTGGAAGAATAAGAAAATGAATATGTGAATGCTGAAAGGTCATATACAGGGAAACCATTGCTCAAGTATTTTCTCCTAGTAAGATCATGTGGAAGATATTTTCTATTCAAATAAGAATGGGCTTTTTTTGTTAGAAAATACCAATAAGTGCATACAAAACAACCTAAAAGTAGGTGAAATCAGGCTTGAAATGCTCTTGGCCTCACTGGGCTCTGGTTGGGTGAGAGGAAAAGCACCAGTGAACTCAATTAGCTGTGTCCTGAAGATGTGACAGGGATGGGGGTCCTGCATCCCGAGTCACCCTTCTCAGGACATTCAATAATAACCATCTCCTGCCGTAGCAAAACCAACCTGATGAGTTTTACACTCTGTTGTAGGTGTTTTGCCCTGCTCAGCCTCAACTCTGCAACCACTTAGGTAGGATCAGATTTACTATCAATACTTAGTCAAAAAAATAAACTTGGCCCACTTTAAATGGTCCATGCTACGTCACATAGCTCATAAGGTGACACATACTTTGTAAATTGCAAATGATAGGAAGAATCAAAGAAAATAAAAATCTTTATATAAATATGGAAGAGAAAACCCAATGTCTGTAGGGGTCTCTGTTCACAGCAGGGGACGATACCAGTGACACACAATAAAACCTTAATGTAACCTCACTTAATGTTAACATAAGAAACAGGTTTAGAATTGTCTGTGGTGAAAGACTAACATACTAATGCATCATTGTCCCAGCTTAACCATAAAGCCTTAACATTGATACATAAATTGGCCAGATAAAACTTTCTAACACAGATTTGAGTATTAGAAAGCAGCATTCTTTATTGCAGTGTGCTGGTCACTCAGAGAATCCTTCCTCTAACTGAGTGCCTTGAGGTTGGGCAAATGCTCAAAACTGTGAGTTTTTGTCATATACACTGATGACATACTCATTGGCTATCCCTGCTTACTTGATGTATGTGTATTACTTTATTTTACATAGCTGCATCCCTTTTTGGAAGTCCTTATATGGTTCTTTGGGGTTTGTCTTCAATGTCCAGTGTTCTTTTGAGGTGCCTGTTCCTCAATCTCATTTTCAGTAAGTGCAATATCATTGCTTTGCATTATTTATGCTTTGTCAGCCTTGCAAAGCTAAGCTGGCATCCTGTTGTGTTTTGCATACTTCTGTTTGCTTAAGTTACATCCTTTGTTTCTCCTAAGCTGTGCTATTTTGTTCTGTCCTTATCAGAGTAAATTTTTTTCTGTTCTACTGTCCTTATCAATATATTTGTAAGACAACAGTTAAACTGCTGATATTGTCATGAAGAAATCTATTCTCTTGCTCATTTTACATGATTTGTATAACTTGGGACAGAAAATGCAAAAGTGGCATGGTTAGTATGCATAGAGCAATGAAAGCAGAGATCACCTCTGACCTCTGAGTGGTTTCAGGGAATGGTCTCTCCTGGGGAAGAGCTGCAGGATGAAGACATGGTAATAGGCAGATGTTATGATTTGTCACTTTTGGATCAGCTCAGCAGCTGACTCAGTAATGATGAATCTGTCCAGAAAATGGAGTGAATGAAGGCCAGAGAGCCATAGATCATGTTGTCTAAGCAACTAAATGGAAAAACTACGGATGACAAGGGTGGGGTCAGCAGAAGAGGGCCAGCATTGTTACCACCAAGTCATGAGCATCAGCTGCTATGGTGGCTGTGCCCTTTAACAGATTACCCTGGCCTTATCCTTACCCTGGAACATCTTGAGGCCTTAAGCCATCAACAGGGATGCTCAGGAACAAAAGTAGGATCTTGCAGACATTTTAACACCATATAAATCCAGGGATTTGGGTGCAGCAATCATAACCATAGTGGGGTACTGCTAACTCTTCCACGACTGCATACTGCTAAGGCTGTTGTAGATACCCACTGCCACCATCAAAGTCATCTATGTCTTAGAATTAATCAGTCTAGAATATCAGTCTTAGAATTGAACAGTGCTACACCATAACTGTAAATACTGTTGTCATGCTTGCATTATATTCATATATTACAGTTCCATAAACTATCACACTGCACATACTATTAAACATCATTATGTAGACCTGGCATATTAATAACTCTTTTTTCCTTTTCTGGGCTATACCTCAGGATGCTCATGCCTCTCCACCTCCAGAGCCTATCTTGCTACCTCTGCAACATAATTAATTTCCTGGATAAGTTCTGTAAAAATTTCTGCCTGTGCTCCCTCCACCCACCCCTAGAGGCACTTGTCAATTGCACCTCTAATACTGTGTCAACATACACAGTAACATTCACCATGCTAGAATGGGCAAACAGTTTGTAGCAAGGTCCACCTCTCTAAAATGCTCCAGGTGATCTAAAAATAGAGATGTGAATGAAATTAATTTAAAAAAAAATTATGAACCAAAAAGGCTAATAGAAGATGTGCTGTGATTACCAGTGATGGTTCTACTGTTCTGTTTTGTAGCATGTTAAATTTAGCAACTAATTACAAGTAATTAAAGAAACCTGTTTTGATAGAGGAATTGCAAATACTGGCATGAACACAATATTCAAATGCTTCTTCTCTGGACTAGTATGTTATTTTCTCTGGTCTATAAAGAAAGACTTGATTCACAATAAAAATTTGTAATAACATGGAAAATTTTCTGCTTGTCAAGTAGAAGTTTCAACAGTTCCACCAGTTTGACTGTCTCTTAGTCCAGCTATTTTCTGGCATAGCAGTATGGGGGCAAATACATTGGTCTTGTAGCACAGCTCACTGAGTACCGAACTGAGACTTTTTAATGAAAATGTACAGTTCTTGGTCTAGGAACAAAGATGTCTTCAATGAGTTTCCTCTTGTCTGAGAGACAATAAAACCCAAGGACATGTGGATGAAATTTCTATTCTAGTATGGACATACATCAAAGGGAAGGGATGAGGAAAGCTAACCATGGACTGTTTCATGGGGTAGGGCCAATGTTTGAGTTGTTCCACACCCAAAACTTTGACCCTTGGCATGAAGTTTTGGCTTCATCATGATAATGGAGCAGTAAGGTGCTGAAAATATGAGAAACCCCACATTCTCTTCCTTTCATAGACAAGAGACAAGTTAATGTTTGGGGATGCTCTCTCCTCTTCAATGACAAAAAGAGGGGAACAAAATTTAGTGACAGTTTTGAGTGCTTGTGAAAGTTCATCTCATGACAAATATGTAAAACCTTTGACCTAGCTGTTATTCCACTCCATGTTTGCACAGAGTACAGCGTAGCTAAGCACTTTTAGACTTCCCAACAATACAAATGTATCTCAAAACAGAAGGAAGTTACATGTCCTGAAGCCACTGGTGCCCACAAACACTGGTGCTGTCATGTTTACTGTGGGAAGAGCAAAACTGAGAATTCTTGCTTCTGGTATGAATTATTATCTTATGAATTCAGGTTTGCACTAAGACAACACATTACTCAAATCATTAACCTTCAAGTCCTAAGGCACTTTACACAGGCTTAAAGCTGAGTGTCTTTTTAAAAGGTTTCAGGAATGTGCCTGTGATCTTTAAAATTGTCATTTTACTTCAGTCTTCATGAAACCTGTGCAGATAGAAAAATCTCCTCTCACTTCCTAGATTTAATTCCAACAGTAGATGATGTCTTTTCAAATATTCCTGCAAAGGTTAAAGGAGACCTTCGGACCAATGCAAATTGAACCAAGAGAATATGTGAAAAGGAAGCAAGTTACTTTTGTCAACAAGAGAAAAGGTTTTTTTCATCTGGTTGAGTTTTTACATAGTCTTGTTTTAATTAAAGCCTTTATGTGAATGTTGTCTCTTCATTGGGGGAAAAAAGGCATGAGGATTCTTAGTGATGCAAGTTAGGAGGGGGCTACAAATAAAAAGATTGAATCTGTCTTACCTAAGTAATTTTACCTTTCTAGGTGTAAGCCTCTCCCATCAGAAAAAGCCAATACTTCCAAGGCACTATGGTCAAGCAAGAATGAGCTGCTGCAGGAGCACCAGGTAGTATTACTGTTAAGAAGTTTCTGACAAATCAGAACCTCTAAGAGGACAGAAAAAAAAAAAAGGTTAAAATACCATCTTTACATTAATAAGAAAGCTATGATTTCATGGACAGCCCTGTGGGAGGAAAGAGAGACTACCAGATAACTGGCAAAAGGGGTAAAGATAATAAGGAAAAACAACGCATGTGAACTTTTTTCATGTACTGCCACCGAAACACTCAACAAAAACCTCTGAGCAATCTTCTGGACATTTCAAAAACATTATGTCAACCTTTCTGTCTCCCACCACATGGTGCCTCTCGCTCCTATGTGGTACCTTTCCTCCTCCATAATGCCTCAGAAATACATAATCAACATTGTTATCATCTTTTGTCAACTATGGTATTAGATCAGTTCAATCAAATGCAGACAATGAGGTCAGCCTGAAGCATTCAAATGATGACAGAAGCATTTTGCGATGCATAAAGTGGTTGGTTATTATATCACTTTTAAATTTATAGGTTCAGTTAATCTTAAGCTAAATATCTAGTTATTTAACAGCTGTTATGAGTCAGCCAGAGAGAGGATTACTTAAAAATGTTGCAACAAATGCTTTAATCTTAAGCTACAATAGAAGAACAAGTCTGGTCAGGTCACGTCTAATAAAGATTGTGCTCCAGTAGTACTTAGGAGTTTATCACTGTTCGTACAAAACAGGAGATGGTTTGATATCGTTGATCTTGCCACCTTTATATTAACTCCAGAAATTTCAGAGATAGCTGGGATAGATTTTTTTCAGGCCATAGGGCGATGCTTAAACACTTTCAGGTAAGAAAATTTTACAAATGAATGCTTAGGTGGTTTATCCTACGCAGAGGCCATGTATACTTACCATTCTGTTATGATTCAAAGTTATTGGGATTTTCCATTATCGTAATGTTTTTGTGTCTTCATCTTACCTTTCTTGTAAAAGTAATGGAGACATTGAGATATGAACTCAGTGTGCTTTTGTCTGCATCTTTACATCTTGCTAAGAAGGATAAAGAGAATGCAAAGCTGTAAGGCAGTCAGAACATCAATTGGAAGATATTTCAGTTTCATGGGTTTCTAGTCTAATGTACTGTCATAGTGTATGCTTAATAACTTGTTCAGCTTGACAATCACAAGTGTAGACAGCCAGGAGAATAGCTGCGAAGCAGAGGCATATCCAGGTATTGTTATCCTATTACTCCCAACTTTCAGGGGTCATTGATGCCACCAAGACATGTTAGAGCAGTCAGAGAAGAGCAGCCACAGTAAACAAAAACACAGGTACAAAAATGGTGTTTTTAAACTACTCTCCAGACAAGGATTAATAACACTGGCCGAGCAAAGTGTGATGGGTGGATGCTAAATGTCTCTGAGTTATAGGGCAGCAAGTGAAAATCAGCATGGCACCCAAACTGCTGCAAGGTTGGAGATCTGTCCACCTTGAATATCTGCAGCCCACAGCAGTATTGCCTCTGGAAAACTTTTCTGAAAACTGGAAAATCCACAGAACTCTTCTCACACAGAACTGAAGTCCTGCTGCTAGGAAATGGTTAACTCACAGCTACCAACTGGAAGCTAAATAACTGGAATTGAATTGCTAGTGACATTTCTAAGGATGTGCTAATCTCAAACTGTGGCTACATAAGCAATCTCTGAAAATAATAGAGTGTACCAGTAGTCAGTCGCAAATCAGAAAATATAAGTATTAATACAAGGCACTAAAATAAAGAGAAAATTTCTAGGAAAGTGCAGAAACCACAGTCCCTGTGCCACTTGTTCTAAGCTTTTCCACTTGCCAGCTGGGAAAGAGGATGATAGGAGCCAGCAGCCAGAAAAATGGTTTGCATTTGGGCAATTTGTAAAAAAATTCTGGAATAAAGATTCAGCTTTATTTAAATCTGAGTCCAATTGATTTTTCCCCCTCTTCCTATTAATATCCCAGTGGTGTCATAAAGACATGTCACATTAGATGTGTCAGATTTCTGTAATGACAATAATGCTAGAAACATGAAAAAAACCCAAAGCAAAACAGACAAACAGAAAAGCAGTGAATTGACCACACGAAAGTTATATACTTTAAGCAAGAAATCTAGGTCTGTTATTAAATAAACTAGAAACCCTTCTTGAATAAACCAGAAATCTTAAGTATATCCCTTAAAATATTATAAAAATAGGATTATGGGATTTTTTTACTGGAATGGATGATTTCTAGTTTGTAATTTCCCTTATCATTAAGAATTATGCACTGCACTTAGCCTTACTTGCAGTTTTGAAGAGTAACTTCTATCCATCTATGAAAAGATGTTAAATATATTCTGTGTTTTTTAAGAAATCAAGTTATCATCTAACCTTTTGATGATGAACCTTCTCTAAGATAGACAGTAGCCACCATTCACAGCAGCATGCAATTCAAAATAATATTTCATTCTTGACATGGTTGCAGAAATTATCTGCATCAGGAAGAAAGAGAGAAAACATCTAAACTGAGTCTTCACTAATTTTTAAGACATTTTCTTGCACCTAAAAACAAGGACAAAAGGGGAAGAAAACAAAATTTAAGTAGTTATGCAAAACTGCAGAAATACACCCTTCACGTAGATGTGTGTTTTTGTCCTTCCATGAACAGAGACAGAAATGAGAATGCAATTAAGTACTTTGCTGTGCTTAAAGATCAGCTTACTCTTTAAAGATTCTCACAAATACACAACTCTAAGCACACCCAATCTCTATATATATATACTCCAAATTCTGTCTTACTACTTTTAGTCCATTACTTTTTAAGACAGTACAGAAAAAGATGTTATCAACATCTTAAAACAGAAGATAGTTTTAAAAAGTAATAAAAAGGAGGTACAGCCTCAATTCTCATGGAAATTTCCATGATTTCTTCAAGAAGAGCAAAACACCAAGCGATTACGTGCCTGAAACTTTGATTTGGATCACATAATTTAATTAGCAAATTACACCTTTGTAGGACTTTTCACAGAAAGATAGAGGAAAAGAAAGTAGATCTTCAATTCGTCATTTTTAATTATCTCTTTATCAGAATTGTTATTTAATGAATGCCTCTGATTAAGTTTGTTTCATTAAATTATGAGATCTGAATCATACTATAAGACCTGTATAGACTTATGAATTTTAAGAGGTAAGGAAACTAGTCCAGTATGTGTCAGCTTGACATCTAAATTATTCATTTTTTTTTCTAATGTGCTTATGAGTTGCTGGTTTGCAACTTTAATAAGAACTGTACAATTGTATGACTGCTCTCTTACTTTTGTCTTTAGCCTGGTATTGTGAAATAACAGTTATTTATTGGACCCTAATTTTTAATCACTTAGGTTTTTTAACAACATTTAAGACCAAGTGATTTTCCCAAAGAAGGGTTTGAAATATTTACTTTGTTTTGATTCGCATAGTGTTTGGTTGTTTTTTGTTTGTTTGTTTGGTTGGTTGGTTTTGGTTTTCTGGGGGGTTTTTAGTTTATTTGTTTTGTTTTGTTTTTTGGTTTGGTTTGGTTTTGATTGCATCTGTTTTGAGTGAAGTTGCAAGTTATAGAAAAACAGAAGAATAAACTAAAATAGTTACATGGTATGAATTTTACTGTTGTGACAAGCATAATGAGATGAGATAAAGATGGTGGTTTTGCCTTTCATTAGTAGAGTAGTTTGAGCAATTTAATCTTTATCTCAGTGGAATTCTAGTCACAGTCATATTTCTTTAGCTTTCCCATTAAGCATTTAGACACTTTAAAAGTTTTTTAAAGATCAATCTTAGGCAATTTATGTCCAAGAAATGAGATGAGAAATGTTGCTGCACAGCAAAGTAAGGATTTATTACATATCACTCTAAGGCTAAGGATAAAAGTCATAAGGCCAAGGCATTCACCACAAATGAAGAGCAATTTTTAACAAGGCCCTTGATTCATTATCATCCTGATAGTTGTTCCTTTCTTGATGCTGTTCATATTCATGTTCCTTTGTTTCATCAATTCAGGTACTTCTACTGTAATCCAATGTACCAATAAGTAGGGGTAAAGGAAGGAATTCTTACTGATGAAGTTATTAAGAGAATTTTGCTTTTCTTTCTTGAAAAGAGTTAAAATTTAGCTTTCATATCGTTCTTTTGCTGCAATAGATATTTCTTAGAATCACTAGAGTTTACACTACAGTTTAACATATTGGAGTTACTAGAATAAGTAGGATTTACAAGAATTATAAAGATATATATCTGTCTATATACAGAAATAGAGACCATTTGGATTTCCTATTTGTGATTCATAGTGGTTGTGTGTTTTCCTTCCTCAGTTTAAAAGAAAAAAACATAGGAAGTAATGTCTAGTTCTAGACAGAATAAATAATAAAATCTGTAAGAAACAATTCAAGTATAATGTCTACCCTGCTAAAGATGAATCCATAAGAAGATTTAAGTTTTAAACAAACCTGTTTCACAAAACAGGTGAAACTAAAAATTTCTTCAGAATTATATTGACTCACACAAATAGTTTGCTAGAGTTCACTGTATCCCCAGATACAGAAACTCCATAGTTTCACAATACAACATGGGACAAAGTTTTTCTCTGCTAAGCAGGAATTTAAACCTTCTGGGTAACGCCTCCCGAACTACTTAGAACAGACAGGGAATTTCCCCCAGTTTTCACCATGGATTTATTATTGTAGCTCCACAACATGGAGCTGAATGACCTAAAAGCATGTTAATGCTGCTGTAGGACACATTAAAGTCATACAACAGCATTTTCCCTGAGTGGGTGTATTCAGCTCATTTAATAAAGATTATAAGTGACTGCACCCTTTTTTTGGCTATGACACAACTCAAGGATAGAGAAATTTAATAGCGTATTAGTCATCTGCCCAGAGGTAAAGTATTTCATAATGAACTGAAAAGCCAGAAAATTGTGTCTATGTGTGTGTTTTAATATTACTTTGTTCATACTAATAAAATTTATGCAAAGCACCACAAAAACTGATGAGTGTACATCCATAACATGACTGAAAGACACTGCAGGTTGCGTTAGGGTGAGGTGTTAAATTATTTATTGCATGTCAAGTTTGTTTTTTTCTTTTAATTGCTTTCCTGGAATTTTGGAATAATTTCTGCTGTTTAGTATGAAATTATTAGCATAAAGATCAAGAAAAAAACCACATTTTTGCTCCTGCTGCACAGTGTGCCCTGCCCATTGAAGATGGCAAAGGCAAGAAGGTCCCAAAACATCTGTAGGCAGAAGATTTTGTGCTTTCTTCATCTTTTTATAAACATAAGCAAGCTAGATGTGCATACAAGTAAGCGGGACGCAGGGAAGGACATGGTGATTCAGAGGACTGGCAGTGGAATAAAGAATATGTGGGGAAAGAGTCTTGCTTGCAGGCGTGTGGATGAGTGCTGGCACGGTCGAACTGCTTGCTCACCTTTGGAGCCCAGAGCCCTGAGGTTCCCCCCATGTGCATTTTGGGTGTTGGGCTTGGCTATGTGTGATGTGGGGACATCATGACCACTGCTGAGCCTGCCCTTATTCTTGCCCATGGAACACCAAGGTGACATTGCTGGTGAGCACCAGAAACCTGGACTACCCAGCCTCTTGGGCTTAGCATAGCTGTCTACACTTCTGAGCTGTCAGCCTGGTGCCAAGGAGGGATGGGTACATGCCTTTTACATCCAGCTGGGGCTGGAAATCAGCTGAGAGTCCAAAAAGCTGAGAGTGGCCAGGAGGTCTGCAATCCTGGCTCCTTCATATGAGAGGAAGTTCTCCCATTCTACCTAAGTATATGTGATACCAGTGCTCCTCAAAATCCTCGGAAGAGCAGATCTTTGGAGCCCCATGTGCCTGGTGAGCCCCTAATTCTTCCTATGGAAGCAGAGGCTCATTTGAGGTTTTTGCTGGGGGCTTGAGGAATGAGAAATGGCTCCCTGCAGCTGGAATGCCTCCCCCACTGCAGGATTACTCACAGTCCCTGTGTGCCAGCCAGGAGCCGGATGGCAGGGTGCTGCCTCACAGGTCTAGGTCTCCTCCTGCAAGTACAGATCTGTGAAAGCTGGCACGTTCCCTTCTCTTGCGAACAGCAATCTCCAAGCTGGGCTGCCAAGCGGGCTGGAGAAATCCCACCACTTCACCCCGCCTTCAGCTGAGGCCATCTGATACATGGTCAGGGACAACCTCACAGGATGTCTCGTGTGGGCATCAGTTTCCTGTGACCAAGAAGAGAGAAAAATGGAGAAAAGAAAAAATCCATCATTTTATGTTTTTAATGAGCAGTTTTTGAGAATTACTTGTGAATGTCTTAGGAACTAGGCAATAAATTGATGCATTTGGATTTAATTTTCTGGATTTCTATTGAATAGCTTTTAATAGAATTTTTACCAGTAGCTGTGTTGTTGCATGAGAACCAAGTGACTATTATTTCAAAACCTACAGTGATCATCAAGTTTTTGTACAATCATCTTCAGTGAAAATTTTATTCTTGTTGGCAGTGTGCACCCAAGAAGAGGTTAAGAAAGCCTGGAAGAGCCTCTTCTTCATATTAGAGCACAATGCTTTGTGATGAGCAGCTGCAAATTGTTTTAAGAAAAGAACAGTTAAAGCTACAGACACAAACAAATGGGCAAGTGCTGCAGGTAGCTCTGCTTAGAGCAAAAGTGTCCTTAGATGTATTACTGGACTTAGATGTATTACTGGACAGTACAAAGTATTTCCCTACTACCAAAATCAAGATTCCTAAATCAAGTCATATGTGTTTGATGTCTTAACCCCAATGCTGTTGTGATTTATTAAAATTAATGTATAAAAATTAAGTATAAAATATGGGGAATGTAAATATATTTATGTCTTTGATCAATTTAATAAAATGGGTAATATACAAATAAAAATACCCTTGCTCTCAATCACCACCACCATATAGCAGAGCTATCTATTTTTTAATGGTTCAGAATGCATGGTTTGGTAGAACCATGTTTGATACACCCAAAAAGCTCTTTTTAGCTGATTCTGATTTTATTTTTAAATCAGTTCTCCACATATTTATTCTCTTTTGAGTCATGCTTAACATTAATAATTCTGTAAGTTTGAATGCAAAGGATTTATTTTCTTCAGGTTTTGAGGTTTGGAGAAAATCAGCAAAGATGGTTGTCTTGGTCCTGAAAAAGTCTTATGCATGAACTTTTAGAGTACAGGAAATTTTTTCTTTTCCTAGTGAGAGCAAAGCATATTCACTCACGAGGGAGAGGACAGAATTCTTTGGCTTGTTGAAAATCACCTTTCTGGATGCATGCCTGGGCAAATGAATACTATAAACTGCTCTTTCCAGAAACCAGTGCAAAAATCTGTAACAATATAACAAATTTATTTATTTTCATAATAGCACAATAGTTATGGATTCTAATGCACTTTTTGCTGTTATAGAACAAGTATATATGGTACATTTAACCTAACTGTAAGGAAGTTTGCTTTTCTGATTTTTAATTACAGTTTGTAGAAACAGCCTCAAAACCAGACCTGTGCAGTATCAAAGCATCATTCTACAAAGGGCCTGAGCTTATTATGTATTGACTAACATCAGAAAGAAACCCTTCTGAATTCAAACAAAATCGGTATTTGCCTGTGCTGCTCTTACTGCTTACTAATAAACATTGTTTAAAAGTTATGCACTCCTACTTACATAACCCTGCTTTCATGTAATATTATTGATTGTTTTGCAAAATCTATCAGTTGATTTGGCTGGCAGGATGTTAGTTGGAAACTCAGAGATAAAGTACAATTCTCTAAGTGGTTTTTTTTCAAAAATTAAAGGGTTATTTTCTTGTCTTTGCTTAAAACAAAAGCGTGATTTCTGGGGCTCACACTTCACATGTCAAAACTCAGCTTTTCTGTAATGTTCCTCCTGATTTATGGTTTTAAGAATGACTGAAAAAAAACACTTTTTCTTTTCCTAAGCAGACATACAAATATGTAGTTCACAATTTTTTCCATCTCATTTTTAAAAATTTGCTTCATGTTGGTTTTGTTCTGTCTCAAAATAGATCATAACAACACTGTCAATATACCCATGTTCCTTATACAAAAATATGTTTCATGCCTAATAAAAAATGTAATAATTGGGAAAGAGAAATTTACCCATTTGTAAAGAAATTTTCAAAAGCCATGTGAGATAACAATCGCACATGATAAAAATTATTTATTAAAGAACGTCTATTTCAAGCTTCCACAGAATTTCACTGAAGAAGTGAAAGCAGCTGGTGATGACAGAGTGGGCAATGTAAACATGGATATGTGGATAGGTCACAGTATATTCACACACACAGAGTACTGAGAAAGTATGAACAAGCTCCCCAAGAAAGACCAGAGGTCTTGTGGAGACTTTGGTATCTCATCCCACCAATAATTTATAAACAAGAGGGAAGAAAAAGACTTAAGCAAGTTATGTAACCCAGTCTAACACCGTTCCAGACATTACATACCATGACTGTTTTTATAAAGGATCTCATAGCAACTTGAATTATTTCTGAAATGTCTGTTAATAATGTCTGTTATAAATTAGGTTAAATGTAATGTCAGGTTTTTAAGCATCAGTATGCTCTCGTGAGTCATTCTTACTCATCCAAGCAATCTGTTTTTAGTGTAAAGGGATGGTAGACAGATGCACTGCAATTGTATCTTTTTTGATTTTTTTTAAAATAAAATTACTACCTTGTTTACTGTGTGCCTACTTGTTAGGTGAGAAGGAATATGTCCTAAAATGTTATAAATTAAAGCAGGAATATGAAGTTCAATTGCAGTGTTACATAGCCTTACAGACAATTATCGAGATTTATCAAACCGAAAAATACCCAGGGATTTTTCATCAGACCTATACAGAAGCTCTCTTTCACTACAACAGAGCATGTAAAATAATAAACGTGGTACTTGTGATATTGGAAAATGGAGAAATAAGGAAGACCTAAAGTGCAAATGAAAAAATATGCCAAGTAAGTCAGGAAAGAAGAAGATATATTTATTTTTTACCAAGCCTTTGACCTCCTCATAAGAGCATTCACAAGCCTGCATTACTGTGTGTGATTCTGAATGATCTATACAGAAAAAATAATCAAACAATAATTAGCTAACTAACTAGAAACCCAACAAAAATACAATCTAAACAAACTTCTTCTAGAACCGGGTGTCCTGAATTTGGGGTAAGAAAAATTATCTGCTTCAAATACCTTACGTTTGTAAGAGTGTTGGGATAAATGGAAGAAACAGAAGAAGAACAGCTGTGGCACTTGAGAGAAAACACCACAGCCCCAGACTTTCTAGTGAAGTAAATTATTGGGTAAAAAACACAGGCTCCATCCTACAGATCTTTGGGACACAAAATGTGGGGCAGAATCAGGAAAGTGTCTGGGAGCAGAACTAGGCCTCCAAAGACCTGCAAGAGCAATTTAATCTTGGATACCGCTTGTCCAAACCCACCAGCCCATGGTGGCTCTGGGACATGCAGAGCAGTAACTTTACACAAACAGCTGTACATAACAGCTGTACCAGACACCAGCGCGGAGCGTCCCACACAGCCACAGTCTGCCCCTGAAGATCACTCTGTTCAAGCTACTCTTCCCTTTGCCAATCCATCCCTTTGAAGATTTATATGGTACCTTTTTCTTTGCAAAGTTTCTCTCAGCACTGTGTGAGACCTGAGAACCAAGGGGAAGGACAACAAGTGAATCTAATCTTTCCAACATTACAATATGTGATGACTCAAAAATGAGAAAAAGTGGTTTTGCAGCCCACGAAGTCTCACTTCAAGGAAAAGACACATATGCTTTCAGAGTTTTAGATTTACAGTCAAGCCTTTACTTTTCCCATTTTATTTATGCTTATATATAAATACATATGCTTTCGTGTGCATATTTCTTTGTTTGGTACATACAGAGAAGCACAGAAACATACTGGCTTCCTCTCCTTTCCACATTCACAAAAATGCTGTTATAATAGCTTATCTTACCATCAGTCTGGTTTTAGTGCTTTCATTTAAATTGGTATCTAGAAAGAAATACCCATACACATATATACATACATGTGCATGCACGTGTGCATGTGCTTAGATAAAGGAGAGGTAACATTCTCATCCTGTAACTCCCTCTTTAAAAGGAAATTCGACCTGAGAGGAAGGGTCAGCATACCAACTCTGCTTACAAAACATTACCATCTCTTTTGATTTTTGATGACTTCCATGAGTCTTAGATGATCACATATTTTTGCTGTTCTTCTATCAATCATAATTAACAAGTAAAGTGAAAATCCTGTAAATTATTGTGACACTGCACATGTAGAAGACCTAGTTTTCCGTGATGGATATCTTTGGCTGTTCGTATCCTCCCAATTTTGTTCTCAAGGTAGAAAGGACGTGCAGTGATGCTTAGTTTCAAAGTTAGTTTTTTAGACTAATGCTTGCCCTTTTAAAAACTGCAGGAGCTTCACCTTTAACAAGGTAACATGCTTCGAATTTATCTTTCACATTAAAAAGAACATGAAAGGTGCAGCTATTCTCACACCACAATGAGCACCTAATATAATAAAGTGACTGTTTCAAGTCATACAAATAAAAAACTATTATTTTGCTCTTCAGCTGATGTCTTACCTGCCAGTATTTAGGGAAATGCTTTAATTTTCTACAATAAAAATCACCAAAATTCAAATAATTTTTCTGTTATCACTTGAAAATTAAGTCATTAATAGAACGCCTGTGGACCTTTCGTCTATTCTGGCATATTGAGTAAGCACTGTAAATGCAAATATTGCAGCTGTGTACAGAATTTGCACATGCTAATATTTATTGTTGGAATTAGTAAATTTTTGTACTCTAGTTTGTCTGAATTATGAGTACAGCATCATATTGGTAAGAGTGGAAAATGAAGAAGAATGTAAGTAACATGAACCAGCAGTTAATTTATGTCAAGGCCAATCAACTAAATGGTGATATTATTGCAACTGTTGACTTTATAGTCTATTTTGCTGTTAACACTTGAATTATCCCATCCCTTTTGGAAATATTTGGAGGTTTGCAGGCTGGAATTCTCTCTCCAAACAACCTGTCCTTTGCAGACAACAAAGTGAAACTCTTCACTGGCACCAAGTGCACAGGTAACCTCGGAGTTAAAGGGGATCATTGTAAAGGAGTGAGAATATGATCAGTCTCTGTCTCTGCCCAGTTGGCTCCACTCCTCAGGGCAAGAGAAGTCCCAGCAGACGGATCTAACATATTCATATTGCAGAATGGTTTTCATGCAGTAAGCGTAACTTTTGTGGTAAGGAAGGAATGCTGCATGTTAACTATTTCAAGCTTTATAAAAGCATGGGCAAAGTAAACTCAGGCTGCTGAAAAGATGTCCAGATTTCCTCTGGGAAAAAGTGAGGGTGTAGGAAGATGACTTTTTGCAACATTTTTCTTTTCTGTCCTATAATGTACAGCAACTGAAACGTCCCATCAAGTGCATCTAAATGCTGCATTTCAGTTACCTATGTAACCCCCCCAATTTTTTTTTTTTTTTTTTTTTTTTTTTTTTTTTTTTTTTTTTTTTAGAGTTTATTCTTTAAAGTGCACACTGCACCTGGGAAGAAGGCATAAAACACCATGGAATCCAGGAGCATAACTGAAGGAAATCATATAAGGATTACAGTATACAGCCGTCTGAAAATTAGCCAGCAGGTCAAAGTTTTGGACAGCAAGCAAACAAATGACCAAAATCAAATGCAAAATAAAACATCAACATTGAGACAAAACAAACAAAAAATCCCCTCTAAACTGTTGCCAGTGGTGGAATTAATGAAATATTAACTTGTATTTAGCCTCTTCCAAATCAACACCTGCAGCTATTCCTTCCTAAACATCAACCTCCCTCCAAAATATTTACAATATACTCTCATGCTTGTCAAATCCCTCTCTTTCTGCTCCCTTTTTTGCCTCACATGCCAGAGGAAGAGGAAGCTGGATGTGGATTTCAATGACAGAGTGGACAGGGCATACATACCAACCACCCAGCCTGTCACATGTCTGTATCTAGGAGGGTAGCTGAGCTCTCTGTTACCTGTCCAGACGCAGATTTTCACAAAATTCATAAGAACTATGGATCCTCATCCATTCTTCTGTCAAACTTGGTTGAAATTGATGAATTAATATAATAAGAATCTGCTCAGAAAAAATTGGCAGAAATAAAATGAGATGGAGCACAGCGTAGAATCCTTAGAAAGAATGAGAAAAAGGAACCTATCCTGGGATGTTATTCAGGGGAGTGGTATATAGCAGATTTGGAAACTTATTATTTTAATAGTCACTACAGATTTAGTGCTGTACCCTTTCATAGATCTGACTTTGAAAGAGAGATTAATTGCACTGCACTCCAAAAATACGAATAGGAACAGACTGAGAAAACAAGCCCTACAGAATAAAAAGTGAGATGAGTTGATATGTTTAACTTGGATATAAAAGTACAGAGATGGGAGATTATGTAAGGAAATAATGAAGTGATCAATTGCTGTCCGTGCTTGGAAAGAAGAGATTGACTTCATTAGCAGCAAAAAAATCTGTATGAAATCAGTAAAATAAGTTTTCCACAGCAGTGTGTGATCAGCTACCATGGAAGCCTTTAACAGAAATTTACAGAAGCATAGGCTCTTGTAGAGACTTTCAGCTTTATGTTTCTGTGTCTGCATCTTAAACCTTTTTGTCTGGGGAAATTCTGGGGACACAGTAAGGACCACTACAGCAGCACAGCCTGGGCTCCATTTGCATAATTTGCTAGACATCTAAAAATGTTCTCCACTGATAAAGCTGAGAAAAATCCAGTCAAGAAAATGTGACTCTTGACATAGGCTTCAGTTAATTTTGGCTCAAGGTCTGAATGCATGAAAAGAGTGTGCTTGTGTATTTTAACATCTAATAGGGAGAAATGCTTCTTGTTCATGGTCTCAGTTTTATCAAGACAGTGAAACAAATTCAATTCAAAAAAACTAAAAAATAAATATTTCTAAATTTTTCCATTCTTAGTATTCCACTCTACAGATTAAAACAACAAAAACTAAGCTGTATGTATGTATGTAATGATTTCCCAATAAATATTAATAGTGAGCAGTACATTTCCTAATAAATATTAATATTGTTTAGCAGTTATTCCCCTCTTCAACCTCTCCCCAAAGAGTTTTTCAAAAAACTAGTTAATGACTATGGAGGCACCTCTTCATTTATGGAGAAATTATTTTAACCAGTCATTCTCTTTAGGGCAGATTGGTCTCAAACATTATTTTTAATGGTTTTATTTTGTTTTGTTTTGTTATGTTTTGGTTTTTTTACCTGGGACATAGTAAAATGTCATCCTGCAAATTTGATCACATGTAGAAAATCCTTAATTACCTAAATATTTACTAGTTTCAAGTGGGACTTTTGCATGAGTAAAATTCACGAGCAAATAAATTCAAAGTTCAGGACCTAGAATCACATTCCAAATATAAGAGTTGAAAAGCAGATTCTTTCTTGCTTGTTACGCTGCAAAGGGGGTTGTACTACAAGATGCTATATAAAAATTTTAAAATAGGGAAACTGGGATGCAGCTGACAGTATTTTTAAAAATTGGATTGCAATAAAATAATGTTAAATTAGCTTATAAATATGTATTTCATTCATGTTAATTAATCCATTCATTGTTATACATAAATGCATATAAATTTGTGGGTTGGGATTCTGGAAAAAAGAAAAGACCAGAATTGTGCCCCCTTTTACATGTGCACTTCATATTTAATGAACACATCCATTTCTTGTCCTTAATATATTAAGTCTAAAAATAGTTATTTTATGACTACGGTCCTGAAATCCAAGGTACTAATTGAACAGTCATTCCAAACTTTGAAACAACAAAGGAATAAATAGGAGATCTCTCATATTTTGCATAAATTGTATTTAACATGGCAATTGGAAGGTGGATCAAAGGATCAACCAAAATGCATAATAGCCCAGTTGTGTAGTGAAGTCTGTCCACATTATTCTCTTTCATCTGTTTATTCTCTTTTATCTCTTTAATTTTCCAGGAAGAAACCTCTCTAAATCCAGTACTTTGAAAATCTGAATAGTGGTACATCAGCCACACTGTTTGTTTGGCAGCTCTCAAGTTTTTCTGATTGGTAAGGTTATGTAGCCATCCTTGTAAGTGTATTTCGGGAACTCAGAGCCCTTACCACATGCATTTCCCTAAGTATACACGAGTAGTCCAATGGGAGCAAACACAATAACTCCCATGCAAAATGTGTGGATGGATCTGAGGTCAAAAATTACATCTATAAGAGAGGAAAGAGAGGAAATTCCACAATAATGACTGGAGCACTGTCAGAGGAGGAGTAGGGGTGCCAAGGCAGCAGCAGCTTCCTGAACATCAGCCCTGAGCTGCACCATTTAAAGTTATCATGTTTGGTCTCAAGTTCATTACACACAGGGTCAAAGGATGAAGAAGAACACCTCTAAGATGACAGTGCAAAATTTGCCCCATCACCACAAGCCAGGATTGTGTTTGTGACCCCAAAGCCTGATGCATTACTTGCAGGTTCAAAAGATGTCAAAATCAGCAAATGTATCTCTCTGCTAAAAATTTCAGTGCCAAAAGCCATACAATTGACTCAAAGTAAAAAGTATTTCAAGTGAATCATTCATCCAGGCAAGCCCAGACAGGACACTGTTAAGTATCAGTTGGCCATCATAATGGTTATCTCTCTTTAGGAACTTCAGTGTCAACAGAACCAACACCGACCAATCTCATGTGTTGGGCCCAGACCTGTTCTCCTTCCCGTGGTAAAATTCCCGCAGGTAGAAATGGAAATTCCACCTTTAAGGTCTGTGCAGCTCTACCATTTGTGTGAAGAGCTGAGTCTTCTGTAGACAAGAAATAGCTACACACATCTTGATATTTCTTTGTATTTTGTCCTAGAGAGACTAGAGAGACTCTAATGGACTGTGTGGGGAACACAGGGTAAAAGAAAAGGAAAAGATGCGGCCTCCCTCCCTTGATGCAGTTTATGCACCAGTTCACCAATCCTTCCTACCCACCCCTCCACACCCATGGTGAAGTTACTTAATAGAAGTTTTGCCCAGTGCTCAATATTTTATTTCTGCCATTCCTAAATTGCAAGCAGGTAATTCCTGAAAGGCATCAGGAAAAAAGCACTGATTGGCTGTAAGAATTGGGGGTGACAGCTCTGTCACCAGCAGAGTGCAGATGACCTCTCTCATCTACAATAAGCCAAAACTGACAGACAGCTTGAGCTGGAGCTCCTTCAGTTAAGCAACACCAATTCCAGTATATATTCCGGGAATATATCAGATGACCAGTTACTAGCTAAAACTCTCTCCAGTTCTCTAATAAGTCAGGATCTTCCACTAAATTCAGCCATTGGCTCCCTTAAAATTAAAATCAGCTGATGACAAGGTGGTTTCAGGAGCACTAGTAGAAAAAATTAACCAGCTTAGGTGTTGAAAATACCCTTAAGGGAACTGAAGCTGAAGAGGAGGAAATTTATCTGTTTACATGTTTTTCTGTGGTTCCCACTGCTGAATGTCTAATATATTCAATCTAGAAAACTAAGTAAAAACCAGCTTCATGATTATCATACTACTTCAACCAGAGCTCAGACATTTACCTTCTAGCTCTGTTAAATGACCCACTTGGAGGCAGTTGTTCTCACTGAAGGCAAGTGTATTTCGTGGGAAAATGCTTTGCAAATCTTCTATAAACTATATAGCACAAATTATAAAACTTACTTATAAACATTTCAGAGACCATCTGATGTAATACAAAATTAAAGTGCTGCTTACAAGAATCATTTAAAGTCTTGCAGCTTGGAACATCTCTGTTATTTCATTGGCCCAACTATCCTGTATTTTTTTTTCAGTAGAAAACACTGCTTTGTACTCCTAAAAATTACCATGGATTTGTTTGGGTGCCAAACCCCTCCCATTTTCCATCCCACAGACAGCAATGGCAAAATGCTTCCTTGCCTCTGTGGAATTATGTGGATAATGAGATTGTTTTCCATGAAGCTCTTTGCGACATTCATTGCAGAAACTGCTGTCCAAAATCAACAGAAAAAAATCAGACTTTCATTGAATGTAATTAGTGAATAACCTATATTTTAATATTTAACAATATTTAATTTCAATCAGAAAATAAAAGTAAAATGCATGTTGGCATTTTAGATTAACAAATAAGGAATCATTAGTACAAATTTCCTTCACGTCAGGCCCAATCTTGGCTGTCACCAAGACATCAGAAAGGCTCCCTTGCTACGATCAAACAATGATAATGTTTCATCTTAGGCTTCAGTGATTAGCCAATATGCTGACTTCTTATGCAGAGTTATTTCGATTGGAAGCTGAAAAAATATACACAAAGGTGTTTTTTTCCTGGAATCTAACAGAAAGAGAACAACAGCATTAAGTCAGTCAACAGTGTGTTCAGAGGATTCTGCACTTGAGAAGACCCTGACAATTCCCTTCTCCCTGTTATAGCAATCATTTTATTCCCTGACAGCACACAGCTTAGCCTTGCTGTAACTTTGCAGCCACCACTATTCAAGACTGCATTTAATGACCCCTTCCACACACTTTTGGCAGAAAGGATGCCAAACATAGCTACAGGGCCAAATCAAGTCTCCAGCTGTCTCTAGTTCACCATCTGATAGATCCTCCAGGATAACAATTCCATCCCTACAACTGCCTTTTCTTCCACTGAATCTGGCAAAACATCACTAGGACTAACACTGGAAGTGCAGACATTCACAACAGGTTCAGGCAACTACCTTTTATAGACAGGGATGAAAAGAAAAACAATCAGGAGGTATGATATAATTACAGGGTAATAAAACTATAAACATTGTTAATAGATTAATTTAACATTTGGATTTCACATCTAGGTGTACAAATTCACAGATGTCCAATTGTTACCATTTTAAGTTGGAGAAAGTAATTTTTTTGACTGATGCCTATCAATACACACGTATTTTTTTCAGCAGTGACAGAGGAGAAAAGGTATCAGAAATATTACCAAGGGATGCTCATCTGAGTCACACAGTAAGCAGCAAGGATAAAATAAAACCTCCCATTGTGTCATAAAGATTTAATTTGTCTGGTTATGAAAAACACCCTACTGGAGGAAAATTGTTTACATAAAAAATAGGAAGGGCAAAATGTTACTGCTACCATAAGATGTGTCCCTGACATCCAACTTTCTGATTCCTTTCTAAACATTTGTGCTGAAATTCTGAAACCCTTGAAAAACATTGTTTCAGATGAGGCCCATAAAAAGCACCATTCTCACACTTTTCCTTGCTAAAACTTTGGCACTCTCAAAGCAAATCTCCATGAACAGCAGAGGGAAGATCATTCTGGCCTTAATTTTGAAAGGAGCAAGGAAGTCAGCTAATGACAGTGTGAAGAGATGACACTTGCAGGAAGGGACAGTGTGACACAGAAGGTCTGCTAAGGACTGGGTGGGAGAGAACAGAGGTGAAGGGACAGAAAAGGGGGATAGATGTTTGTTCCAGGGAAGGAGTGTTGAGCACAAGAGTAAGACTGCAGGAGTCAGGGATATCAATGTAATTTGGAGAGGTGTCAGCTAATCGTTCACCAAATTCAGAGCAGGACTAAACTTTACCAATAGAAAACTCACAAAGGTTTGCCAGTTGCTGGTTTGAATAAAGCGAAAAACATAAGCCTCTGAGAATACTAGACATTTCTATATCCAGAATAAGACTGTGAAACTTTTTTTTGATCTGTCTAGTTTAAGCTACCTCTTCAAGGAAGAAGCTCTGATACTCCTTGGGAACTGGACACACAACTGTTCTTCATTTACTTTATTTTGTACTTGAAAAATACAAGGAAAAAATGGTTTGAATGAAGGAAGAAAAGCATTAGTGTTTAAATGGCTGATCCTGTGTGTTGAAGAGAGAGCTTTGTGTCTCTTTCTTGTTACAACAAATGCAAAGCTGCCATAAAGCACTCCACCCCTTATTTAAAGTGAGAGTTTCTGGATATGAAAATCACCAGACCAAAAGCTATTTATACCGCCTACAGAAGACTGAGACGTTCCAACTATGCTCTATTTCACTTATCAACAATAATAACTGTAATTAACTCGTGGTTCTGCTGGAGTCTGAAAAGTCCATTGCAGTTAAAAACACCAAACCAACACCAAAAATCCAAACCCCAACCAACAAACCTCCTGCAAAGTGATATTAAAAAAAAAACCTGATACTTGCACAGTACTGTCGGGAATCCTGTATAAGCTTGTTAAGAATAATCTTGAATGTCTGATAGGTAGGAGAGAAACCTCTGAGCGACAGAAGTAAGGTAAAAACAAGTAAGGTATAAAGATAGCCATTAGAGCAACAAGGTTTAGAGACTACCCTGTGAAGTTTAGGGATACAATCCCTTTTTGTCTTGTGGGATGAAATAAATATGTTGCTGTGAATTTCACTGTATTCTCCAGAGTTTCTATGTTGTTTTTCTGCATAACTGTGCATACAAATTTATTAGAAACACTATATTTTTTGAATGATCAAATTACCATTTGCAGATTATCACTTTGAAAGCTCAAAATTGAGGAATAAATAATCAGGGTGCCTGATCAGAGGACACATTGTACAGCCCTTTAATGCACGCAGCGATCTCTTCAAAAGCCATTTTATCCCTGATTTCCTTTGGAGAGAGCATGGTGCTTACTTTTCTAACAACAACAAAACATCAGCTTTGAACAACATTTGAAGAGAATATTAAAAACTGGAAAAAAGTGGAAACAGTTGAAAAACTGCAGTTTTTTATATGCTTGTTATAAAATTTTATCTTCTCAGCTACTTCAAGAGTTACTATGCAAAGGATAACAGTGCCCTTTCCTAAAATGAATTCTCTACAAAATATTGCCACAGTTACTTATAAGGATTGTTATGAATTTTTACCACACCACCTTAAAAGGAAAAGCAAACTAATTTTAAAAAATCTATAGAGAACTGAAGCCAATAAAAAATTTTTTAAAAAAATTCTCTGTATGCATATAAAAAATATATATACACACATAGATATATAAATGTATATATATATATTAAAAAAACCCAACAACCCAGTCTTACCTACAGTGAAAAATCTTGCAGTCACGTAAGAATGAAGAGCGATGAAGCCCTTACTCATAAAGAGAATCAGATCACAAGAGGGAAGAAGGTGAAATCAGGAAGCTAGTTCCTACTTGAAAAACCACAGCTGTGAGGAAGGCTCTAAGTTTGTCTATGAATCAGCCATCTGATCTCTGGCGGTAATTAAGTGCTGGAAAATAAATTCATCTGGAATCTTTTTGTGGAATAGGAGGTAGGAATAAAATAGAAGCCACATACAATAACAAAGCTCAGGAGCTTTAGGATGATAACTTCTGAAAATGATTTAATAATTCCTTGGTAAAAATTAGAGGCTATTGAACACAAAGGAACAAAAGTTAAAATTTTAGCAGCAGACAGTACTTTGTGATCTCAATAAGTAAAGGGAAAAAAATGCAGAATTACCGAGATGATAGTGTTATATTTTTTAAAACGAAAGTGCTCCAATAGGCACAATGAGCAGCTGAGGTGCAGGCTTTCTTCAATACACAGGTAATCCAGATGTTTCTTCACAAACTGACAAGTAATACAAAATATAAATCAAAGCTGAGGCACTTCCAATTTTCACAACTGCAACATAAAGGTAAGTCCAGGCAAATCCAGTCGTCTTGCTCTCCAAGTGCTCTGTAAATAAAGTCTAATTGATGATGACTGTGACACTTCTATGCAAAAGAAGTAGGAACTAGACATGTATATGCCCCATTTTGTATACAATAATACATATTTATGGATTATAGCTTTATCTTCTGTAGTGTATCTAAAATTGCTTTAACTGACTTGATATATGAAAATTATTTAGAGATCTTTAGCTATTTTAACATCCTTCTGATACATATTATAGGCAGAGGTTAAAAAAAATCACAGAAGGAAATAGTCTTTTTTATTGCAAGTTATTTCATTAATTCAAAGTAAATAGAAGAACCAGACCTGCACCATCCCAATGGTGTGTTTTCCTCTAAAATCAAAAGTGTACAGAATTGGGCTGTTTTATTGGCCCACTTCAGCCTGTGTATGTTCAAATGTTACTCTCAAATTGGGAGGATGTTTGTGTCCTCTACAAATATCAGATTCCCAGCCATGAAGTGGCAATTCTGTGACTTTGTAACATCCAATAATGTCTTAAGATACCAAAAGCAACTGATAGTTGCAATCACCATATAATTTTTTTTCTTTCAATCAGCAAGTCCCTCTGAGAAACATTATAAAACCAAAAAGAAATATTAAGAGGCACTGAATTATAACCAATACATTAACAATTGTACAAAAGGAAAATTTAAATCTATTCTGACCTGCTGAGAATGTGAATGATGCATTCTGGGCTTGCTCTTACAGTAGTAGATTTTAAGGGAAAGGCAGTGCCAAAATGCTGAGCAGCTACATGTTCTTATCACAGAAATGTATTATTAGAACAGACAGCAATCACAGAGAAACATAGCACAAACTGTCAGAGTTTCCAAAAAACCTTACAATAGATGACTCTGAAAAGGAAGAATGCAAAAAGTACTTACTGTGTAGAGAATAAAATGACACATGAAGAAAATAAGAGAAGGTCATGAGCCTTCTCCACAGCAACATGGAAGAAGAAGAGCTTGTCGCAGAAGTTCGCAGAGGGAAAAATAATTTCAGCAGGACAGGCCAAAAGACAGTGCAAATGTTTTATTGCTCTAAAAAGGTGTGCACATTTAATGCAAGAAAGCAGACTTGATGGAAACAAGCTCAAATCTGTTATTGGGGTACTTTTGACCTGTGTAGCATAGCTGGAGACTGGACCATGTTGAAGAGCAGCTGAGACTGGCTCAGTTGATTAGAGCAGTGTGTAAGACCAAGGTTGTGGGTTCAATCCCCGTAGGCCCTTTGCTTAAAAGTTGGGTTTGATGATCATTGTAGGTTCCTCTCAACTCAGGATATTCTGAGAATCTGTGGTGCCAGGCACTAGTGCAGGATGGTAAGGCCACTGTGGATTTTTGCTTCTGAGGACACTGGACAGTCATGACTCCTTTCTGGGCCTCCTTATGGACACTATCACCTCCTGAATATGATCCCACCCAAAGGCATAGTCCAGTTCACTTTTCATTCATGAAAATGTTTTTTTTTTCAGTTCTAATTTAGATCTTACATCAAGCAGGTGCTTGCTCTCCCCTACTTTAACCTACAGCTAAGCTCAAGGTCTATTGAGGTCTCCAACATTCTCATCAGTGGCTTATTAGCTTGATTAGCTTCATTCAGTAGAATCATCTGTTAAGATATGAAATAAAATCTTCCATTCATCATCTCCAGCTGCAGGTCTTCAGTCTGAACATGCAGAGACCCAGATTCAACTGCACGCAAATCATATAATTTATTACATAATATATCCACCTTCACACGCAGAGGCCCCAGGTAGAGCCATCAGTCAGAGGAGGTCCCTAAGGGATGTGAGTGGGGAATAACAATTCCCTGGTCCCCATAACTGAAAGTAAGGTGGTCCCCAAGAGCAGGGCTGCCAAACACAGAGGTTTGCATTCATACATACAGAGCTCAAGTACTGGTTATTGGGGGACATCTTTCTGTGTTTCAGTCCTAGAGCAGCCCATAACTTGAGAAGAGCCTCCCAGGGTCCCTAATGCCTACTCTGAGCAGCCCATCCATTCCTCAGGTACCCCTCATGCCTCCCAACACTTTGGGAGACTTTGCTGACTGTCACCAGTCCCTCTTCGGTAATGAGGTTTGCTCTAACCACACCCAGTTTCAATTACAGCTGGACTGTGTTTTTATTCCTCATCATTATTGTGTGTAGGTGGATTTTGAAAGGCCCTGGGCTCCTCTCTGTTTTGAATAAATTTCACTGCTGTACATTGGGGCTTGGAGGTGATCCTGGAATTGATGCTGAAACCAGTGCACAGCGTTGGAACATCTTACGGATTCCCTTGGCAGAAGGGCTGGATTTTATTTATGCTTTATCAATAAATCCTTGCACATCTTCTCCCTCCTCCCTTTTTAATATATTCCATGGGCTAAGATTCCATTCTACAACATCTGCAATGTGAGAATCAGCTGAGGATCCCATGGGAGAATCAACAGGGCCTTCCACATAATTCTACAGAGGAAAGTAAACCACATTTTTCTGCTGCTTTTTCTAGAGCTAACTTACCAACTTGTACCAACTGTCTCCCAATCTACATACCATTGTATCTAGTTTCCCATAGAGATGCAAAATATTATTGGTGGCAGGAAGCCTGCATGAAGAGAATTATTTCACCTATTTATGAATTTTCTCTCTTATGGCCTTCAGTCCTTAGTACCATGATGTTTTCCTTTTCTCCCTTAAAAAGTTTTTTATTGATGAGATGACCAAAATGCTGTCATCCAGTGGCAGAGAAAACCCAGCATCAATTGCATTTGTGCTCTTCTTTTAATTTTCCTTAAAATTGTCCAAAATTTGCAATTGTATTACCTGTGCCCATTTTGTTGTTGTTGTTGTTTAGTTAGATTTTTTTTTTGCTTTTTTCATAAGGGCCAGCCATGACTAAATGATGACAGGGAGATGAGTCCAAATATGCTTTATATTAATTTTTATTTCCCTCATCTGATTAGCAGCCATTCAGGGAAGAGGCTAAGGAGGACATTTTGCACATGCTGGAATTTTCAGAAGCATAGATACTGTCTGAAATGACTTTCTAACTTAACGAGATTTCTAACTTAGCTGAAGAGCAAATTGCCTCTCTGACAATCTGTTGTTTAAAAAGAAATACATGTGATATATAGTGTTACACAGGGACACAAACTGGGGACAAACTGGGGCAAGGACTGCTTTCCTTGAGTCTGTCTGGTATGTGACAGATGGACTTAGCCAGTCTGGAGGCCATGAGGTGCACTTAGATGTGCTGCCCTCAGGCTGACTTCAAAACCACTCTGTGGAGTGGGAGATCTGAACAACTTGCTTATTTCCAGGCATTTCTCAAATGCCTGAGAGTACTGTAACAGCAAGAAATAGTCTGTCTTCCTTGCAGCTGAATCTGTTTTGGAGTAAATATTTTGGATATTCCTTGTTTTCAGACAGGACAGTCATACAATTCTATTTGTAAAAAGCCTAGCAGGCCAGAAATGGGCTTCTGGTGTCCCTTAAAACACTCTATCAACATCCATTAGCAAACAACATTAATTTTCTATAAGATTGCATCTGTTATCCTAGGCTTTTGTTTCATACTTTAGGCTCCCACATAACTTGTTCATTGTGTTACCAAAAATTTGGTAAAATTAAAAAAACTCCTTAACACCAATGTAGCTTTAAGAAGCAGGCATTCTAAATTTGGCCAGATGCATGGGGGGAATAGCTCCTCCCAGATTCATGCGTGCTAAGTACAGGAAAGTTTCTGTTTATATGTATTCTACATACACATGAATCGATTGTCCCAGACCGAACATACATTTATTAATAATTTCCCTGAAATCATTAATGTATTTTGCCTCCCCTTTACACATGCATTCTTCTGTCCTGGGGGTCACTCTGGTGGTCCCTAGTGGCTGGAGACCCCAGTGTTCCAGTTGACCTGGCAGAGTTGGCAGGGCACCGGGGCTGGTGAACTTCCAGTTCTCCTTCTTACACAATGGGCATTGTGCAGTTCATAGGTCAGTAGTTTTGGAGAAGAAGGATTGTGTTAGCTTGCCAGGTGTAGACAATTTATCATCTGGTAACAATTGCAAAATGGGACTGTTCTCTCCTTATGACATCCCAGTACATCTTGGTGGTTAAATACTGCCAAGAGACACAAATGTTCTTGATGTGATTTGCTTTTCAAATGGCAGAGAGTTAACAAACTCATCCCCTTTCCACCACTGACATCCAACAGGTAGGACTGTTATTGGCTGTCAACACATAACATATTAACTGCTCCAGTGCAATTGTTGGCGTTCTTTGAGGACAGAAATTACATAAAAAGAAGAAACAACACCTTCTCGGCTGTGATTACTTGAAATAGGTAAATAAGTTTGTCCAAGACGGGAGAGTGACCATGAATACCAGTTTGAAATCTAAATCTAAAGAGCTGGATGAGCTTCAAGACTTCTTTTGTCCCAAGCCATCTACTCATTATTGATGAATCATAGACCCAGTAACTACAAGATTTCCTGGTGACTCACATCCATGAAAATCCCTGGCATGCAACATCTAACAAGTAAATCCTCAAATGAGCTTATGTCACTGTGTCACCAAGGGAGGCTAAGAGTCCTGCAGAAGGGTGTTTAAGAGACAAAAATATTAAATGCATTGCAGTGTGTGGACATGGGAAAGTACATTCTAATTTACTAAAATCCTTCCACAGGACATTGGAAAATCTATGACTTTTCTTGATTTTGTTAGACAGACCAGCTGTGTGAGGAAAAACAACTTTGCGGGAAACCATAAACCTGTTGGAGTTCAGATAGGAAAATTAGCATCTTTAAAAAAGAGGGGGAGGCCCACAGAAATGGCCCAAGTGGCAGACTTATAAGGTGTTATGGGATGAGATGATGCCGTGATGTTCACAGGGTAGAGGTGTCATATTATGGATACAATAGCTTGATGCCTATTGACTGCACAAAGGGGAATTTGGAGTCCCTGGTTATTAAGGGATGATTTCAAAACCACACAAATTACATGTAATTGTGAGACAGGTTGATTAAGGAAGCATCAATCCGGGAATTTTTCAAAATGCTTCTGTTTCATCAGAAAATGACGATTTATTAAAGACAAATATTTGCCAGGAAAATGATGTCTCTTCATGTAGTTTTCACCCATGTTTCCAGAACATTTGGTTTAAAAGTTTGAAATTAAGATTATTTTATTTAATTTGGAGAAAACTCTATATTGTAAGTAAAACTAAACTGAATTTTTTTAAACTTAAAAACCTTTTGTAAAGGCAAGTTGTGAAACCTGATGGAGAGTTCCAGTCCTATGAAAACATCTTTAATTATATAAATCATTATTACTTTTCAATGTTTATTTGTAAAAACAGTCAATATGTTTATTTTTGGGAGAACTTAAGTGCTACTTAGTTAATTTGCAAGGTGTACTCCCGATCCTATGATTAGAAAATACTATAAGGTGAGGTAGTTTGTCTATTGAAGGGCAAAGACACAAATAAGATGTCTGTGTCATTGCAAGGTGAAGGTTAGAAACCTTCTAAAAGAGAAGCCAGACATAAGTCTTTTAATTTCACTATTACACATCCACCCTTACTCAAGCACCAACATGCTGTTTAGATAACTGCTTAAAAACAGAAATAAAAATTAAATAAAAATCTAAATCAGATAAAGTGGAGCATGAAATGGCTCAATGCAAGCAATTGGGGTTTGGTAAATAAATAAAAATATGGAGTACAGTATTTTTTTAAGCAGATGGAGGGAGGAGGAGGAGAAAAACCTCATCTGCAAGGAGTATTACTCGAGTCATCATGCAATTAAAGTCTGTGGGCTAATTTTGGGTCTGTTCCACATGCTTTGCACCAGTTGCAGTGGTATTACACATTTCAAAGCCTACCTCAGCTACCCATCAAATTATGCCTTTGGCATAAGGAAATTTTAAAACACTGCCTCCTGAGCTTTTGTGTAAGGGGCAGGGCCAGTGAAAGTGAATGTGTTTTGAGACACTCCCAGCACTCAACTAGTCTTACTTCTAGGGTGTTCCCTTGGGGATAAAGGCAGTGGATGTTAAATTCACTATCTCATGGCTACTTTAATTTACACTGGAAATTGTTATCAGGTAGCACCAAAATATAGCACATAAGTATGATGAACCAGAGAATAACCACAGGAAGAAAGCAAGCTTCACTTTGTGCCTGCAGGTAAGACTGCTCATGAATGCCAAACTAATAGACTGATTCTTTTAAAACAAGTCTCTTCCTTAGATTGCAAGGTGATATACAAAAGGAGCTGGGTTTTGACTGAATCCACTTAACTCATGCTGAATTAAGTAAGCCCACACTTGACCAAGGAATGTGAAAGGAGGATACAGAAAACAAAAAGGATGATGTTGATTCAACAATCTTCAAGAATCTTTTCTTGAAGATAAGTGATGCTGTGCAAAGGGCCTTGTTTCTGTAAAATTTTGGAGCAGCATAAATGAGTTATAAAAGGGAAGGAAACAAGGAGGGCGGTTCTGCCTTGCCACCTTGAGGACTTTCTTGCAAACCCAGATTTCCGTCCTATCAAGAACCTCGAGTGCTGTACCAGAAGCTGTACAACAGCATATTGCCAAGATACCACAAAAACCTCAAGACCATAGGACATCTTAGAGATTCCTAGCAAGCCAGAAATCTCACTGAAGCCCAAACTTTGCATAGAGAAATATGTTCCTTTGTCCTTCCTGATGCTACCCACAGAGCAAAAATTCCCAAAGCCCTGTGATCCACTGTCAGCAGGTACAAAGCTGTGCCTTTTAGAAGCAAACAAAGCAGCTTGCTCCAAGTATTGAAGATTTTACCTATATAAAAACTAGGAAAGGTTGTCTGGAGGGAAACAGAAAAGAAACTAATTTTGTAATGAAGGCTGTATTCCAGTATGCAGCTTTTTCTGGTAGTATAACACATAAGAGCCTGCAGCTTAACAATCATGATGGATATTGGTCACTCCTGGCCATTTCTCACCAGATATCCTCATTAAGTAATAATTACTAATTTAAAAATACTAGTAACCACATAAACTGTTTGATGTATATCAGCAATCACTCTGAAGCAACACGTTTTATCAATTTATCCTGAATATCTGCACCACTTACTTTAGACAAGGAAATACAAAAAAGCCTTAACATAATGGAGGGGTAAATACGGTGTACAGGAGCATATATAATATTTTTATGTATATATTCACGCATGCACAGACACATACCCAAAAATACTTCAGTGGAGTGCAGTTTTCAAGAGAACTTGGCATTACTGAAAGTTTCTTACAAACTAACCTGAAAAATGGTTGTCAAATAATGCAAACCAAAGCAAAGAACAACATATACAATATTAAATACTTTGAGCGTACTGAGTTGCTTGCTTGGACTTGCAGGAGAAACCTGAAAACTGACATACAGTCAGTATGAAATAGCACTTAAGAGTTTTGTCTCCTACTAATGCATATTTTATCATTTATGTTAATTATGACTTTTCATGATGGGTAATCTTCAAAGAGGTATAGAAAAGTCTCTGAGAGGGAGGTTGAGTATGAGGAAAAGATTGGGTACAGTCACAAAACAAGGGGTGGGGTGAGGAAACAATCTTGGCTCTGTGGGACAAGCACTCAACAACAGGAGGGGGCTAAACATGGCAGTGAGTCAGAGACAAGGCAGATTTTCTCCTAGGGGAAAGGGAGGGGAACATCAAGGACTGGTGCAGGGAGCAATCTGAAAATAAGAGTTTTTCTGTCATGGAGAAGAAGAAGAAAGAGTTAGCAGATGTGTGAGTGGCAGAGCAGGGAAGCAATGACACTGTCAAAATGACTGAAAATTGAGATTTTGTGATGTCCAAGTCTAAGTCATCCCCTAGAGGTTTGTATACCTCACTGTTGGCTGTAGGTAATGTATTAGATAACACCCACTTCAAGGTTTCAGGTAGAAGCCCAAAAATAACTTGAAAAAAAAGAGTTTCCAGAAAATCAACATATAAAACATACTCAGAAAAAAAGTAGAAATAATTTTCCTGGTCTCCATTAGTACAATGTGTCCCCAGGCTTGACCGCTACTGCCTTAAAAGAAAGGAAGAGAGAAATGCCATTACAAGTCATTACACAAAGTCCTGATTTATAACCTTATGTTCTCCATAAGTGGTACAACCACCATCCTTGCCCAGTTTCCAACAAACAGACAAGAACAAACTGAAGAGGTAATAATGACCTTAACCAAGAGGAAAAGTCACAGTTTACATCCATCTGTAGCTTGCTTAAAGAGCAGAACAATATTGGACCTTATTAAGGGACAGACTGCAACTGGCTGTTTGTGAAAAGACAGGAGGCTAAAAAGCAAAGTCTTTGTCTGAACATGTATCAGTTTTCTGAAGATATCACGGTGTGTGATGACTGCAGCATGGCCCTGCTGCATGAGCTGGTCAAGTTGCACTCAAAGAGAAGGAGGACAGAGAAAGGAATCAGACCCCCTTCCTCTCCTTTGCTGTTAGAAAAGCTGCTTTTAGCCTGAATCTGTGGGAGTTCTTGTTAGATATCACCTCCTGCTTCTCCAGCTAAATGTATGAATACTAAGGCAGATGGATGTGAACCAGAAACAGTAGACAAATTCCCTTCTCATGCTCTAGAATGACAGTGTGAGATAACTCCATCTCACTTTATGGAACCTAATTCAGAGCTGAATTTTATTGAACACTTAAGTTTGACTATTCCTCCTCTGCTAAAATGAGGTATATGATGGCTTTCAATATAATTGGTAATTTTATTCAAGCCCTATTAATTGACTGTTTAATGTAAAAGAGCATCAAATAGGTCACTTGAAGATTAGTTCTTCCTAACTTTCAAAGCTCTTTTCATTTTTCATCAGTATCGGAAAACCTTCTCATCCTTCTAGCTCCAGGAAATTTGGGATTCAGAATGAGATAAATAAACCATCACTGCTGTGATGCATCTTACTTAGTATAATCAAGAACCCACTCCTGCAAGCTCCTTAGCAGAGGAGGCTTGGGGTTGTTCCATGTGAATGCAAAAACATCCATGGGGCTTTCCCATGAAAAACACTGGACAGCCATCATGTCCCTGCTTTTAACTGGCACCCACCCTTCTGTTGATTCCTGAGGGTTCTAAAATTAATTACTCTTGATTGGGAGGAGTTAGGGTAACCTCTGAAATTGAGTCTTTGGAAGAGTTACATTCCAAGGAGCAGAAAATAGTATTGTTGTGCAAGAGTCTGGATTATCATATAAATACAATGCATTTAGACATAACCACTTCCTGTTAAACACAACCCGACAAAAGAGAAAGACTCTCCACTTAGTTTCTTGTACAGCAGGCACAGGGAAAAAAAAAAGAAATTGCATATTAACAGCTCTTAAAGCTCCTTCATACTCTAATTCATCTCACAGAAATGTATTAATCCTGTTATGACTAAAACAAAATGGCTAAAGAGGACTAGGAAATTGAAGTCAAATGCACAAATCCATAGCTTATCTTCAGCAGATAAGGTAGCATTTGGAAACAGGAATCTCTATTATGATAAGGAATGCTACTAGTGCTACGTTTGCTACATTTGCTACTAGTGCTACAAATGCTACATTTACTTGGCAAGAACATACACTAGAATAGTATTGAAAATCTTTCTGACCGGTCACAAAACAATAACAACAAATGCTGACAGGGTTCAGTGGAAAGGACCACTTCAAAACAATTGAATTTAAGCACTCTTTTAATTTTGCATTGATTTATGAGCTGTCGTGTCTTCTTGGGGAAAAAAAAAATCGAGAAAAGCTAATATTAAATTCCAGAGCTGAAATACTAACTATGAGTAAAATACAAGCCTGAGCAGAGTATGGCATTTCATTTATGCGGTATTTACACTTGCACATACACCTCCAACAAGTGGGGTAACATAAGCACGCCTGCTCTACACATGGATAAACTTCAAAGGAAATGTTGAATTCTGTAGTCCACATTAATATTGTTACCTCAAGGTCTAACTCTCTCCCTTCTATTGCATTTTACACAATAACAGTCTACCATTTAAGTCAGCAAGAAGAAATAACATCATGACAAGGCAGTGCCTATTCTGCTTGCAGGTTGCTTGTATTTAAAAAAAACCCCAAAAACCAAAAAAGGTTGCTGCCTATAATTTAGCAAAGTACATGAATGTTCTGCAAACCAAATGAGCAGATCCCCAGGAGGAGATCATAGTCTGCATAACACAATAAGTTTGCTTTAGGTGCTGCAATGACCACAACTATTCTCAAGCTATGGATACCTGCTTTTAATCAAAGAGAATAGTCACAAGATAACTTTATTGTCATCAAGTTATTAATGTTATTAGGCATGGATATATAGCACTACACAACCAAGTCATGAGTAAATTCCAAACCTACATGCATTTATTTTTGGAAAGAGTACTGCATAACACACAGATTAAGGCATGTGTAAGTTTAAACATAAAGGAGATATTGTTAATGTTGTTTTACAATATTAGTTTCAGTGAGATTCATCATATCCTTGAAGTAATGGGTAAAAATTAATCTGCGTTTTCTCTGTGATGACTTAATTTTTCACTCCAGGAAATAATTCTTATATAAGGATTCCCTGTGTTGGTGAGGGACTTGGCATTCAGTGAGGTCATAATTTCTTACATTTTCTTACCAAACTTAGAGCACAAATATAGAAGTCTATACTGGCTTTCACCTTATAAGTGTATTTGTACCTAATAAGAATTCTATTCACAATTTCCATCAACTTCTGGTTTTTTGTATGTATTTCATACACATTTCAGCAGTTATTTTTCCCTTTTGCTTTGTTAAAAATTGTTTTTCCTTACATTCTTTTTTTTTATTCTTTGAGGCAGAAAATAAATAAGAATAGATCATAATTTTCTTTATCTCTGATCCTTGAACTAGGATAATCTGTTGAGACTTTATATAAAACTGACAGCTAATGAACACAAATTTTACAGTGCCTAGGCCAAATGAAAATCTGTTTTGTGATTTAAAGCAAAATCCATTTTAAAAGCAAATAGCCTCTCAGACTATTTACAATGCAAGCATTTACAATGCAAATACTTCCACAAATACATAAAAATCAATGAAGTCAATGATCTAGAAACTGTAGACAAAAATTTAGACTGGATGTCTAGGTACTTAAACATTCAAGCTGAAAGAAACATAAAGTAGAGAATTAACTAAGAGCAGCATAATAATTTTTAATAAATAGAAAGAAATATTTCTAACAAAATGGAGGGTTCCAAACCCCGTAACAGAAAAGCTCATAACAGAGGATCAATAAAAAAAGAAAGAGGAATCAGTCAGATAGGTCTGAGGCTGCTACAGCACGCTTCTGTATTCAGAGATCACATAATTGTTTGGTTGGAAGGGCCCTTCAAGATCATCCAATTCCCTTGCTAGTGGTCAGAGGCACCTTCCACTAAACCAATGTGCTCAAAGCCCCATCCAGACTGGCCTTGAAATCTTCCAAAAGCAGAGCTTTCTGCAAAGGACAAATAATTTGTTTAACTTGGCATTTTTAGAACCCAGAATATGGTTAAAGGCCAAGTCTGAGTAACAACAAAAATAGTTACTTTATGAGAAAATTGGGCAGTTACGGGAAAATCAGTCTCCTAAAAAATTGATATTTTGGCAAAATGAAAAAATAAAAAGAATAAATTGAGTCAGGCTCTTTAACCTCTGGGTTGAAACAAAATATACAGCAAGTTATTATGATAACAAAATTTAAAAAAAATATTTCCCCTGGGAAATATCAATACAGAGAATGCTTCTGAAGAAGAGAATGCTATACTCATTCTAAGTGCCAATATTTTGTTTCTATATTAATTGGAAAAGAGAACACATGTAAGGATAAGGCAACATAGAAACCGTCATCTAGAAAAGAACACCACCTACTCCAAAAATCTCATGCCTGTAGTGTGGCTCATTTAACAAAATTGTATCAAAGCTATTTTTCATACATGGCATTATCAATACCAGTAGACCAAGAGCTGAAAGAACCAAAAATTATCTAAAACTAGGCCCTGATCGAGCAAAGCAAGTAAATGTGTGCATAACCCTAGGGGCAATGGCAGTCCAATTCACGACAGCAGCAATATGCAGCAACATGCCAGAGGACTTTGCTGGACACATTTAAGTCACAGGAAAACTCTCACCCACAAAGAAAATTACTCTGACATTAATTGCTATTTATAATCTTCCTACACAAGGGTGCTTTGTCAAGAAAAAGAAAACAAAAAACAAATAGAAACCAAATCAACCCCCTTTTTAAGAAGTCAGTAGGGAACCTCTTTAAACCCCAAAGCACTGTGGGGTGGTACTGAATGCTACTTCCTTTCTGGCTTCTTCCAACCAAGCAGTAAATTTACTCCCTGATGTGAAAAACCTGCTCAGTTTTGGGGTGGTCAGCCCCTAGGGAGGCCCTGCTGCTGCACTGCCAGGGCTGCTGGCAGCAGGACCCACTTCAGAGACAGAGGCTCAGAAGCCCTAAAGTCACAGACTGCTCCTGCAATCCCAGTTAGTGCATAATACATCTCTTAGTTTGTCCAGAAGGGTCTGAGAAGAGTTAATTTGGTGTCACAGGATTAGCTAATGGATACTTCTATTGTTGCTGCCCCTCTGAGTCACACGTCAGCCAGGGATGCTGCATAGATACCCTTCGAGTCCAGTGGATGCTTCCAGGCCTTTCTCACCCACCTCTTCCCAGCACATTTTGACAGGCCACGGGTACAAACCAAAGTACAGTGATGAGACTTTGCTTTAAAAAAATGAAGTAAGTGAAGTATGTTATTGAGCTTCTTAACAAAGTATAAGGAAATTATAAATATACGCTGTGTGGATAAGAAGGTGTTTTAGCACACACACACTCTTGACACAAACATAATGCATAAAATTAAGGCAAATATTTGCAATTTAAATATGAGATTGATTTATCCTATTTTTTCTTTTGTAGATCATCTTTTGACAGCAAAATTATATCAGTCACAAAGTTCTCACCATTTTAATGCTATTATGTATTTTGTTTTTATTTGCTAACAGTAAACAGGAGTTATACTTAATCCATAAGAAAGTTTATACTAATAATATGGTCTTGAATTAAAACCTACATGCCTATTTCACATACGTTTCTTTTCTCTGTCTTTCCCAATAGAGCACCTCAGTTCTGCTAAATGTAGTCAGAAGAGAAATTTTGCTTACAACAATGCCAAAGATAGCCATTAAATAATTAGGCAAAAAGCCAAAATACAACTAAAACAAAGACAACCAATCAGAAAAAGCAATCACTTTCTAAAACTTTGGCATTGTACATATTTTTGGTGGAGTGCCCTTCATAGGCTTGAGCTGCGGTAAATGATTTGTACTGCATATAAATTAAACAAGCCCTAAGGACACAGAACAAACTATAAGTATAATGAAGTCCAATTCTTTACTGTCTTTATCTTGCAAACATTAATTCACCAATGCAGTCCGGCAAGGTTTTTTTTACCTCCTTGCACATAGAGATATTTCACAGAGGCCAATGAAATTTCTGCAAGGAGGGAGACTCAGTACAATCATACACTTCAGAATTTGCTTAGAGGTTAGGATTTACAAAATCCACTGCATACACTGTATATACGCACTGCCCTGTACACATATCACATTGAGATTCTGCTGTTCTTATCACTATTTAGTGAATTTTTTTTTCTCTTCACTATTTTTGTATTAGTTTTTGTAACTAATTTTTAAAAAAATCTCAACTTTGCATATTAAGGATATGTAGAATTTCTGCTCTTTTCACCTAAAAAGGAGAAGTAGGCGTAACAGGTACTTTCATGTCCTCTATCATGATGGCCTAGTGCCAGTATCTAACAGATCATAATCTAGGACAACAAGAAGTTAATTACTGTGCATAAACCTAATTCTTTTTATGACTCATTCGTTCTCAATGAGGATTTCCTTATCACAACTGTTACAACAGTAGAGTCATTTCACTTTTGACAATTAATGCAAATTCCGGAGCTCTGCTGCCGTCAGAAATGACAACACCCATCCAATGTTAAAACTTGAGTATTTTTTTCCTATTCCCTAAAGAGACAGTTATATTACGTATGCTGTTTGATCCTGTGGTCTCTATTCATAAGAATATTTTGTCTGCTTAATGACTTTGACACAGATGCCCTAGAGTTAAAACTGTTGTAATGTACAGGCTTTCTTCAGGGTGACAGAGAGCAGGGAATCTCAAGCATGTCCTGCAGAACTTCAACAAGAGCTTGGAAAAGTACTTTATTAATCTTCACTATCTCAAGTCACAGAGCAGACACATTTTGCTGCTTACTCCCTAGCATGATGTCCCATTCCCTATTTGGCCCACCCTGAATACAATTTTGAAAACTCTGCTTCAGGCTTGGTCCCATAATACCAGGAAGACATTCTGAATATTGCACAAAAGTTGTGCAGTGAATTGAGTCAACAAATCAAGAGCAGAGAGAAAAATTTGTGCTGTCACTGTATCTGGTGGTGACCCCTCAAATTCTTTCCTTCCCATAAACAAGCCGAGGAAGAACATCACCTACAGAAGACCCATATATCCTGTGGTGGTTGATATATTTTTAAACAGAAACAGATCTCCAGTTTTACAGAAGAGAGAGTTCCTGATTTCATTTTGCCAGGGCAGTATCTGCTGTGGGTCTCTCAGAAGAGCTGTCACAGAGGTGTCATTTGTCAGATACTCCTGGCCACTCCTGATAGAGAAGATATGGCATCCATTGGTAAATTTGTCTGCTTTCTCTTTGTGACACTTATGTTCTGCTGTCATTCTTTTTTTTCCCTGCTTTCATGTCATTTGCAGTGAAAATATTTAACAGGAAAGAGTTTGAAGACATGGAGGAGGAATCATGAAAGTAACTGGAAATCATTTGTTAATCACAAAAATTTCTTTAAACCAGGATAAGGAACTTGCATACCTTTACATATCCCATTACTTTATTCCTGTCCCGAAGTTATTATTATGTGCTTCAAAGACTGTAACTTACATAACTTCTGTGTGGCATTTTGTAAATGGCACTGATAAACGATCAGAAGGAAGGGAGCACAGAAAATGAATTCACAAGATCCCATGTTTGTAAGATTTTATGCTATTACTGTATGATTGTAACATTTATAAGATTTCTTACTACTTTTGACAGTCTAGAGAGCAATCTACAAAGCATCACAGATGTAATTTTTAAATTTTGTTATGTTATATATTAACTAACTATACATGGAGACTAATTATCAAAATACTATACAAATCATTAAAATATTTTTCTGGAGAAGGTCAGACACTGTAGCTCTCCCTTTTTAATTAAAGAAAACTAAATTTCTTTAGTTTAGGAATTAAAATGACTAAAATATTAATACACAACAAAGATTTAAAGAGAAGGAGAAAACAAACAAAGGAAAGTAGTAACAGAGATCTCTAATGGCTTAGAAAACACACTTCACCACCAAGAAATAGCCCTGTGGTGCAGGGCAAGTCAGTCACCAGGAACATGTTAAAGACTGAGCTGCCGCAGTTGCTGTTCTGTATTTTAGAAGGCTGTTCACAACCCAGTTCATTTCACTGGCACAGAGCACACTCCCTACAGGTTACTTAGGGTAGTGGTCTGATGAAAAGCTTTTAACTAGATTTTTCACCCAGAAACCATACTGTGAAATCTCACTCTAATGTGAAGTGTTAATGCAGCCTCTTAAGAATGTTACAGGATAAAAATTTACAAACATTCCCTTTTATTTTCATCTAAAATATCTCAAATAGGGTTTATGAACGTGGATGAAGATCCCTTGATTCTTCATTATGCAAAAAACCCTCATCCCTCTCATTTTCTAAGCAGGAAGAATGGATGCAAAGGGAGACTAAAAGCATAACAGCGTTTTTTCAGTGCAGAGCACTAAGAAAATAATAAGCAATTGTATACTGGAATCATGGCAAAGAGCTGATCATTTCTGACTTCCCTGAAAAACCACATTTGAACCAATGTGCCAAGAAACCAAAATGGGGGAGAGGCCTCAGAAATACTACATTCCTACAGTTTTTGTAACAGGTATTCAAGGACAGGAAAAAAAAAACAACCCTTATGTCTTATGTCTTTCAGCATTACAGCTCAGTCCTTAAAGACTCAGAGTTGAAGTACAAAGAGGAAAACAGGATTTCTGATTTACACTGTTCACATTTCACACCACTGTATGGTTTCTCTGTAGCCAGTGTGTATTTTGGAAGGGAACTCCCAAAAATCTTCACACTTTGAAAGGGCATTAACTACAGCCAAACTTGTCAGGTTCAGTTCTTATCACATCATGAGGAGCCATGGTATTGTCAAGCTCTGAGAATCATTTAGAGTTGAGCACTCATCTTGCTGAGGATGTATTTTATGTCTGATGGTCCTGATTACCCAGATCTCACATACTGTATTAAAAATAACTGTTCAGAACGATGATTTTGCTAGGACTGGAATATTGCTGTAAAACAACATTGTCCCAAATTGTCTATTTATTGCTGAGGCCAAAGAGAACACAATTCAAATGTAGTCTCAGTGCTATCGTACCTGTAATAATAAACAAAAAGAAATATATTCCTTTCAAAGTGAGGGAAAAAGTATTTGTTAAATGAAAGAAAGCATAAATAACCCAGTAAAACATGCAAGCTGGCTGAAAACTACTAATGCTTTGTCAAAAGCTAAAATGCATTTGGCACACTTATAGACAGTGAACGGGCACAGAGTCTCTTCCAGAGGGCAGTTCAGATACCTTATGAAGAGTTTCTTACAGGGAGCCACATCTACATACAAATATTCTTCACACAGCCATCCTTGAAGGAAAACTAGTCTACAAGTCACAGTTGTGTGATGCACTATCTTGAGAGCAGAAACAAAGATGTTCACAAAGTCATCAAAACCAAAAGACAAGCAGCTCTTCCACTGGAGGAGACAGACCCCAATTGCAACTCTATTTCCACCCTAGTTGCTGAGAGACATCATCCCTCATTGAATATCCCATTTCCTAATTTCAATCCTACATTAAACCTAAGTGTCTTTAATCCAGGCAGGGCTACACTTTAAGCCTAATCTTTAACTGCTCCTTTCAGGCCTAGCAGTGGCACAACTGGCACACATTTGTGAGGCAACACCTTTGCTGAGGGCAATGCCTCCTGAGCACAGCTCACCTGCACCCACACTGGGACTTCTGACTAAGGGATGATTAATACCTGTAAAAAGAGAGAGGCTTCCTCTTGAACGTAACAGGGGCTTAAAGCAAACACTCAAGGGCAGTGACAATAGGAGGGTAACCACCTGTACCAGCGCACGTTATACCATCTTATTGCACAACCCTAAATCAGGGGAGATAACACTTTGCCCAGGAACTCAATGAGATGTAAAGGTGTGGGAAATTAATGTTGATTCATTACTTTGAAGGGTGAAGACAAATGTTCAGTATGCAAAGTGAGTCCAAGCCTTTCTGGCCTTGCATCACTTCCTTTGGCAGCATTCTCATTCCTTTTGTACCCTTTGATATGAAGTAGCTCTGATTCAGACTGATTCCAACTCAGCTTTCCCAGAAAATTCAGTGTGTTTCTATTTGTTGTATGTCTCAGTTGATTGCCAGGCCTCTCTTTCCAGATACAGTTTGAATCCCAAGTAAGAAAAAGAATCAATATTGTCAGAAACAGAGCCATGCAGATTATCCCACAGCAAAAAGGACAAGTAATTTGGGTGACAAACTTACTATATGGTCATTGTTTTGATTCTGGTTTTGAGGACACCAGTGTGCCAGAAATGCCCGACCTACCTTTGATGCAAAGTCTAATTTGTCAGTCAGTCCCCCAGTATTGGCTATACCACTTAGAACTCTGATTTTTTTTCAGAAAAATATCTGGTATCTTAGATTTTGCTTGACCCCTTTCCTATCTACTCTGAAAGAGTTAAAATGCCATAATTTCCTATGCGTTGCTAGGCGTGAAAATATTTGTTTTTGAGGTGACTATGGATTTTCCATGTGGCAACAAGAACAAATCCATCCTTCTACCTCTGCTTGCAAGGTCATATGTATAGCTGTCTTTGTAAAGGTGTAAATAATAAAGGTATAGGTAATAAGGCAGGAGAAATATTTCCAATCAGAAGTCTCATTGTGTCCCTTACATAAGATGACAGTTTTATATTTTTGTATACAGCTATATTTAATAATATATTAATTTGTAAAATCAGTTCAGAAGAATGAATGATTCAGAATCCTCTTAGGTGGGAAAAGTTGTACAGAGGATTGTCAGGACAGCTTAAAAGATAAAGGCTTTGAGCAAAAAACCCTCAAAACATTCAAAAAATGAAGGGGTTTGAAGCAAAGCCTTGTTCTGTCCTTGTACCATATTTCCCCGTTTCCCTCCTCCTTCCTCCTGGACTGAAGTTCAACGACCTCATCTCAGCTGTGTCATTAAACTCCCTTCCTTCCTTCATCTCTGCTGTGGCAGTGGTTACCCCATATATACCCCCACGCTCTGCAGGGAACGCTGGGTTCAAAGCCACACTCCACAACCAGTCATTTTTAGACAGAAGCTTGAACCTGCCTCTCTCCGAAGGGATTCTTGGTGGCACAAACAAGTTGGCTATCATACTGCTGAAGCCACTGCCTGCACTCTTCTCACAGGCAAAGGGCAAAATGGAAGTAAATTCTACTCTAAGAAAATTTCTTCCTGTTTGTTGGTTTGGGGAATACAGACCTGCTGCTGGGGACACACAGTTCAAATTCATACTGAATTTGGAGTATGCAAACTAGCATGCAATCATGTGAAGCAAAACAAAAAAATCTGAGAATCCTTCAAAGGAGAAAAGGCTATTCTTAAGGCAAAAATGCTCTTCAGCTTTAAGGAGAACAGGCCTACTTCACTGAGATACTACAACACATAGAAAATTACTTCTTAAGAGAAACTTAATATTACAAAATGACTTGTTCTCCCTACCCAAATGTATTTCCCAGATATTATGTTTAAAAATTACATCTTCTGATAATTTTTTCAAAAAATATTCCATTTATAGCTTGCAAAATGAGAAACATTAGGAAGGAGATACAAGGATAGGAAATTACATGAAACCTTCAAAGGATGTAAAAGAACTGTTGTAACCACAGTAGCAAATGTGTAAAGTGTTCAAAGACCATGGAAGTGGGCTCATCATACATACTGTGATAAATTATGTGTCTTGTAAGCTGAAACTTCTCTCTGACAAAAATGTGTATCACCATTTCATGCAAAAAACAATGGTTTTGTAAAGAGATAAATTTCTCTTTGGGGTTTCTCCTATCACATGAAAAATGATTTAGTCACATGTGGCAAAGTGCTGAAGTAGTATAAAGCAATTCTGCTGGTTCAAATTAGTTCAGAAAACTTTGAAGCTTTAATTTTGTATAAAAGGCTGCAGTCAAGATCAAGTATGGTCAATCCACGCAATTCTAATTTTATGTTATGTCAAGTATCATTTATGATACATAAAGCTGATGTGCTCACTATACTGAGTAGCAGTTTTACAAAAAGACCCAAGATTATCTGAATGACAACAGGATTACTGCCAAAGACCTTGGATCAGGAAGAAAGGCTCACGAGTAATTCCAGAGTCATTGGCCTTGCTCTTGTTTGATTGTGCCTCAACTGGACCCAGCAGCACACTGACATGAAAAAGTCCCAGCTTCCTGAGGCAATAGGTTCAGAATTTGTCGTTCTTAAGACAGCATTTAGGTGTAGGTGTAAAAAAACACAGCAGTGAGGTGTACCTGGCAAACCCAGGATATGAGTCAATATTTTCTTCCTACGTAGTAATTACATGAAAGAGAGGAAAAAAGAAAGGATAACAGAAAACAGCAGAAATATATTCCCTTAAGGCTGGGTTTTCCCTTGGTCCATAAACACTCCTACTAATCTCCCTCATCAATTAATTAGAAGAATCACAGAAAGGATTAGTGAGGAGAATCACAGTACATCAATCACCAGTGAGAAGCGTATTTATTGACTAATAATTACGTGTCTCCAAGGCCATGGCTCAAAAGTTCTCACTTGTGGACAGATGGACTCATTCTGCTCAATTTCAAACCAACCTGAGCAATTCTACCTGTGGTTCGTATTTGGTCAGCCAAAATACAAGCATGAAAGGGACACAAAGCTGAAGAGTAAATATATTGCAAATTTTGGGAACAACCAGCACCAAAAATGCCATCAAATTGAAAGACAGTTCAACAACAGTCATTAAAAGGTAAGGGCAACATTTCAATGATTTTTATTTTTTAATGTAGCACTGAAGGCCATTCTGTGCAATTCTAAAATATTAATATTGATATCATATGTATTTGCATGTGGACATTACTGTTGTATTTATGTGAGCATGACTGGTAATGGAAATATTCAGGACAGTGCTAGTAAACATTCCAAGATTATAGCCATTTTAGGACAAACTGGTTTTTTTACTTGAGAAAATTTTATGTATGTCTTTCAAGTTTTCTATGGCATGGGAAAACACTTTTGAATTAATTTCTGACTATCCATTCATTTATCTACCCTTCCAAGTCTTTTGTGGTAGTTCTTTTCTAAAACACAGTACTAAGACCAGTCCACTCTCACTTTATCCTCATTTGACATCCAAGGTTACTTGCCAGTGCGTCCTTATAAACTTTGAACACGTCAACTAAACAGCAGAGACTTGCAAAAATAACAAGGTTCATGTGAAAACTGATATTGTTTGAGCAGATAGCAAACACCCTTGGTTGTGAATATTTTTTAAATGATTCCTAGCCTTCCTCATCCCTGCTAACTGTAAAATGTAACATTTATCCCCTTTACTGCTTAAATCATACTTACATTCAGAGGCCAGAATGCTACTCAGAAAACATCAGATTTGTATGTACTTTCAGAATAATTAAATATTCACATATTTCACACCCTCACATTAGTTTAAAATGCATACTAGAAAATATTCCCTTTTTAGGTACGATATTAAATTTTGTGATCTAGTCTAATTGTAGTTACTTTGTAATCTTACTTCTAACACAAGGCTCCCCAGAGTTTGATAACTTTCTTCAGAGATATTCCATGGTTTGGAGAAAATGTGATTCTGGTTAAAAATCAAAATAGGTGCTGTTTACTGCTGTTGTCCACCTCTGACAAATCGTACTAAATACAATATAATATATACTGAATATATATGAATATATATTTACGTATTGACTATAAACACCTCACTTGTGCAAATAAATAACTGTGTATTGTGATGTGTGCTTCATGCTTATTCAGCTTGAGCTCCATTTGCCTTCATGCCATGGATGGTGACTTTGTATACAAACCAGCAGGGTGTTTTACCATTTTGCTGCTGGCTTTGGAAATTACTCTGGCACTTATGTTTAAAATAACACCAATTTGTACATTTAAACTCACTGTGGACTCCTGGAATCCTTTTTCTAAGAAGAATTAAATCTCTGCATTAAGCATGAACATTGCTCCATATCAACTGTAGTAATCACATGTATAGAGCTAATACCTGCAGAAGTCCTTCCATGGACGAAGTCAACTTAAAAATTTTTTGTTTTAAATTAAACTACAAATAAACAAACATCAACAGCCCAGGGGAAACTAACTGCAACACCTAAAGAATGAAAAATTTACCCTCAAAAATCAATCTTTTTTTTTCTACATTAAGCAATACATGCAGTACAAAAATTTTCAATCTGGTTATTCATTCTTTTTCTGGAGGGAAAAAAAATTAAAAGGAAAACTGCACAACTGTTAATGTGCTACATTTTTATTAATTTTTTACCTCAAAGTTTGGAACAAACCTTTTAGTACTCACAAAGGAAAACAATGCTGCAGTATGCCACATACTCTGAGAAGCATAACTTCACACCTTTGTATAGAAAAGCAAAAAACACTCTAAATACATGAAAAATCTTTTTTTATACAGAAATAACAAAAGAGAATGCAAACATTTTAAAAAGTTGCTCAGCTGTTTTTAAACTTCAGTAAGTAAACCACAAAAGTTCTTTCTGTGCTAATGCAGTACTTTTACTTGAGCTAAGTTGCAACCTGATTTATCAGTTCAGCAAATGGTATTTTTCAAAATACTTCGGGTAATATGAAAAACACTTTTATTCAACATCTTAGATGTTAGTAAGTGTACTGCTATAAGCATAGTAAGTAGTACTAAAGTGTAGTAAATACTGTAGACCTCAGCTTCACCTTTGAAATTCAGGAGACAATCCCATCCCTTTATTAAGCTCAGGGTTGTACAATTGGTTGTACAGTGTCTGCACAATGGACTTAGGAATATTTAATACAAGCCTCTCTTGGCCTTTTGCGGTGGATTCACAAATGTGCCACCTGATCTCATCTGTCAGGCTTTACTAGCGAAATGTCAGACAGGTTGTGTCACTTCTTATGCTCCAGATAGCAGTAATCAGGAAACCAGTAGAGATTAAATAAAAGATGTATTTTATGGCTCCACATGGTCTACAGTCACCTCTAGTCTTAAGGGGATTTTTCTTATGACAGTCACGTACATAACAACAGCACATCAATGCAATAAACGTTAAGTTAGTTGAAACAGGGACACCTTGCTACTCTTTACTTTTAAAAACACCCTGCAGATGCCTTGCTTGCACCTCAGTAAAATTAATCTTACTGAATGGGCACATATTAGAAGCAGGTGGCAGTTTAGTGAATTAATAATTTTATGAAAGATGTAGAAATCAAAACAGATATCTGCAATGGAAAGCCACAATGATTAGCAGCTTAAAACTGGAACTGAGTAATATATGTTCACGACAGCATACAGATTTTTAAAATAGATAAATAGACCAATCTAACCTGTATCTGTAAGCAGAAGGCTTTTTAGAACACTTAGACTTTTTTTGTTTAGTAGTCCAGGTGCTCAACCCTAGGGTAACTCACTGTGGTAATTGCTGTTCCAGCATGTGTGTCAATCACTCTGCAGCTGAAGAAACCCCACCTTTTCTCCTACAGCCCCACCAAGAACGTGGAACTTTCCAAATTTCTGCCAAAGGCAGGATCTTAAAGTATTAATAGTAAGAAAAATCTGCCTTGAGTACATCACTGCCTCTAAAATGTATTTCTCCTGCTGCAGGGTGAAAGGAGAAGTATCCATACCAGGATTATTATCTAGCTAGCACAAAGAGGCATGTGAGAAGGAAATTAATAAAACAAAAATGAAAGAAAAGCAGGAGGAGCTGACTTTTGCCTTGCAGACATACAGTTAAAACCAGATGGGACTTTCACCAGAAGCATCTTGACAAAGTGTACTGCAAAAGGAGAGAGCCAGCTACAGCAGAAGCCTTGCTTCCTCCACAGCTAAAGCTGGAAAACATTTGATTACTTGCAGGTAATAGATAGCTTAATTCAGGGCCTGCTGATAAGAGTATGAAAAACAAAGCAGAGCCTTACATAGCAGTACAAACAGCTAAAATTTTCAAAAATATTCAAGATAGTATGACATTTGTGCAATGGACAATACAAACTGCAGTTTAATCATAGATTTTAACTTGGCTCCACAAAGACAATTCATGTGTAGCCTGTGGTCAGCATTAGGACGAACCAGAAAAGAAGTGTACCTGTTTAGGGTGAGAAGTCTCCTAGTTAGCAGTGTCTTCACTGATGTATTTGAATAGAAGTTTATCACTCACTGATCAATCTCAGCAGTTCCACATGGTTACAACTTCTTTTAATCAGGTTTCTGACACAAGAAGAATTGGTTTTAAAATATTTGGCCACTTAAGTAACTTTCTGAAAAACACATGGTAAAATATTAGTTTTGTTCTCTTAGTCACTTTGATCAAAACAACACTGTGTTCTGGGATGGCAGAGGAATGATAAATGTTAGTTATGTAGTACACTAAATTGTATGACTTTGTCTCTTAAACATCTTTTCAGTAAGATGTTCATAAAAGCAAGCCTTTGGAATGCCTCTTCTGTACAGAAAAAGGGCACTTCTGATGGCACAAAAATCGCTTTGATGGCACAAAATGATGGCACAAAAAACTCAGACAGGGTTCACACATGATAGGTGACCTTCCATGTTTTTGTTCCAAGTGGACAACAACAGTTTAATAGATTGTTTTGGAAAAAAAAAAAAAAACCCACTGGATTTTTCCTCAAAAAGTGAGCATTTCTCAGATGAAGCCCTTTCTTCAGAAGATTGGATGGCACCTATATCTGGTCTATGCTTTCTGTGGAAAAAAAACATTACAATTCCATGCTAATGGTAAAAAACTCCTGAAGTACAGATTAATTATTAGGTAATGTCTGGTAGCAAGTATTGTTTTTAGAAGAAATGTAAAAGCACTGACAACCTGTTGCTCCCTATTGTGTTTCCTCTGAAGCTTAAGTGTCTAGAAGACTTGTGAAAGGGTCTTTCTATAAAAGACCTCTCAGGTATAATCACCAAGATCTCTATAAATCCATTTCTGCTTTTCACTTTAAAGGAAGTTAAAGCACAGAACACAGTTAAAGGGAGTGTTCCCAACATTAATTTGCAGTTACTGTAAGGTCCTCTTCTGTGTTCACAGAGGTGCTAAAGAATTTTGTTGTAGAGAGAAGTAAACCTACATCCAAGTAAAACAAGGACTAAATTTTTCAAAAGCCAAAAATCAATCTAATTTAATATCACTTTCAGGGCAATCTTGGTGATTTAGACAAACTACTCTTAATGAAAAAGACCACACTGGATGGTTTCATTTTTTTCAGTGCAAGTGTATCTGGACAGCTTTGAAAGTCTCTGTCTACTGTATTTGGAAAATCACTACCAAACCCATTTGTTAGATGCTGCATAAAGGAATTTACTGCTAAGAATTATTATTGAGAGTAAAAGCTAGAGCAAACAGGAAAGACAGCCTTACTATTAATCCATTACTGTCTGCTCACAGTGTAGGGTTTGTGTCATTTCTATGGCACATACCTATGTGAAACCCAAAAGATTCATTGACACTCAGGGTGAATTCTAATCACAAGTAAAAGAAATGCATAACACAGGAATCACTGATCTCAATTCAGACTGGGGTAACGTTGACTTGGTTGACATCCTTGGATTCATTAATCAGACAAAAATGTGTCTAAGAGATACTGTGTGTCTAGATGGATTTGTGTAAGGTATTTATTTTATTTTAATTCCATTCTGTTTGACCTTGTAAAATATTAAGCATTCCCTGTTTGTCTTATGCCTTCTCTTGTCCTGTGAAAATTGCTAAGGAATTGAAGGTGTTCAATATCCATCCAAAAAGCAGTTACCATCTTTCAGCTCTGGAAACTATTTCATGGACTGTGCAATGAAAGCTTTCCCCGGGAATATATAATAAGCTGTTAATAACCAAGACAGGGTGACGAGGACTGCAGCTCTGTGGAGTATATTTTTCTTTTCAACTGGTGGTTAAAATGTATGCATTTCCACCAAGACCTACAAATGCCAGATCATAAGAAAATATTTGGAATAGACTGTGGGCCTGATCCTAGTTTAGAAATCTGTTGAATTTCATTGAACATGACAGCAAATTAACTGCAAATAAAAGCTGCGCATTGAAGTTCCTCAAGACAAAGCCTTCAGCTGGAAGTGTTCACACAGCTGAGTTGAGTGACATAACAAGCCATCCAAACTGAGACAGGTCTTTCAGAGGAAAAAAAAATAAGGAACGATTGAGCTAGCATCAATAGTAACTCCTTTCTTGTATCATTTGTGCTAGTAAAAAAAAGCATTACTGTTTCGTGGGTGGAAAGAAAATCATCCATTTTCTTCTCCATTTTAAACTTCAGGTAGTTTAAAATCACTTTAAAAGAGTAGCTACAAGACTCAAAATATATAGAAAATAATTGTATAGTTTTAATGAGAATATTCCTTATCATGCATTGATAGCTCAAAATACTATGAATAAGTAATTACAGGGTAAAAATGCAGGATTTGATCTGCTTCTCCAATGCAGAAATCTTTAAGGCATTCTTGATAACATCTTTAAGAACATTTCCTATGGGATATGATATTAACAATAACCTTAAATCTCAGATAAGCTTGCCTCTAGAGAGCAGGAAATGCCCAAACTGATAGCCAGTTATCAAATGCAAAATGTTAATTATTGTAAAAGGCAAACACATCAACAGATGTGCAGATAAATATTTTTCCAGAAGATTCTAAGCATAAATTTCATTAATTAAAATAATCATTGCTAAACAAGACTTTTCTCATAGGTCCCATAAAGGAAAGAATGATTATGTTCTTCCACAGAACTTAAAAGACTTGGAACCATATTTGTTACCCATAAGAGAAAAAAATCTGCATCATAAAAGAAAAATAGCAGCAACTTAGGGAGAGGCAAGAACCACACCATGCTTTCAGTAATAAGAAAGTGGGTCTGTGCCCTACATATAACTCAAACCTGATAGGTGTTTGTATCACTCAGTCTACAGAATGCAAAAGTGAAGACTTAAATAAGGTACAATACTGGATCTAGTCTTCCTACTAATGGTCACATTTTATAGAAGGTAAGAGTTGAAATGAGAGTGGGGACAACTAATACTTGAATAACCACTGAGTATGTATTTAAAGTATTCCACAGAAGCATAGAACACCTGGTTTATTACCTCTAATTATGTCTGATAGTTCAGCATCACCAGAAGAAGGACAGTGAACTTTTTTAATAGCTAACCACTAAAAAGGTCTGACTACAAAGAGCAGAAAAAATAGTAAATGAGGCAACTCCGTTCCTCCACACAGAAGATTGCAAGAGTGGAACCACACTGTTAAGAGCACAAACCATGGAGGCTGTCACTAGCTGAAGTCACCTAGAGGACTTGGCTGCATGTGCTGTTTGGTGGTGCAAGTAACAGCTTGTCTGTGTGGGAACCTATTACAGAATGAGGTAGTGTGCTCTCTGCACGTGTTAAATGGTTCTCCGACCAATTTACTCCATACTGGGTCCCAATCAGGTTTAGCTCAGCCCACCATTACAGTGGGCTTACAACAGGAAACTGATTGGTACCCCCATGAACAGCTAGTGGGGGAAAACTATTCCACAGAAGGTCACAACTAGACTCCTGACCTGGTTTAGTCTAATTTGTGGTCTCCAAGAAAAGGGCTGAAGAAGCCGGCTGCCTTTCTGACACACACTCTATCTGCAGCTGAATGAAAAACTCTTCAGCTCCAGACTGCTCTGCTTCACTCCTTTCCATTGCTTCTTGACTGCACTCCAAAACTTCCTCAAACTCCTTTATGTGCTTTTATGACTGCATAAGGAGAAAAATGTTAAGAGTTTTTTACCCCTGATTTTGAAAGAAATAGTCTCTGATCTTTGTCATCTGCTTACAGAGGTTTGTAAGCAGACAACAGGGACAGTAGTAAAAAGCCAGAGTGAGAGGAACCAGAGGGATCTCCACTATGTCTTTTAGGATCACTCTTAATAAGAATAATGGCAGACAACAAATGCCTTTCACCACTTTTTCTCCGCTTCCATCGCTGAGTCTCCAAATTGCAGGAATGCCTAGAAAACACAGCAAGAGCAACCAAAGTAGCATTGCTCAAGTCTGTAGGTCTCCAAAACTACAAAACAAACTTTTTCTTGCCTTCTGCCTTATATAGGAAGTTGCAAGTCTTGAAATACATGAAGAATTAAATATTCAAAATTCAGTATCGGGCATCAGCTATTTATTTCAACTTCTGGTCTTGCTCACACCCAACATCTGCTTATCACAGCATGTTGTTAATACATTACAATAAACGGTGAATTAATTATTTTAATTTATTTTCTCTGATTGGTAACCCATCACACCTTAAGTGCTATTGATAATAGAAAACTGTGTTTACTTTTCATTTGGATCTCAAATTAAAGGAGACCATAGGACATTTTCAAGATAAAACTGAGCAAATATATAAGTGATTGAAAGTTTACAGTGGGATATGAAGATAAGGACAAGACACTCAGATGGAGGCATTCCTGAGTATTTAGTAATTTCAGCTAAAAGAGAATCTCTATCATGAATGAAGGAAGCATTACATATGATTAGTATTGGAACTAGTGGTTGGTTAAAAATGCGAGAAAGTTAGGTAAGACAGAAAAATCATGTTATTGCAAACAGCAAACCTCTCCCAGGAACCATGAGAAATTACTGCGATAATGTGGAGTGCACAATATGTATTAATATGTGCTGGCTTTCATGCTTTCAGGTAACACTTCTGGCTCTCTTTTTTGAGATAATTTTATATATGTTGTACCAACTTTCTTATGAAACAAATTGATGTGGTGGTTCAAACAGACTTTTCCTCACAATTTATTGGAAAGAAACCCAGGGATTTCTTTGTTACACACCTGTGCATACATATATGTGTAGAAATAGGTTATTCAAGTTAAACAATGCTCATGATGAATTTGTTTCTGTAATTGTTCCGGAACACTTACTAAAGCAAGAATGGAAAGTAAAGCTACAGTACTTCTCCAAATAAAATTGTCAGTACTTCTGCTTATTTAAGAGATATATGGACTTGACAAGGGTTCCTTTAATCTATATTTTAATTAATTGTGGCCAGCGGTGACAAATACATTGAATGCAGTCAGACCTAAGTGTTTCCTAAAGGGTTTCACAGATTTACTGCAACTAGGACAAATCATGAGCATCTTAATCAAGGATACTTTGGCTTCTAAAGGTGTGACACACTGTGTAAGGAACAAGCCACCAGTTAACCTCATTTTTCCAATATTTACAAATAAAAATTATAACAAAAAGAAAGAGTATGTTCCCCACAATCATCCTGCATTTATATCTGTCATATTCTAATGATCTGTGAAGTCTAGCTAACAAATTTTCATAGGTACTATGAACCAAGAGTAAAACAAAATATTTTCTGGCTTATGAAATGCGTACCTAAGTGTGTCCGACATGCTCATATTTGAGATTGATGTTGACTTCTATTGAAACAGTTTATTTATTATAGTCTTAGAGTGACACACGCTTTTGTGTCAGTCCTGGGCCACTGTTTGAAACAGGTCCTGAAAGCAAGCTGGCTGATGTTTATGAACCATACCTTCATCAAACATGTACCTTTGGAATGGACTCCACAGTGAACATATTTTTACATTTCTTCCATATTGCAGTGCAATACAACGTTGTTGCTGGGAATGCAATACAACGTTGTATAACAACATGATGTCCCAAAAGAGTTTTTCAGATTCAAGCAATACCTCAGTGAACAGAGGTCTCAGATTTCGCTAAGACTAGAGGTTAAGAAAGAGGATATACTTTACCTAAATGTCAGTGATGGAAGGACAATTCTCCTATGACAAGCTTTTCTGCTCCCCTCGGAACCTTACAATGCTTTAAAACCCAAACCAAAATCCCTCAAAGAATAGGATGTGCATACGTGGGACACTAGTAATTATTGCTACCACCAAACTTGGGAGTGGTTACAATCCTATAGATGTAATCTCTCCATTCAGTGATACAACTCTATAAATGTTTGTTTTGGCATTCATCTGTGGAAGCCACACTGATAATGAAAGACTGAATTACTAGCTCCCATGATGGGTGTGGGCATCATGAAACCAGCAGATTCCTGTCAAAAGAGGTTGCAAAATACTGTTTTCTGTCTTTTAGAGTCACGTGGAAGATCATGAGAAAGTGGTAGAATTTTCGGTAAGTTTCACTGTAAAATTTAAATCTGATAGGTTGCGTTAGGATTTAAATACTGCTTGACAGGTGTTAACACTACAGAAGAAGTATCTGCCTTCAAAAAGTTATAAGGGCAGCATTTTCAGGAGCACTCAGCTGGTTTGAGGCTATGTATAAGATTACATTTCAGTCTGTCAGAGGAAACAAGATAACTAGTCAGGTCAACAGTATAACTGCTTCTTGACATGAGGCTCTAACTCGGGTCTCAGAAGCCACATTACTCTGTTTGCTGCTGTTACCTCCAGCTAACTGGTTCCATCTCTCAGAGTGATTGTCAAAAGGTCCCACAGAGATAGCTCTGTGTTCCACTGGAACTTGCTCATTCACTGCCACATGGAGGATCTTTGCAACTCGTTTTAATGCAGTTTCAGCATCTCCACATCCTCCAAAGGAGACCAAGAACAGCTATGGGCAGTTGCACAGTGTTTGTGCATCCACATCCCTTAAAATCTGCCTACCAGTGGCAGTGGTGGCATGAAACTCAGCGGACTGCAAACCCTGCACTCCACCAGCTGAGCAAACATTCGTGCAGTGGCCTGCACTGCCCTCAGTGCTGCACCTCTGCCAGCAGCATCCATTTCAACACCTCAGCTCAGGTGTGTCCGTAGGAGCAACCACTGTGCAAACACGCCCGTCAGTCCTTCTGAAAAGGCCACTTTCACCCAACTAAGTGACAAGCTCAATCCAGCTCAAACCAAGTTGGATACTGATGCACAGGGCAACTGTGTTTATTGTAAGCTAGGCAGCTCTCTTAAGGATGCTGGTTCCAGCTGCATTCTGCACGCATATGCACTTAAAGTTCAGGCCCTGCCTTTCTATTCTAGACCTCTGAAATCAGAGACCTAGCTCTTTAAGGCAATATTACTGAAACTGCTACTGACAGTTTTTCAAACATCTTCTTCTTTTAAGACTTTACAGAATAATCTAAACAGATTCAACACCCATATTGCCTTATAAATACAGTTCTCCTTTCCCCAAAAAGTTATATAATGAAATCAAAAAACTTCCTTCATATATAATGGTGAAAGCCTACCCTCTAAAACAAAAAAGAAACCCCACCACTTATTCTGGCCATTTATATTACCTTATTTTTACATTTTCTTAAAGTCTGTATTCACGTGACCAGCTACATATACGTGTGAAGTTCAATTAAATTAAATGTCTGTTAAGACAATACAATTTTGAGATATGTTATCCATAAAAGGAACCCTTGAATAGCATGAATATATACAGCAGCACTACTTCTGTTCTTGAGCATCCAGATAAAGAATATTAAATAATATAGGCATTTTTAAAAAGTCATTTTATATGAAAGGATCCTTTTTATGTCTACTTGTGTAATCAGTGATTTATTATAGCCATACTGTAGGATCTCATACCACCCTATATTTCAAAAGCCTTTCTGTGTTAGACAGCTCTGTACTGTACAGTGCAAAGTCATGAAGAGCCTCTAGGCTGTTATTCTACACCCTTCTGCATTCACATATCTCATTTTAAGTCCCATTTTAGAATTTAAATGTATGACTAAACTGCTCTAGAGTAAGAAGCTCCCCAGTATTTGGCAAAATCTTAACTCTCCAAAAAGACAAAATAAATGCACAGAAAATGTATCCCAACTAGTAAAGGTCTACTGCTCCACATGCCAAAAAAAGATTTTTGGACAAGAACCACAAGCTAAAGGAAGAAGAGGGAATTAATTTGGCTTCTGTTCTGTAAAAATGAACAAAAAAAAATTGTTTTCTAATTTCTTGTTTCTTAAGCATCATACTTCTAATATTGTGCCCCTATTAAAAGATTAGAAAGCAAAAACAAGAAGAAAACAGAATTCTCTGACTCTCCAAGCAGCAAAAGGGGGTCATCCAACATCTGTTCAGTTATGCACACCCAATTTTAATAAATACATTATCAGGAAGTCTATGAGAAACACAAGCAATGAGCAAAACTGACCAAGCATCACCACGGCTGAAGCCTTTGAGGTTGCTTCAGGGATAAATGTGGTGGTGGGGCTAATTCTGCCACCTCAGAGTGCCACGTCTGCACAACAAACTGCTAAGTGAGCTTCCTCAGCCTTTGCAAGGAATCTCAGGTTTGCCTGCACAGCTCTTTAAGTTGTTCCCAGATGTGTTTTTTTCCTGTTTCTGCACAAACAGCAAACTCTAATGGTTGGAGACCTTTGTTATGACACCCTTCTCAAAGCAGGGACACCTGAGATCAGGTCATTTACGACCAGGAATCATGAACAAATATGAGGAACTCCTTAGAAACAATAATAAAAATTTTGAACCCCCAATTCCTAACATCCAAATTAAAACTCAGTTTATGAGATCTGCAACCTCATTTCAGTCAGTAGCACTCACAAGTTTTCATTAAAGATACATGAATTTTATTAAAAATACATGAGAGAAGGTAGAAAACAATCACATAGAAATTCCTAGCTATAAGAAGAAAACTTTAAAGGGGAAAAAGAAAAGAAAGAAAAAAGAAAAGAAAAGAAAAGAAAAGAAAAGAAAAGAAAAGAAAAGAAAAGAAAAGAAAAGAAAAGAAAAGAAAAGAAAAGAAAAGAAAAGAAAAGAAAAAAGAAAGAAAAGAAAAGAAAAGATGCAATTCTACATCAAAAATGCAATCCTAATTGCCCTGTTTTTTTAATGTTGTTATGGGTTTTTTTGGTTTTTTGGGGTTTTTTTAATACCTGTTGGCTACAAAAATAATACATCAAGTCAAAAGTATTCTGAACGAGATGACACAGTCTGAGCTTTCAAGCAATACCAACACCCTGCAGAAAAGGTAAAGGAATAATCCTAAAGCAGCGCAAATGAGGTAAAGTGATCTGACACAACACTCCTGCCTGAAGAAAATTATTCTACTGTATTTTAATGTGTCAGCATTTTATTCTATGGAGTTTTGAGACCTTTGCCTCCGTGATTCTTTGCAGAACTGCTAAATCAACAACAAAAATTATGTGTTTGTGTATATATATATATATATATACTTCATACATATTATGTAATATGTACTCATACATATTATATAATTTACAGACATATGGATATGCTCTTGAGACTAATCCAGTTCATCCATGCACACCACATTTTGCCATTGACAAAAAAGGAATGGCTCAGATGTTACAGTGTGAAGCACTCACTCTATTTTTCTTTTTTTCATTCTGATAGAGAAGCCTGTCAATAGTTTGAAGTGAATATAATTTTCTCAATTAAACAAGTTCTTTATCCTTTTCTTGTTTCTTTATGCAATGTTCACAATACACAAGATAATAAGTTGTTTCAAAATATAAAAATATTACTTCTGTTAAAAAAACAAATACAAAGACAAAACCAAAAACAAACAAACAAACAAACAAAAAACCAAACAAACAACAAAAAACCCCAAACACAAGAAAAAACAAACAAGCAAACAAACAAAAAAACAACAACAAACCAAAAACTATGCAGGAAAATCTCCAAACACAGTTTTCTCTGAAAGTTTTCTTCCTTTCATTTCTGCCTGACAGATTTTGCCTAAGAACAGCTGTCTAGATGCCGAACCGTCCATTATTGACACATAGGCCTGGGACATCACAGAGCTTCTGTGTTTTCTTTATTTAGGGACAAGTAAAGATGCCTCAGTCATTCGTAAATTCTCATTCCTTAATAATTTATCAACAGCAGTTAAAAAAGAAATTATGGCAAAAAAGGGCGGCTTAACATTTACTGAAATGATGACTTGTAAATAGTAATTAATTACTTCCAGAAAGCCTAATCCACATTCAGTTAAATTCAACTGGTGTACTGGCTTCACATCATGACAATAGCATACAGTAAAATCTCTCTCCCCAACACCTAGAGGTATTGTATAGAGCCCCTTTCTGACTGTTGTTGGATTATTTGCCTCTTTACAGGGTGCCGTTCTCCAAAAAGTGTGTTTTAGCTACCCCTCAGAGGCTCTGAGGAGAGTTACTGATTAGAAACTTCATATATCTCAACATGTTTTATCAGATGTGATACCTGTATTAGATTTAAATAATTTAGACTAAACTTTCAAAAGCAGCCTTATAAATTGAGTGTACAAGTGTATAATAAATAAGACAGCTAAATTTAGCATATTGCAACTGCATACAAAGTGAGGATTTTGGTTATTATAGCAACTGGTCTTCAAATGTCCGTCTCTGTGTGAATTTATTTCAGTCATAGAGAGTAAATACAATTTCTGAATACCTTCTCGTTGGATGCTTTCAGTTTGCATAACCTTCCCGTGAAAGAGTAAAACCCTTTAGCCTCACTATGAATGGCTAGTACCTGACTAGACAAATAAAATATTTATCGAAATATAAGAATTAAATTGATGTCTTAAAGTAACAGTTCAAGGAAAACAGATGTATGCTTAAAAACAATTAGGGTAGAACTATAAGATCCATCATTCCAGGAGATCAGCAGCGGCTGTGTTGTGAAGCCTGGATCTCTTCATTTGTTTCTGACTTCACTGTTTCCTACACCATCTGTATAAAGCCCCCAAGGAGAGACAGCCATGACATCCAAAGAAAGACGAAGAGTTTTTAACCTGTCAGACCCTTGCTGTGCAGGTTTGGAGGGAAAAAGAGACCAAGTGACTTGGCTGAAAGTCTAGCATTCTTTTTTTTCTCAAATCAGAGAATTCCTGTATTACAGTTTTCCTAACATGAATAGGGTTCTTCTGAAACTGCCTCTGCATGTCTGTAACATGTCACTCCAAGTAAGGAACATAGTTTATAACCTTCCGTTTCAGTGCCCTTACTATACCAAAAATGATTGTTACAGCATTAGCAGTGTTACTCAGTTGCTACTCTTTATCCTCTCTCTCATCTTCAGTGGTCATCACATGCAGATGTGAGTTGACAGTACCTGTGAAAGGCACACCCTGGCTCACCCCACCAAAAAACTTCTGTCCCTTAAAACAGAAGCAACTCTCTTGTTTTCAAGTATCTGTGTTTTCAAGTAGAAAACAAAAGAGGCCTTTTTATGACACTGTATGTATTCACACAAATTACCTGTGTTGTCTGATCCCAAGCTTCCTCATCAGTAAAATGAGGCCATAATGGCTACCTACTTAAAGTCATTTATATAGCACTTTGTAGGCCAAAAGTACGAAGGCTAATAGAGCTGGAGGAGAAATCCCATTCCTTCTATCATATTCTGGGCACTGGAGCTTACAGCAACTTAATTTTTCTAAACAGCAGAAAAGTAATACTAGAATTTTACAGAGACATGGATAATGAAAACTTATGTAGATGGATCTGTTTGACTACCAGCCCAATACTTTAGTTTGGTAACTATTAATGTCAAGCCCATATGAACAGATATTTACAAACATATACATGTATGTATCTTTCTTTCATTCTATTTTCCATGTGTCTTTCTTTCATGCTAAAATGTGCTGATATGTACATATATATATATATATATATATTCTACAAGCAAATCGCCAAGAATTTGTCAAACTGTGGTCTGAAAAAAAGGAGAAAGCACAGAGATGGAGCTCTCAAATTAGCTAAGCTTGAGGAAAGGGTAACCCACAGGTCCCTCACTGAAGTGTGTAAGGAAGCTAATGCATAGTCTAGTCTTGCTTGTGGGAGAATTTCCTGTTAATCATATGGTCAACCTCAAACACACTGCCACTACATTTGACATGTCTGCAGTATCTCATAATGCTTCTGGAGGAGTACAATAAAGTACAGATTTATGAGGGGTTTAAACTCTTAATGAAGAATCAGCTAGTAGCTATGAAGTCAAACCTCCTGCTTTTCACCTCACTGAAGCTGTTCAGCTTTTAATGTAAAGCACAGTAAACCAAATGAATGCTAACTACTGCAACACTTGGGAGAGGCAGAATTCTAGAATCAACAGGTTGCTAATTAAGTTTCGAGAGTTTTCTTCGAGGATTTTGTTTTCTACATGAAGGAAATACTTCCATTTTGAGCAACTCCTGTTCTTTCATCCATGTGGCTTTCTAGGTCTTGTTTTTCTTTAAAGCACTAGAAATTTTCTCTATTTCAGGTGTCCAGTAAAAAAAGCAAAGCTTAACTGCACTTCTTCTGCCATGCAAAATTTGGTAGTCAGACCAAATGCTGCTTAGCTACTGACAAGAGAACTGCCTTACACACATTTAAAGAGGGGGAGAAGAGCAGCAGCAAAAGTGCTCTGTATTAGCAAGTTCTATAAGAAGCTGCTTGTCAGGCCAGAGGCTCTTTGGTATTATTGAAAAGTAACCCTGTAAGAGACCACCTGCAACTCTGCAGAGTGGCAGGAGGTTCAGTTCACATTTTTCTTTGTTTTAATATTGTCACTGATAGAGTTAACCAACTGGTCATTGAGAGGTAGCTGGGATCTGCTATTCGCACCTTTCTCTTTCAGCTGTATTAATTAATTTCACAATTTTTTACCCAGGAATGAAAGACAAAAAGAGTATCAAAAAACCATAAGTAAACAAATACTCTACCAAAACAGCTTGTACAGGGTTAAGCAGCACTTTCATGGTCTCTGCATGCATCTTCTGTTTTTCCTGATGAAAGCTGTGAGTGTGCAAGCACAGACTTTCTCTTGAACTCACTTCTTTTTGGCATGTTTGCAGCCTCTGTGGTCTGTGTGAAGGTAGTGGGGAAGTGAGGTGTGTTGGAGCAAAGGAATAGGGCAGGTAAGCTGGCAGACAGGATAGCTCATGCTGTTTCACTCAAAAACACCTACTACCCGCCTCAAACTGTACTACCATTGCCACAGAACTCAGGGTTTCCATATAGATTTGAGATTCTGCATTTTATTAGTGTTTTGTACATACTGCATTTTTTATCACTTATGACTCTTCCCCATAAACAGAAAAAAAGGAGATACAAGAAAAAATTATTCCCATAAAACAGGAGTACCAAAACTACAGACTCCTACACCTTTTTGCTAACCCAAGGCTTTTAAAAATATTAAGCCTGTTTCTGTATCTCTCCAAACAAGCGGTTAGCTTAAAAAAGCTCACACAAAATTAAAGAAACATTGCTTTCATTATGAAAAGAAGTTCTTAGTAATTTTTAGTTTCCAGATACTACTGCTATTAAAATCCTTTAATATAGTAGCACAGTTGGCTAGAAAAGAGGTATAATTTTCAGATCAAAAGAAGATGGGTGCTCTTGAAAGACAGAAGTAAAACTCTAAACCTATAAGAATTTTTGATTCTCTGATAAAACTAACCAATTGTTCCAAATGAAGAGATAATTTTAAGGAAAATATAATTTAATCATAACATATTTTTAATGTAATATATAATTTAATGCTGTATTTTCTATTAAATTTGAAGGGGAAGTCAGTCCTGACCTTACAGGATCAAACTGAGAAAGAGGGCAGCGTCATGGCACTGCTGAACTACTTAAAAGCTTTCTATACCATTCTGGGCTGCCTTTTCTCTTTAAAGGGAGACATAAAAGAGTCAGAGTAAAAGTTCATTTTGTATAATATGTTGCTAAAAGAACTAATTACACATCACCAGAAAAGCAACTGAAGAAATTTTTCTACCTCCTCTATGTTTGCCTTCCTCATGGCTCAATAACTAGAATATATGAATTCTGAGTGAGGTCCTTACTTCTCCTCTCACATGCAAAGTTAATGGTAAGAACCAGAACTGTGTAAAACTCCCAGTTTTGCCTAAGAAGCAGTGGCTTTCCCTTCACCATCTCAGATCTTGATGCACACGCAGGAGGTGGCGTGCAGAGAGCCCAGAGGAAGAGCTGTAACTTGCAATGCCATCCCCATTGTAAAGGGGCTCAGCACACTGGGAATGCAGCTATTGGGGCTGAGCAGTCCCCTTCTCACAGGCTGCTCTTTGTTTCTGGCTGGTGAGGACTGCACGATCTTTCTGTGGTTGTCTGACCAACCACACCCCTGGCTCATTACTGTACTTCAGCCAGCTCACCGAGCCCTGTTTCTTACCTGCACAAGACACGTAGTGGGTGACTTTTTAAAGAGCTGTTTGCTTCAGTGGTTGTGTCCTCGAGTAAAAACTGCTAGATGGATGTGGAAAAGTGGCACTAATATACGCTTAGCAAATGCAGAGACTGGAATTTAGGTTTTAGAGCTTTAACTTTCAACAGAAAAAGGCAGCAGGAATTATGTATAGTATTTCAAGCCCCACAATGCATATCAAAATAAAAGCTTCTGTCAGCGGATTTGTAGGTGCTTTTAAAAATAAGCATTTGTGGTTTGGACAATTACATCCTTAAACATTAGGTGGACATACATGCCCTTCAGTTTATTGACATTTCTTGAAGTCATTAGGGTTTTCAGCATAAGAATTCAGTTATCCTTTTAGTATATTCACAGAATCATAGGAGGTAAAGGAGTTGGAATGGAGCTTAAAGATCCTCTAGTCCCAACTTCCTCTGCCATGGGCAGTCACACCCCCCACTAGACCAGGCTGCTCCAGGCCTTATCCAACCTGGCCTTGAACAGTGCCAGATTTGGGGCATCCTGGATCTCCCTGGGCAACCCATTCAGGTGTCACACCACCTTACAGTAAAGAATGTCTTGCTAATTTTTTCCCCTCTCTCAATTTCTTTTTTTCTTTCCCATTTCATCTGCAGTTTTAAGTAGTCTGAAAGCTTTCAGGTTTTGATGTGGCGGGGGAAAAGAGTCAACAGAAAGGAGCATAATTTTAGTTTGGGATTTCATTTAGGATATATATTAAAATTATTTGAAAAGTGAGAAAGTTGTGCTGTCATGAGCTTCTGAAAAAAATCCAGGGGGGGAGAAAAAAGCACTCCTGGTCAAATCCAGGAGGCAAAAAAGCACTACTGGTCAATAGGAATATCAGAAAAACTATTAAAAGATTAGCTGACAATCTTCAGTTTTAAGCTACCAAGGGAAATATAGGTTGGATATCAGAAAAAAGTTTTTTACAGAAAGAGTGATAAAGTACTTGAATGGTCGGCCCAGGGAGGTGGTAGAGTCACCACCCCTGGATGTGTTTAAAAAAATGCTGGATATGGCACTCGGTGCCATGGTTTATTGGAGGTGTTAGGGCATGGGTTGAGTTCAAAGATCTTGAAGGTCTCTTCCAACCTAATCATTCTGTGATTCAAAGTGCTTTATAGCACCTAACACATCACATATCATGTGAATCAACAACCACATATGGCTCCAACTTTACTACAGGGTAAGGATTAGGTTTGACTGGACAAGGCATTAGAATCACAGCATGCATGGACAATAAGAAGCGTAAAAGTAACACACATGATACTTTGCAAATCCAGGGAATCTGCACTTCCTGATATGCATCAATTCACTAAGCATACGCAAATCTCTGGGAAATTATATGACCAGCTTGATACACACATCTGTCAGCCTTGTGTGGTTGTTGTTGCTTTTATCTTCTAATAATCCAGTCTGATTCAGTGGTTCTTCCCTCCATTTCAAAAGATTTTGCCAAGGGACACTACAATAGCAACCCCGCATGTATGACCAAGATATTTCTAGACTGCCTCTCTAATAAAATTTTTAAAGCAAGCAATTTCTGTGCTTTTTCACAAAGTTAGGTTGTGTTAATCGTGACTGGAAGCAGAGGAAGTCTGCTCAATACATGTGAATATTTTCTCTGCCATGAAAAACACCTGAGTAACAGTGCACACCACTAGAAATGAACTGAGTTGTAATGCACTGGCACAGGCAGAAAGGGATTTCACATGTGCTGGGAGGTCTATTCAAGCCTTGCTTGGTTGTGCAGTAAACTGGTGAGGGACTGCTTTTGTAGCACATATTGTTTCCTCTCAAATTAAGAGGAAGGTGATTAAAAATGACATAATTTTGCAGCTGGTAAAAAATCTACAGCCAGTTTTGCAACGCAAAAAGCAGGGAACTAATGGCTATCTCAAGTCAGCAAACTTTCTCCTGGAACACCGATGAGCCTTCTCTTACAGAAGGCATTAAGGAAAAACAGTCCACATGCGCATAACTGAAAATCCTCTGAGGTAGGCACCTGAAGATTTTATCTCACTAGCTGCTCTGTCAGTTTTGTGGGTTTACAATTGCCTTCTTTTAATTTCAAAAGAAGGTTTCAAATTGCTGTGAGAACACTGCATAAAAGAACATGGCGCTATGCAATTAACAGAGCACAGAAGGAAATACTGAAAATTACTCTATACAAAGATTTTTGATAAGAGTACAAACCAGAAGAGGAATAAAGAAAAATATATTTGCCTAACCATTTCCAAAAAATGTATTGGAAGTAAATGTAGCTAAATTTAGAAATTAGCACAATTTTTAATTAGCAGCATGCTTCTCTACGGTGCATACCTATGCACTTTTTGGAACGAAAGTTCAGAGTTAACTATCTCATACGGAAACTTTAAAGGTCACATTTTAAATGTGTTTTTAGCTTTTCTGTTTTGCAGCTTCTAGCATAAACTGAGATTGTGAGTAAAACACCACCAGAGAGAAATCGTGAGGGTTCACCTTCCATGAGTAACAGGATACAAAACCCACCCATTGCCCTGCTCTGCTACAATAATGTTCTCTACCTCTATTCCCAATCAACCCAAGAGATTACTTCAAAAACTGTATCTAACCTTCACTTTACTTTTAATCTAACCTTCAATTTATTTCTAGTCTTGCATTTTGCTGTTTCTTTTCAGCCACAAGGAATTAGGTCCAAAAGTTTGACTGTGTTTCCCAACTGTACTGTCAGGTTGCATAAGCAAGATTTTCTCTATGTGTACAAAAAATAAGACATTTGATTAAAAAAAAAATTTAATTAAGATGAGATTGTCCTACTACCATAAGAACTGCAGAAAGTATCAGGTGGCTTTGACACTTTGTGTATGCGACGATATCTTGCTGGTTGCTCTAAAATGAACAGAAAGTGGCAAAAGCTACTGAGCACACGTTGGAAGGCTGGTGTTTGAGACGTATGGTTTTGACATGGTAGACGTTGCACGGATTTCTCCGCGTGCAGATGTGTACACCGCCTGTGTGGACAGTCCGTAAGCCCACACCAGGAGATCAGCTCTCCCCTGTCGCCGGCTGCTGTCGCGACAGGGTGCAACCCCGGAGGCCCCAGCCCCGCTGCGGGGTTTTTGCCCGGCTGGCGGTCCCGAGCGACCGGCGGGCAGGACGGCGCCGCGCGGTCCCAGCCGGGGCCTGCCGCCAGCTCCGGGCCCGAGGGGCGGGTCTGCGGACGGGACCT
>VWZP01007210.1:164863-178857 GCA_013396995.1 Dicaeum eximium
CTGGTGGTCCCCTGTGGGGGCCGGGGGCTGCGCGGAGCCCGAAGCCGTCGCGGGGGAGACCGCCCTCGCTTCCCGCGGCCGGAGGCGAGCCGCGGCAGGGAGTCCTCCCGTCGGGACCGGCGTGGTTTGGAGGAAGGGGAGCGCGGTGTCTCCAGAGGAGCGGCCGCCCCGCCGAGCTCGGGCTGAAGGGACCGCAGGTTTGGGTGTCCCGCAGCCCCCGGAGCGGGCGCGGGGCCGGCGGCAGGCCCTGCCTCGGAACCGGCGTCTGCGGCGAGGCGCAGGTACGTGGAGAGGGACGCGGATCTCCCGGGCCCGCCGGCGGCACTCGGCGGCACCCGGCTCCCTCCCGCCGGCATCCCCGGACGAGACGGTGGTTCTGCTCGTCGGCCGGAGAGTCGAAGTGCTGAAAGTCACTTCCCTGTTAAAACAGTAGTTGCGCTAACGCGAAGCAGGTATCCTGTTAGCTGGAATGCGTTTGAGGAGTGAGTGAACGGTAAGGATCCAAGAACAAATTTCTCTCGCGCACATAATGGGGAAAGCGACAAAGCCACAGAGAGACCCTGCCGTGGTGCTCAGATGTGGTGTAAGGTGAATGCTTTCACAGGGCAACTACTGCGTTTTACAGCTGGCCATTGGTAAGACGTACTGTTTGATTACATATTTAGTTATGTTTAGCCCTGTGCAGATCTCTGAAATACCTGTTCCAGCAGATACTGTCAAACATGCTGCTTTTTACTCGCACTAGTGGCTCCTCCACAGTATTTAACTGGATCCTTTAATTCTTTTGACAGGAGTTGAGCCACAGTACAAAAAAAATTTCCGAAGTTCATGCTCTCACTGAGCAAAAACTTGTAAACAATACAACATTTTAAATTTTTTACTTATTTCTTTCTTTTTTTTTTTTTTTTTTTTTTTTTTTTTTTTTTTTTTTTTTGTCTCTGAGCTACTTTAGTAATTTTTTTGTTGGTGGTGGTGTGGTTGGGTTTTTTTGGTGGTTTTTTTTTGCAAGCTAGGAATTATTCTGTGCTAGTGAGTTTAATGAGTTTTAGGCATTTATGATACAGACTGCTATTGACACCTTTGTCTTTAATGCAGCAAAAAGGTGCCAGACACTATCGACTTGCAGCCCATAGTTTGCTGGAATCTCTTGATTTTAATTCTTTTGTATTTAGAAGGAACCCTTGAGCACAGTGAGGCTACATTGCAAGTCAGATTTCCCTTTGGCACTGCTTCAGTTTAAATGCACTTAACTTAGTTTTTTCAGAAAACTTATTTATCTAGTAGAACTAGGACAAAAGTATTTACCCTGAACATGTATTCATAGTTTAAAGTGGGGATTTGTTTCTAGATTATTTGAAGGCACAACTTTTACTATGAGAAGTAAAATACCCTCTCAGCTAATCCATAAAAAGATTTGTGTAATTTCTAACACTGAGAAGAGTCTGAGTCCACGTGCTGTAGGGTTGGTTAAAAACAGGAGGAAAAAATCATCCTTCTGTACCACCTGACTAGCCCAAGTCTATGCTGAAGAGTCATAACTTTAATTTTATTCTGCACTATTTGACATCTGGACTCTATAACAAGTGTCACAGTTGTGAGTAGCCATTATTTTGTTTAATGCTTCCTGCATCTGGTTTGGGGTAAAGAAAAGTTAGGTAGGCAGTCATAATTAGCCCAGTATTTGATTGAATTCTCAATGTAAATAAAACTTTTCTTCATACGGGATGAGTTTTAAACCTTTAAAATCAAGACAAGACTTTTCCTATTGAGTAACACAAGGTACGTTTTGTTTTCAACACAGCAGACTACTCCTCGTAGGCAATAGCATAACAGTATGTAGATAAAGAAATCTCTTAAGTGTCTTTGTAGCTGTAAAGACTGATTACTAATACATTAGCACTATGATTGACCTCAGATTCTGGACTTTGTGCAAGTAGTGGTGGCAGCAGGTTTATGCCTTTTTTTGGATTTTGTAAAGCAAAAAGCCTGCTTTAAATATTTGCAGAGCGTTCTGCAGTTACAGAAGAGTTTCTGTCCTGGGAACAGAATCAGGATTTTTCCTTTGAGTTGATGTGTGTCACCGTACTGGGATGCTTGGCGAAAGAACAAGTCAGTATTGTCCTTAGCTACAGGAGGAAGCCCACTCCCTGCTTGTTTTAAGTGGTCTCTTATCTTGAAGTTCCTCTTTCTTTTTGTTTGACCAAGTTATTCCAAGAAATAAAACAAAATGTCCTCTTTTTGGAGACTTCCTAAAACTCTGAAATCTCAGATATGGGAATGACATTTGCCCTACTATCTGCAGTTGTTTGGGCTCTTTTTATTTCTTAATAAAAAGTGTTCCTCTTAGTGCAAGAGTATTGCATGAAGGAGCTGTGAACAGAAGGAGAAAGCACAGGGCTGGAAGAAAGTGAAGAAATTCTGAGTAAAAAATAAATTCTTGTCTAAACTCTAATTGTGGTCTTAGCTAGTGATTCTTCATGTTATTTGCATTTATTTCAGCAACCCGTGTGGCTATCGTGTCTCCTCAGGAAAGAGGTAGTTGAGCAATACTATTTCTCCTTAAAAATCAATAGGGAGGACAATCAGGTTCTGTCCAGAAAAAGAAGGCACACCATTCCCTCACATGGTATGAGAAGTAACATGTCTAGAGGGTGGGGAGAATTACAGGATGGGCAGAATTGAGGATTTGAAGCACAGTTTTATTCTTGGCCATTCAAAACCCACAATAAAAGTAAAGTTCAGTGAAGAATAGTACTGGGGATTTGGTTGTTCTTTGAGGAGGTTGGGACAGGAAGGGAAAGGAATTTGCCTCTATAGTATAGGTGAACTTAATGTTGGGCTCAGCTCGGAATAGCTCTGTCTCTTCTGTGTCTTGGTCTTCCCTCACTTGTTTGTGATGCCGTGCAGTTGGCAGATGAACAGATGCTGTGAGAACGTTCCATCGGAGGAAAGGTTAGTGGTAGAAGGAATGTTTCTATGGGAATGAGCTATGACAAATTTGAGAATAGGGCAGATGAATTAGTTCTTAAATTTGACATTTGTTTTTAAAGAGAGACCTGATGCTAAATGATAGGGTAGAATCATCCTACTCTACAGACTGTAGATCTTCTCTGGATTTTGTCTTTCGCTGTCTGTTTTCAGTGTTAGTGGATGTGTTGATCCAAATTCTACAATAATGTTAGCCATTGCCTTTTAAAAGAAGTTACTTTTTTCTGTTCTGACCTCTGACCAAAAAAAACCTGTCAGTTTGTAGCCACGTCCATTTTGTCTGCTCATATACAGGCTTAGAATGCATGTCCATGGGTCCAGGGCAGCAGTGAAATCAGTCTGTCTGTGACCAGCACCAGTGTTGGTGTTTCTTAGCAAGGGCTTCTGGCCTCCACAAGTTGTATGCTTCTTTTTTTCTTCCCTTTTTTTTTTTTGTTTTTGACCACAACAGAGAGATGTAATTTCTTTTAAAAGACAATGGCTGACTTTATTGTAAAATTAGTGTCAACACATCCACTAAACTTGAAAGCAGACAGCAAAAGTCAAAATCCAGAGAATGAAGATTTACTGACTATTTTTCACTTAGTAGAGTCCCATCTTCATTTGGTGAAATAATTATTCTCTCTCTCTCTCTTTTTTTTTTTAGTACCTTTCACCTCATTTATTTAATCAGGTTTTGACTTTTAAAAATTTTATCTATTGCAGACCAAAGACCATTTCTTAAATTTTTTCCTAAATGTGCCTTTATTTCAATTGTTGTGTGTGATTTCTGAGTGTCTCACATAACAAACTAATTAAATTTCACAAAACCTGCAAGACTCAGGTAAATATTAGGATAAAGAGAGTCAGATGCATGTTCTGGATATCCCGGCTCGGTTGGATATCCTTTCAGTGACTGTTTCTGCAGCATAGCAGGGAGCTCCTCATCACACCTGCTGTGTGATGTCTTCCTGTATTTCATCCTGGCTATTCAGAAAACAAAGTGCTAACAACCAGTAGGCATTTGTAAAAACTTCAAAAGAAGTCTGGTACCTGCTTTGCATAGGAAATGTAGGCCTGAGAAGGAATTCAGTTTTCTAGGAGGTCTTTCAGCAAAATAACTCTTTTCATTTCTCCTACTCCTATTGTTAATTCACATATCTCCTGTAACATCTGCAACAAGCAGTGCAAAGTCTATCCTTCATGTACTGCAGTTACTGATTTCCCAGATCATAGTCTTTTGAATTGGCAATACAAGGTAAAAAATTTTAAAAACTTGTGAGAAAAAAACCTTTTGAGCATATAGCTAGTAAATACTATTAATACAAACTTAAATTTCTTAAAGAAAGTCAGTGAAACTACATTTGTGTTTGGCAGTAAAGAGTTATCTGTTGGGATTTGATCTGGTAGCAGTCATTTCCACAGACTTGGCTAGCAGAATTAACCCTGATACTCAGAGAAATTGAGCCAGTACTTCCTGTAGCAAAATCCAAGAAGCAGAAAGAGTATTCACAAATTTTCAAGATAACCAGGGGATGAAAATCAGAGGCTGAAATAGACAAGATTTTTAAAACAAAGCAAATGAGCAGTGAACTGTTATGCTCTGAATGCATTAATTAAAGCTTCTTTAAAATTAGTATAAAAAAAAGAAAAAAATCAAACTCATAAGGCTGGAGTCCAGTTTCAATATTTGTACTATTTTAAATAGATACAACATTATTTGCTATTAGTAAGATGCCTTTTTTTTCTTGAATGAGTGACTTTAACACAAAAGGTGTGTTTAGAAATCTGTTGACGGAGACCTTACGGCCTCAAAATCTTGTTTTGTTATGGTTATTATTATTATTTAATTTTTATTATTATTAACTATTATGGTTTAGGGGGTGCAAAAAAGATTTCTTCCTTTTACTGTGTAGATGTGCATAACCCACTTCAATACGTTATAAAATTTATGAGAAATTTTCAATCCATTGCAATTTTTTAATATAAAATCTATGCCTAAAATAACTCCTATACAGGTTTCATTCTTTTATCTTACAGTTTAAGAAATAAAATAATGGTAACTCTTTTAATTATTAAAAAACCCCCAAACAACCCAAAACTGAACAAAGGCTGTGTCAATATGTTTTCTGTACATTTTCTCAAGTAGACCTTAAAAAAGAAGGTAGCTTCATATAAGCCATAAAACATCATGGGATTATTTTCAAAGTCCACTTAGAGGTTAGCTTGCCTGGCAGTAGCCGTGTAGATGTTCTCCAATCCAATGATGTTTTAGGGGAATCTTTCTTTTACTGGGTGCAACAAATATGCAGTTCATTTTTCTGACTAAATTAGTCATGCTCAGATAATGGAGAACACTTACTGAGCATAACAATCTTTGCATGGTTATAAACAGGACAAGAAAAAAACAAACTGCTTTTTCCCCATTACTGTGTTGGTCTTGGTGGGTTACCCCTCGGAGACCAGTTCAGTAGATCTCCAGCAATGACTGTCCAAGGAATCCTCCATCAGAAGTGACCAGCCACTCTGAGAGTCTGTAGCGATATGCCTTTTGTATCCTTAGATTGCATTCAATATGTATCTACCAGCCACGCTACTTGTGGCTGAAACCTATCCTCTAGAGGCTGTTGGGTTTAACCAGTTGTACCGAGGGATGTGTTCTTTACCCTGTTCTGCATGAGGAAGAGTAATTACCATTTGCTGTCCACATAACTTTTATTGGCTAATCATGGCGAACCTTTCCTTTTTCCTATGATTCTTCATCAGAATTGCCAATCTACTACCTTTTAAAACTCCACATTAAAAAACCCCAGAAAATACAAGAAAATGCAAAATTCTGTCAGCAATTTTTGTGTCCCCAGCATTTCAACACTGATGCATCTTAACTTCCAATAGCAAGTTCTATCTTTACTGGCAGTGTCTGCAATATAGGTCATGACATGAAGGGGAAGAAAGGCAGCACTGTAGTAGACATCAGACAGCTTTCTGTGCAGTGAACTGAGAATGTCTAAGCCCAAAACTGAAAACCAAAACTTTCTTGGTTTGGCCTGAAGCAGGATTAAACCTGACTTAAAAGTCAGAAATCCAGATAAACCCCGGTTAATTTGCAAATTTATTTCCAATAAAGATGTTCTTGACACAGTAGGGAGCTTTACTTAATCAGTGTTTCTTAGACCTACTTAGGAACATGCTGCTCACAGCAAGCTATTTTAAGAACATTTGAAATTGCACGAACACATTTGCAAGACACCTGCCCCTGTAAGAAGTTACCCAGGAATAGTAATTAACACCTTGCTTCAAAGTGCAACAGAGAATTTCAGATAGATAGGTCAGGAACAGTAAAATGAAAAAGAAAATAGCATAGAAGAGTTGATTTCATAAGTAGATAAATTTTAAAAATGGGAGGGGGTTTGCAAAATCTTGAAGGAATAATGATGTGTTTTTAACTCTCCAACTCCTTTTAAGAGAGATGTCTATGCCAACTTTTTATTCATGTATAACCAGGCGTAGTTGTGGAAGTCCTAGCCTGTAAACTAGTAAATTGTTATTGTGTCAACAGTAACAGACAACAGACAACAGTTTGTGGGTAACACAAACATGTTTCCCTAATGTTATGGCTAATATGAACTAATCATAATGCAAAGGTAAGGATGGATATTGTATGCCTCTCTGAGCACTATAGTGCAGTAACTTGCCTTACAACTTCTGAGCTTTCCTATGTTGAGGAATCAGTGTCTGGTTTCTACACTGAGTGGAAAAAATGGGCTGAATAATTTGGACAACAGCCTGTGGGCTGCAGAGCAATTTATACCTCATGTTGTTGTGATTAATTTTTCTAGACTTTGTGGTTTATTTGGTAGACTGAGAAGGAACAGCAGGTCAGTAACTAATGCCACTATATGCCTGCAAGTCCTTTGTATCTGCCTTACCCTGCAGTCCAAGCGAAACACACAGAAATAACAAAAGGCATGAAGGCTCTTAACAAATTACTATGTTCTGCTTTTGGCTCCATACATCCTTTGCTGCTTACCATGACCTATTGATGAGAGAGGGGCTTTGTTATATATTTATTACATGTTTGTTCAGACCCAGCTGCACCCTTAGGTCAACGTATCACAGTGCACTTAAATACAATTTTACACACCAAAGCCATTGTCATTACCATGTCCCATGACCATTCACCATGTGCATCCTACACCATTGCATACACAGTGGGGATCTCCTTTTAGGATAGCAATAGTAAAAAATGTTATTTGTATGAACAGGACAATGTGGGCAACGCTTCTGTATTACTACAGCACATCTGAATTTTTTGATTGTGCCTTGAGATCTGCTTCTCTTAATCTGTTTGGACAAATAAAGGAAGTAAATCCTAGGCTGTTTCTTTGCCAATAGAGAACATACAAATATTAGTTGGCTTACCTTTTCACAAAACAGAATTTACCTTCGTTGTTCCACTTAAGAGTGTTAAGAGTTAAGAGTGTCCCCACTTAAGAGTGTTGTCTGTCATTTGTATCAAACTTTGCTCCACCTGAAGGATGATAATCTTATCAAACAATGCACTCAGGTGCTATCCATTATATCCCCTTTACTGTGGATGTATGTGCTAGTATACAAGATACTCTTGGGGAAAAAAAATCATATTGATTATTTTCATTATTAAAATGCTCTTAAAATTAGTCTTCCAGGACAAAGCTATTTTTACTATAAACTTATAGGATACCCTGTTCCTATTTAAAGATTGCAGAATTTCCCATCATCACTAACATCTATTCTAACAATTTAACTTTTTTTTTTGTATTTGTCTACATATTAGCTAACTGACCTTATAAACTGTCATTGCAGAAAGAGAACTATTCAGAAGACCTGAATTACTCTGTTTTGTTTTGTTTTGTTTTGTTTTGTTTTGTTTTGTTTTGTTTTGTTTTGTTTTTTTTGTTTTGTTTTTCCCAGCAACCTACTATCTCTCATGGCATACCAATGCCTCACAGAGTGTTAAAAGGACAAAATTCACACAGGAAACTGAAAATGCTATTAAACTCATTCCAATTTCACTCACATTCTGACTTCCAAACATAGGCATTAGTCCATCATTCCACCAAGTCAGTGGCAAAATCCCATTTACCCAGAAGACTGAATTGTCTGCTGTTAATGAATTTTGATTTTTCGACTCTTTACTTCCAGTAAGGATGAGCAATGTTCATGCTACACCTATTTGGAATCCAAAGACAGGGTTGAGAAATCTCAGGATTTGATATTCCAAAGTTCTTCCTAAATATTTTAATCTTAAAGACAGACAAGACAGAAGTTTAATGTAATTAAACAAGGCAAGAAGTTTAATGTAATTGTGACAAGCGCCTTTATCAGATTTATTGATGTCAGTCATTGTTGTGTTTGATCTTAAAAAAAACTACTGTTTTGATTTTTTGGAAAAATATGCTTACTTTCCTGTTTAGTCGTGTGACTTACTTTACTGGTGTCTCATGCAAGGTTGGATTCAGTTTTGTATAACAGATATGATGACTTTCTAGCTAATCAAAATTACATATCTGAAAGTGTAGTATCACTTTTAACTTTTACAAATTGACATAATGAGCAAACTATTCAGATAAGTTGAAGAGTTAGTTGAGGAAATGCATCCATCACCTGCAGTGAAGTTTAAAACCTGGGGCTTTAGTCCAGGTAATTTTTTAATACAGGGGCTGACATTAAAATCACAGGAATTTCTTTCATAAATAAGAGCCACAGGAGGATTGGTGGATCTGTAGCATCAGATATCTTGCCAAGTTTTAGGTGTTGCTATCTGGTTTTATCTGATTCCTTTTGAATTGTTTTTGTTTCCATCTAACTCATAAGCAACAGGGTTTGAAGTTGTTATTCATGTTGCAGAATTCACCATTGGAACATGTGAAGTATATCACTTAATTCAGATACTGATAAAATGTGTATTTTATTTATATCTGCATAAACATGAATGTAAGCGAATGAAATTAAACTGAAGCTGCATTGTCTTTAAACAAACTCACAGGCCGAGATCAAGTGAAGTCAGCAGTATTAGTGGGGCAAGGCTGAGTGATGCATCATTAAATACTGAGACAAACCCATTCTATCACACATGTCAGTTCCTTGGCACTGGGGCCGCCTTAGCGATTCCTAAATATTCCAGAGACTTGGAATTCGGCTAAATCTGAGAAACTAGGCCTCAACAGAATTATTAATTCTGGGATCTTCCCAATAATATTTCATTTTGACTCTCCACTTTCTTTCAGCATCCAGAGAAAGACAGATAATGCATCATTCCTCAAAAGACATAGTCTGTCCTATATACTTGTTATTCCCATAGCCATCTGCAAAAAGTTAGATTCTTTTAAAGGACAAAAATCCCAGTTTGAAGAAGATTAGTTCAGTGATTGAAGTAATATCCAATGCAAAGATCAAAGGAGCTCACAGGCTTATTTTATTTAAGGTAATTTTAAATTGTTTTTCAGCTTGAGCCTAGACATCATCATTTGTGAAGGTACATGGGGATCAGTCATACCTTAGCTAACTTCAACATGGAGATACAAAGATCCACAAAAATTTGCACAACCCTTTTTAAAGGAATGTTTTAAATGCCAGCACAAGACATGCCCCCCCAAAAAAGGGAAAAAAAAGGCAGCATACGTATACCAATAGGCTCAATTAAAAACCCACAGAAATTAACTGGAATCTCTTTGACAAGGGTGTGTCTATTTCCATGTAGGAGAATTTATGTGCATTAGGCTGTAGCATAATCTGATAGGTTTTAGAAACAAAGGAGGGAAGAAAAAAAATTCTTATTTAACTAGAAGGAAACCCATGAAAAACTTAATATGGAAGAATCCTTCAGTTGAAGGAAGAGGACAGTTCTATTCAGTCAAATGCAGTTATAGTGAATAATGGTTTATACTGTATAAATGAATAAATATTTCTGAATGAATAATTTATCGAATTCCCCAAGTAGAGCTCAAGTAATTTGGTGTGAGGGAGGAATACATGTGAGCCTTTCTAAAAGAAATACTACAAGGTTTTCCTTAATGAGCATTTCAACCAGCTGTATGTTTTTTCTATTTCCAGCTGCTGCTTCTCTGTTGTTGATACATTCCCAGCTGAAAATTTGCATGGGAACTAGGATTGCAGAATCTTCTAGAAACTGTTTGCCTGCTCAATCCTTCCATCTTCTTCCTGGTGCAGCGTTCAGATTTTCAGAAATCTACCAAAAGTTCTTTGGGAACCCAGTCTGTAGGAGAGTTGACATGTCTTTCGCCTTAGTCTCCCTACAACTTGGAGCCCTCCTGGTTGTTCACCAGGAGGGTGTAGGATTAAGAGTGTTACACCTCAGCAGAGTTGTGCATTCATATGTTGGGTTGGTCTCCTTGAAGTGAAGTATTTCTTTCCTTCAAAAATGTGCTAATTCTGCATTTAATGGGAGAAAATACTTTTCCCAGTGCAATAAATGAAAATTAATTAAAATGCAATTAAGTCAATTTATGACAGACTCTTATCTTTAAAAAATTCAGGCTATTATTCTGAGGAAATTAGGCATAGTCTCTCTATAATTAGTGAAAAAAATAAACTGAAATGGATCAGAGGCATGTCAGAGGTTGCCAAAATACTTGGTTTAAAAACAAAGATCCTTGAGGGAATGTCCTAAACTCCCAGTTGTATGAAGCCTCAGAATTTGTTCGTAGATCTTTACATTACCAGGTCGGCATAATTACAGGGATTAAGCTATGCCCGTAAGGCTACCTGTTTTCTCCTGGTACTTTCCCTCACACATACTCTGCTACTGCTAATGCCAGTGCAGCTTCTGGTTGTGATACTGGGAGTCCTATAATACAAGAAGCTCCAGGCAGCTGCCAGTGCTTTGAATACTGGTTGTCTAAACCTGCTCCGAGCAGGTCTGTACACAATAACCAGGTAATGCTGGGTTTGGAAGGTAACTTTGCATTCTCTACTCCAAGGTTCATCCCAGTGAATCAGTATCAACAATCATTATTTCTCCTGTAATTTCTTCCCTCCCAAAAGCTTAACCTCCATTGTCCATGTGTAATTTTCCCTTTGTTTCGCGATTCTGTTAAATCTACAGCTTTGCTTCAGGGAGGTGCTGATTCTGTGTCTGATTCAAGCACTTTTCGTAGAATCGCAGAGTCATAGAATGGGTTGGAAGAGACCTTAAAGATCATCTAGTTCCAACCCCTCTGTCAGAGGCAGGGACACCTTCCACTAGACCACATTGCTCAGAGCTCCATCCAGCCTGTCACTGAACACTTCCAGGGGTGCAGTGGGCACAGCTTCTCTGGGCAACCTGTGGCAGGGCCTCACCACTCTCACAGTGAAAAATTTCTACATGATAACTAATCTGAACCTTCCCCCTTTCCACTTAATGCCGTTACCCCTTGCCTTATCACTACATATCTTTGTCAAAAGTCCCTCTCCAGCACCTTTCAGGGGCTGGAAGGCTGCTATAAGGTCTCCTCAGACCTCCAAGCTGAACAATCCCAACTCTCTCAGCCTGTTTTTATAGGAGAGGTGCTCCAGCCCTTTAATATTTTTGGCACTCCTCTGGACTCTCTCCAGCAGGTCCACATAAATTTTATGTTGGGGTCCCAGGACATAGTAATCCTGGTGGACTCCCACCAGAGCAAAGTAGAGAGATGGAATCCCCTCCCTCCCCTGCTGGCCACGCTGCTTTGGATGCAGCCCAAGACATGCTTGTGTTTCTGAGCTGTGAGCAGACATTGACAGATCCTGTCCAGCTTCTTGTACACCAACACCCCCAAGTGCTTCTCTCCAGGGCTGCTCTCTTTCTAGTCTCTCCCCAGCCTCTACTTATGCTTGAGATTGCCCTGGCTTGGGTATAGGACCTTGCACTTGGCCTGTGTTGACCTTCATGCGGTTTGCACAGCCCCACCTCTCCAGCCTGTCCAGGCCCCTCTGGATGCATCCCTTCTCTGCAGCACATCAGCTGCCCACACAGCAGGGTGTCTGTGGCAAATGGCTGAGGGTGGCCTCGATCCCACTGTCTGTGTCACTGACAAATCTTGAACAGCACCACTCCCAGCAGTGACTCCGAGGGACAGGACTTGTCATTGGTCTCCTTTGGGACATTGAACACAACTCTTTGAGTGCAACCATCCAATTCCTTATAGACTGAGTGATCTATCTATCTAATTAATCTGTGTCTCTCCAACTTAGGGACTAAAATGCCACGTGTGACAGTGTCAAATGTTTTGAATAAGTTCAGGCAGGTAATGTCTGTTGCCCTTCCTTTGTCCACCACTGCTGTAATCCTACTATAGAAGGCCAGCAAATTTGTCAGTCACGTCACAGTTTGTCTTTAGTGAAGCCATGTTGTTTATCATTAATCACCTCTCTATTTTCCACTGCCTTTGCACAATTTCCAGGAGAATCTATTCCACGATCTTGCCAGACACAGAGGTGAGACTGGCTGGCTTGCAGTTCACCAGGCCTTCCTTTTTTCCACCCTTTTAAAAATGGGGGTCATGGTTTTTGTTTTATTGGGAATTTCTTTAGATTGTCACAACTTCTCTAATTGGATGGATAGTTGACTTTTCATCTGCCAGTTCCCTCAAGTGCATCTAATCATGTGCCATCAACTTGTGCACCTTCAGTTTCCTTAGATGGTCTCAAACCAGATTCTCTCCACAGAGGCTGTTTCTTCGTTCTCCCCAGTCCCTGTCTTTACCTTCTGCAACTTGGCTGGAGCACTTCCTGGTAAAGACTGAGGCAAAAAAGTAATTGAGTACCTCAGCTTTCTCTATGTTCTGGGCAGTCAGGTCTTCCGTTTCTGTCTGAAGAGGATCCATATTTGCCTTAGTCTTCCTTTTATCACTGACGTACCTACAGAAGATTTTCTTGTTGCTCTTGACATCTCTTTCAATACAGGCCAGATTTAACTCTATCAGGAATTTAGTTTTCATAGAATCATATAATCTGTCTGCTCAGACAATCTCTCTCTATTCCTCAGGGTCTGTCTCTCCTTTCCATGCTCTTTAGGCTTTCTTTTTGTGTTTGAGTTTGTCCAGGTGCTCTTTGTTCATCCATACAGGCCTCCTGGCAATTTTGTCTGACATGATCTTTGTTGGGATCACTCTTGAGCCTGGAGGAGGTGAATCTTGAATATTAACAAGCTTTCTCTCCTCCCTCCAGGATTTTATGCCATGGTGGTCTACAGAACAGATCTAAGGAGGGCAAAATCTGCTCTCCCAAAGTTGAGGGTAGTGAGCTTGTTATGCCCCTTCCTTGTGGCCTGAGGATCTTGAAGTTCACCCCTTCATGGTCACTGCAGCCAAGGCTGTCCTAGGAGCTTCCCATTCCACACCAGCCATTCCTTGTTGGTAAGAACGTGGTCCAGGATAGCACCTTTCCCTGCTGGTTATTCTGTCACTTGGAGAAGGAAGTTGTCATCAATGCCTTCTAGAAACCTCCCAGATTGCTTATGTCCAACAGCTGTTGGGATGGTTCAAGTCTCCTGTGAGGATCAGGGCCTGTAAATGTGAGGCTGCTCTTATCTGTCTTTAGAGGGACTCACCTGCTTGGTGCTCCTGGTCAGGCAGCCTGTCCTGGGCCCCTGCTATAGTGTCACCTGTCCCTGCCCTGCCTTAAGCCTGCACCTGATTCCACTGGCCCTTTCAAACACCTTCCTTTTGACCAGGAGGATTGATGGGAAAACTACCTGTCCTTTGGAATCCCTTACTGTCACATCTGGGGCTCTGCAATCCTTCTTGATGCTCCTCAGTCTTCTCCTGGCCGTGTCACTGTTGCTGTGAAACACCAGCAGTGTGTAATAGTCAGTGGACTGTACAAGGCTCAGCAGCCCATCAGTGACACCCCTGCTACAACTCCCCAGTCAGCAGCACCTCTCTAGAGAGTGTCAGCTCTCTCAGTACCTCTGAACCTCTCAGAAGTCACCTGCTGCTATCACCTGTTGCCTTTTCTTAGTTGTGCTGGCTGTGGTGTGGGACCAGATGGGGCTGCCTTACTGG
>VWZP01007210.1:179083-197991 GCA_013396995.1 Dicaeum eximium
CACTGCAGCCAAGGCTGTCCTAGGAGCTTCCCATTCCACACCAGCCATTCCTTGTTGGTAAGAACGTGGTCCAGGATAGCACCTTTCCCTGCTGGTTATTCTGTCACTTGGAGAAGGAAGTTGTCATCAATGCCTTCTAGAAACCTCCCAGATTGCTTATGTCCAACAGCTGTTGGGATGGTTCAAGTCTCCTGTGAGGATCAGGGCCTGTAAATGTGAGGCTGCTCTTATCTGTCTTTAGAGGGACTCACCTGCTTGGTGCTCCTGGTCAGGCAGCCTGTCCTGGGCCCCTGCTATAGTGTCACCTGTCCCTGCCCTGCCTTAAGCCTGCACCTGATTCCACTGGCCCTTTCAAACACCTTCCTTTTGACCAGGAGGATTGATGGGAAAACTACCTGTCCTTTGGAATCCCTTACTGTCACATCTGGGGCTCTGCAATCCTTCTTGATGCTCCTCAGTCTTCTCCTGGCCGTGTCACTGTTGCTGTGAAACACCAGCAGTGTGTAATAGTCAGTGGACTGTACAAGGCTCAGCAGCCCATCAGTGACACCCCTGCTACAACTCCCCAGTCAGCAGCACCTCTCTAGAGAGTGTCAGCTCTCTCAGTACCTCTGAACCTCTCAGAAGTCACCTGCTGCTATCACCTGTTGCCTTTTCTTAGTTGTGCTGGCTGTGGTGTGGGACCAGATGGGGCTGCCTTACTGGTTGTTACACAGGGAGCAGATGGGGCTGCCTTTCTCAGCCCTGGTGCTTCTCCTGATTTGCCAGGTCTTTCTTCTCAGTCTGCAGGGTGTTGAAGTGATTCTGCAAGGGCATCTCAGGCTTTGGGGGATTCTTTTCTTTCTGCAGGTCCTTGCTGTTGCAAGCTTCCATTCTCCTGTGTTATCACCCCAATTCCTTCTGTATGTATGTCTTCTTTTGCTTTCTCTCATCTCTGTTCCCCTCTTGCAGCAGGTTTGAAAATTGTGAAGAGCAGTCCGAGAGTGGGAGATGCTTTAATGCATCAAATGAATAAGCCTATAGTCTGCTTGCTTTCCTCTTTTATATTCTGACCTGGCTGTAATGAAGATAAGTTGTGTTCTGCTGCTGAACTTTTTACCAGGGAGAACAGATGAAGTTGGCAAGTTATTTAGAAAAATGCACATCTTGCCTCTGTTTTTATCAGTTATAATTACATACTTTTCTTTAGTCAGAAAATGGTTCTTTCAACAGCAGGTTTGCTTTATATCTTTGGTAGCATTTGATGTTAGCATTGATGGTAGCATTGCCAGATACTTACCCTGTTGGTTTTTGTAGTTCATATGGGCTGTGGAAAAATCTACAAAATATTCATAAATCATTAGTTATATTATTTTTTTCTTACTTTCAGCTTACTTTTTTTCTTTCACAGTAAACTTAGTCTAAAATGAGCTGTGGCATTGAAGGTACTTTATCAGCAGATTGTCAGAATCTTGTGCTGTAAGTGCCTCATGTTAGTTCTGCAAGCTCTACTCATCTCTGCTTTTAGTTTCAGTAGTGGATTTGTCAGATGTGATGTTAACTTCCAGTAGCAGCCTGTTACTGCTGCAGAGCATAGTCTTGCCTGTGTTTGAGCTGATTAGATTTTGGGCCATCACAGCATGCCAAATCCAGACTCTTTGGGTTAGTGGCACACAATAAGGATACACAGCTTTGAAATAATGCCTCCTGTGGCCTAAGTCCAGACTAAGAGCATTTCATACACTGCCCTCCAAAAAACAGGCTTTGTTAGGACAGAAGTGATTGTATGAGACATCAGATTGGCAGGTCAGAGAGCGTCGACATTAACACGCCCTGATCTTGTCTGCTGACACAGCTATTTAATTTAAATTTTATTTCTTTTATGTCATGTCAGAGTATAAAAACCCTCTACTGATGTGAGTACACATACACACAAACATTCCGCAGAACATGATCCCAAATATAAGCAGTTTTCAGTTCAGAAAAAAAAAGTATTGGAAAAGTTGTTATCTTAAGCAAATTCAGAGATTATTGTAAAAGTTTTAAGGTAACCATACTGACTTATAGGGTATCTGTAAGATGATGGTAAAGAAAAGTTATATATGAACATATAAGCTTCATTGATATTTATAAACTAAATTCTAAAGGCAGAAATAAATGTTTAGCAAACACAAAACAGGCAAGTAAATATGTTTTTTCTATACATCCATGAATTTTTATGAAATAAGCATTTGAAACTTACAATTTACTTTCCATTTTGAAGAATTTAAACTTCTTCCCATCCTGAGATACCTAAATGTAAAATTCTAATGGAATTCACTGAAAATATTCCCAAATGGTAGATTTAGGAATTTTTCCTTAAATATAATTCCAAAGGGACTCTGTGAAACATAGTGTCATTCACGTCTTCAAGTTGGCAGTTTTCTTAGATGAGAGTAATTGGTGGAAAACAGGCTTTCATTTGTGTGAGATAGCTCACATGCTAGTTTTAATGTTAATTAAATACACAAGTGTTAACAAGGACAACAAAGGATGCTCTCTTGTGGTATTTTGAAATGTGATTAAGTACTTGGCTTCAGAATGTTTTCTATTCTATTTGTGTAATACGGAAAAATGTGCTTTTCTATCTTTACTCCCTTTTTTGGGGGGTTCTATGTTGTATATTTTGAAGTGGCTTGATCATTGATAGCAAGCTAACACCTGAAGGAAGCTACATTGTGCAACCTCAGCTTTGAAAGATTTTACTGAACCCCAGCTTCTTCGAAGATTACCTACAAGATTTTGAAATACCAGAGTGTCTGGTGACAATGAATGCACTTATGTTAAAGATGTTGTAACAAATGTAAACAACTTTTCCTTTGCTTTTCTCCTCAGTCTTAAAAATCTGAAGGAAAAAAACCCCAAAACTACCAAAATTCCACAATGCTGATATAAACTCAAGGTGTCAGGTTTGAATACAGAGTTTGGAAATAACAATTAAGGTACAGCTGGCAACTTCCACAGCTGAAAATATCATCTGTTCAGTAAAGCACATTGTTAGTCTTGTGCATGACTGACCTAGTCAATGTACTCCAGATGGTTATCAAATGTCTTTACACTTATTAGACTCTTATTTCACTCTTGCCATTCTGACTGCTTTATAGAACCAGGTACATGATTAGAGAAATAAATTAAAGTATCTTCCTTCCTTTGTTTAAAATAAGTGGAAAGAAAACACCAATCACCCATCGAACAGTGGAAGCGTGCACAGTGAGCAAGGTAAATTGGAGGAGTCTGTCTCCAGTTTTGTAATGACTACCACTTTCCTCCTGAAAATCTGTCTCCTTGGCAAATCCACTGCCCCCAAAAATACCATCTGCAAATGTTTGTGTGAATGGGAATAGATTACAAGAAGGTGGCAGTGTGATTTCTAAGTATGAACGAAGCTGCTGATATATTTTTATAAAAGCAAATGTGTGTGTGTTTAAATCTTTTCCTTTGTAATCACTTCTTTGTTTAGGTGAATCTGGGAAAAAAAGGAGAAACGAAACAGAAAATGAGTTTAGAATGAAGTCCATTGAGAATATGACTCCACTGCAGTATATAAGATACAGCTCTAGATCATCCACCCTCTCTCTTGTATTTTATTGATGCTTTGGTAAGAAACATCCTGGATACATTATTGCTTTGTGAAAAATAGGTAAGAAACACTGTGTCTGCTCTACAGCTGTTATAGGCACAGAATTACAAACTTGGCTTTTGTCAGAGATTTTTTTTTTAGATCTCACAGCCTAAGGGGTAAAAATCCACTCACATTAGCATTACTGTACACTATATGGTGAGACTGATATTCAAATGTTTTACATAACTGTGTGAAGCTTTTGCATAAATTTTGGTTTTCTATTTTAGATCAAAGAAATCACACTTAATGATTGTACAATTCCCACAGACTCCTTTCCAAGAAGTTCCTTTATGCAGAGCTGGAGAGGAGGCAAGATGTTGGCATAGCTGTTGACCTAAAAACCTGCTATGCCAACATATTGTCATCTTTCCTGTCTGTTTGCGGCAGAGGGAAGTTATATATTGTAATGGGCATTTGGAACAGCTTTAGTCTTTATAGATAACTTGAACTGTCGTTTTTCTGGCCCTGCTTTTGAGTAAATGAGGCAAGTGTTTATTAGTTACCTGACAACCAAAGGAGGGACAGAATTTGACTTGGGTTTTTTTATTACTTGAACAACAAACAGCTTAGCATGCTCTGAAAAAGTTAGTGTGGAGATGCAAAAAGAAAGGGGCTTGAGAGGGCTATCAGGGGACAGGACAAGAATTGAATGTTTTTTCTGTCTGACCTCTACACATTTGCAGAGAGGTTATGAGTTGTCTGCATATGAGTATTTGAGTTTACATAATGTTTTCCTTTTCTGGTTTTATTGTCCATCCCTGTTGTACTTTTCATGTTTGTACTCTCTGTTAAGAGCCATCTAGTAAAGGGTGTTGGGCAATGAGAATACAGTGGTCGTCATAGAATGAATGAGCATTCCTAATGAAATGTTGTAGCTGCATTTCACTGATCTGTTTTCAATACTTAATTAAGAAAAATAAAACAGCAAAACTTGATCTACAAGGTCTCATGATTACTGAAAGGGAACCCCATGAAAAATATAAATTCTATGTAGCAGTTTCATCATTCATGTACTTATTCTACATAAGGTGTTACTTCATACAACTAGAATTTTGCTTTAAAATCTAAAATTAGAGGCTGGATCACGAGTAGTACTGCTACTTAAAAAAAAACATAGTGAAACAGAACTTGATTCTGTATAATGTTGTACACAACATTATATAAAAGTACGCATAGAAGTAATCCTTTTACACTTCTAACTCATTCTTGTTACTCAAGCACTGCATTTGATCTCTATATAAAAAAAGGAGAAGTTTATCATGATTAGGCTATGTCATTGCCAAACCTAATTTTGGGTTACTATCTGCACCCGCCATAACAAAGTTATTGTAATCAAATGTTTTTACTACTTTCAGCTATGTAATATTCAGTTTTATACAGCCTCTACACTTAAGCCATGTATGTACCTGCAGTGGTAAGTCTTTACAGTGATGTCTACACTTTTACATATATGTTTATTGTATATAACACATTTTAGTATTTTAATGCACTCATGATGACAAACATGGAGTCATGGAGCAGCACACCAAATATAGTTGTAGAAAATTCTATCATTCTAGCAAACATAGATAATGCTCCTCTCCTGATTGATGTTGAAATTAATTTGATATTTAAATAACAAGGTCTGAAGGCTAAAACACATTATCTTTGTTTTAAAAGCAGGATGCAGACAGAACTCAAAATTCAGCTCCCCTATTGTGCCAGATCTACTACAGATCCACAGAGCAGCTGTCATCTTTCTTGTGGCAAGGTGACTTCTTGCTCTCAAACAAGTAGTGTCCCCTTGTTTGAGCACCTTGCCTGTGATACTGGACCTTGTGCTACTGTTCTAATAAGCAAAATAAATATTACTTGGTTTTCTGAAAGAAAAATAACGATGAGAAGATACTTAACCTGTTAAAATGAATTGAAGAAAAATGGAGACACGGATTTGATATTGGAAAAAAATGATTATGCTCTGGTCCTTGTGGAGAGATATTAACATTTCGCTTAATAAGCAGGTTTTAAGTAAGAATATGGAACTTAGAGTGCCACACAGTGTGGTAATTTTCACACAGTGAAATAGTGAAACACAGTGTGATATAGTACGTTGTCTGCCTTGAATTTACTTACTTTAGCATGAGTAGTTGAATTTTCTGGAGTTTTATGCCAATAGTTGCAAGCTTTCATCTAGAGGTGTTTCTGGCTGGAATAAAGTTAATTTTCTTGGTAGTTTTCCTACTAGCATGTACAGTGAAGAATAATGTTGATTACAAACCAGTGTTTAAGTTATTGCCTAGCAGTCCTTACTATAAACCAAGGGCTTCTGAATTTGCCATCCTCTACCAACTAACCCAGTGCATCAGAAGCACAAACCAGAAGATGAGGAGGCTGCAGTCCTCAGCAGAAGCTGAGTCTCAACAAGATAAGAACAGTTACTGGCCTGTCTGTGGGGTCATGGGAAGAGAATCCTATCAGGTGTTAGGAGGCCCCAGACCAAAAGTTGCCATTGCACCAAGAGGCACATGCAGTGAGGAACAAATGCATAAATTCTGGGGGAATTAAGGCCCATGGGTCTTTGTATGGGGTCCCTCAATAGATTAACCAGGCTCTAGCTGTCCTATTGATATACCATTCAATTATTAGGTTATTTTTTCCTGCAGCTGGATGTCAGAAACTCTGCTGTGAGTAACCTAGAGTGAAGAAATTTCTTTTTTAGCATCTTCATTACATAGGGCAATGTTTTAGTAGTACACATGCAGAGCCTAAACAATACTGGGCCCTATGCTCAATAAACTACATAGCATAAGCTTATTCTATGATGAGACAGGAGTTATGGCAAAATTTTACTATTTCTGTAGGAAACAACTGTGCTTTAGGAACAATATGTCTGTGATACTCTAGATACTGTAAACTGTCTACTACATCATAAGAAACATACTCAATAGGTGCACTTCAAGTAAAGGGTAACTGATTTACTCGTTTTGTGCATATAAACTTAAAATTTTTGTTAAAGGTGATCTGATATGTTGAGAAGAATGATAAATGGTGCAGGAAAGAGCTGAACAAGAACAAGGAAAATTATCCATATCTTTCTTGCCAAATACAAGACTGGGCAGAATTATAAGGAAGGAGGAGGAAAGGGCCTGGGGTGAGATTCTGACCTTCCTGGTGTCAGCACAACTATTGTTCCATCTTTATTTAGGATGAGGATACAAACATGGAATTGAGTTCATCGTTAGTAAGGTTTGGTAGAACATCTTCTGTGAACCTCAATCCTTAATAACGCTCAGTTGTTGTGCTTCCCTTATCATCCTAACACTAGCACTTATATACTCTGTTCCTGCTTTGTGACACTTTGTGACACTACTCTTGAGTAGAGGGAACTTGGAGGCCTCTTTGTTTGATAAAAAAAAAGAAGAGAATTTGTCCAGGAGGGAGCTGGGGAATGAAATACGTAAATGCTCCACCAGGCAGCCCAGTGGATGTTCTTCATTAGTCATCAACATGCAACAGCAGTTGGCCAACTTGGCTCCTCTGACCATGGAAATATACTGTGAAAATAACATATCTCCAAAATAAGAAAAGACCATGAACTGGAGAGGGGGAAGGTGGGAGAGGCAAAGGTAATTGAAAACTAGTAACACAAAGTATCTTCTGAAAAAGAGGAAGCAAAGCGACTTGATTTTTCCAGTGATTCCATTATCCTCTACTTTGGATCTGGCGCTTAGAATCTCTATCTGATTTCATGTGACTACATGTTCGGTATAGCACTGACTTTACTCTGCCCTGCTACCTGATAATTGCTAACACAATTGAGACATGCAGTGAGGCAAGAAAAAGCACAGAACAAAGGTTTCTCTTGTTTCATATTTCTGTGATCATGGCACAAGTAAAAAGAAACTGCTCATTTCAGTGTGTTGACTTGTCTGGAGAGTAGCAGTCAGGACTCTTCTGGAAGACAAAGGCCTATCCTCATCCAGACGAACTGCAAAGCATCTTTTCCAGAGGGAGATTATAACTCTTCACTCAGAGCGCACACAATCCTAGTGCATAAGTCAAAACAAGAAGTAGTCCTCAGACGATGCACTGTATTGAAAGCTGTTTGTCAATAGCATTGTTTGCTTCTTACCTTGGAATTTTTTTCGGTAAATGACAAAGACTTTGCTGATCTGCCATAAAGAATGAAATTGGAAGAAGAGAACACTGAAAGGCAAAGCTACATCTCAATTCAGAAAATGAATTTGAATCTAGGTTGACTGCTGGTAAAAATTCGTTAAAATACTCTCTTTCGTAATCAGGTAATTTCCTAGATTATTTTCCAAGAGCATACTCAAGCTACTACTTGACTAATACTCAATTTTCAATAGCGCCATTGACAAATGTCCCTCGCATTAAGTATTTCAGATGTACTTAGAAGCAGTTTTATTCATAGCTTCTGCCAGCTTGTAGAGCATTTCTTTAGTAATGCAGAGATAAATTGCATTGTTTTTGTTAGCTGGTTTCTACCCTATTAAATCATTATTAAGATGAGGTACCTATTTAAGTTGCAGGAGCTTACTTTTTGTATTCACTGCTGCATTTGCATTCTTTCAGAGATAAAAAGTTTTCCAGTGCTGAGGTACATGCCTGACTGAAGAGTAAGAAAAAGGAAAAGGGACATAATTGAATAGGAAATGGAATGAAACTTACTGCCATTCCAAGGAGAAAAAGTTAGGCTTACTTGAAAAAGATGATACAAAGTTATTAATAGTACTAAAAAAAGTAGTTCTGCTTGCTCAAGAACAAGAAGAGACTGGATAAAAGTTGGCATATACAAAAAGAAAACTATTGCAAAGCTCTTTCCTCCTTTCCCTTCACATGATGAAACTTGCTTATATCTTCTGCTGACCTGTATGCATGCGTGCCTACAGGGAGATTTATTGGTTGATTCACAGATACGTAAGTGTGTGTGCCCGCAATAGCAATTCTGAAATATATTGGTAAGAATCTACTTAAGGTATTTTTAAATTAACACAGCACCATGTCATTTTTGGGTTATCTTTCCTACCTCAACATCAGTCTCTCCTGAACCACAATAAACACAAAAAAAAGTGCACAAGTGTGAATAAGTGTCTTTCTTATACAGCACTTACAAACCCCACCACCCCCAATCAAAAGTACAATTTCTCTGAATAAATTCCGTGTTTCTTAAACTCCTGTCTTATAGTCAAGAAGCTGGTTAATAAATCCCCAGAATTCATAAGATATTGTAAATCAAAGCATAAGAAATTTCTCATGTCTGTCTTAAAATGCCTCTTGTTCTTCTCCAAGTGTGTATCTGAACTAATTTTAATTCAAAACATACCTCCTCAGGCAATGTACCAGATTTACTCAGGTAACTATTAGCTGGATGGTCAAATTTGGCTCCTGGCTACTCATTTATGCAGATATCCCAAGTCCAGGCTCAATATACATAATCCAGCAAACTGATGTGATAATTCCTCTACCAACTGCTAAACTGTTTTCCAGTAATATCCCAACAAACATTGTGCACACTCCTCCACTTCCATCTTCTGTTGAATTTGTAGAACACGGTCTAAGAACTAATCTGTGTATATATTTAACAGTGCTTGGATGAGCATATTCTCATAATGGAGCCATAAAGCAAGTGAAAATTGACTAAAAAAGCCCATCCAGAATTTGGGTGAAATGAAAGATCTCCAGGGTGGCGTGCCTTCTGAGCCCAGGGGTGACCTTGCTAAACTCCCACGTGGGAGGGCTACATAGTTGCTTTATCCAAATGCCCAGACCTGCTGAAATGATGCCACGAGGTTGCATCCTTTTTTAATACTACTTTGACTTCAGGAAGAGTAAAGGATGGATGAAGGAGGCAAACAATAAATACCTGTAACTTCAGTACTGTTAAGGAAGTTTACTGTAATAACTGTGATTTCCTGCATACTGGTGACATCATGTCTCTCCTGGACACGGCATATGGGTCTTCAGGGCAGCAGACTTCCCTCTTTTCCATTCTAGAACCAGGGAAAAAAAAAGTTCTTTCCTAAGGGAAACTCTCCGCGCGGTAACCAGCACCCTCTTGTGTTCGCGGCGAGCAGAGGCCAAGCCCCGTGCCAAGTAACTCCGGATGTCTCCAGAGCTTCATCCTGGAGCACCTTCCACAGTCCCAAACCGGACATAACAGCAGGAACCTGAAGCCTTATACATTTTCTATAATAGCTGCTGGCTATTGCCCAGACAGGAAAGCACCAATTAGCAATTTAGCAGTAATTGGGCTTTATGTACCTTAATTTTCTCAAACACCATCAGAAATATTCTGATAACAAATAATCTGAATACCTTCTGCCCCAAGTCTTTCTTTTGAGCTACCACTGCCTTTCCAAGAAGCTTGGGTGTTTCTCGAAATAGAGTTTACACCATGTCTTCAACAGAAGCCAGGAAGTTTTCCATGGCTCTTCAGATCTCCAATGCTTTACTCGGTTAAGGATTTATGGGATAGAAATAGCCCTAGAAATAGTGTAATAGCACTTAAATGGCATAAGTAAATCCAAATCAGAACAAATATGCAGTTTGGCTACGGTACAGTACTGGTATCTAGATGAAAGAACAACTGATGCAAGCACCAGTGGATCGGTTCTCCAGCCACTAAACTGTCCCTGAAATGTGTTCTTCTTGTTTTCCCGTTTGGATTACTTTGTGCAGAAATTCAGAATTGCATATAGTTTGCATACAGTTCTCTGTAGAAACTACTCAATAGCTGCAGAGTTTAATTCATGAGGGAACAGCACAAAGCTGTTTCAAGGACATTTAGGCTAGATATTTGGAAAAGGTTCTTCACCCTGGCAGTGGCTGGGCGCTGGAACAGGCTCTGCAGAGAAGTGTTTGGACAATGCTCTCAGGCACATGGTATCATTCTTGGGTTGCCCCGTGCAGAGACAGGTGCTGGACTCAGTGATCTTTGTGGGTCCTTCCCACCTTAGGATATTCTATGGGTCTTAGAGAACTGCATATTTTTGCAGCTTTTTAAAATCCTCATACTGAATTCTGTATATAATTCTCTATATTATGCTCTTATTGCACGGCTGTCATTCTCCAAGAATCTTCCAATACAATCACCATTTTCTGTTTAATTCTATGGTTTTATCTATGAACAAAAAGGACAGTCCAAGTATTTTTCACATAAATATAGCTGTATTCTATTAGGTTTGTATCTTACTTACATGGAATTTTGTCATCCCTGCTAACTGAGTCTTGAACAACTTTACGGCATAAGAATAATATTAAAAGTAGGTAAATTTGAATCCAATTTGAATTCACAAAGTGACAGATATAAAAATATGTTTAGGCTTGTAGTAGGTGAGTTAAATGAAGGTAAAATATATTCTGAAAAACATGAGATGTAGAGAATGCACTGATGTATAACATTAGAACATGAGTGCTGAATGCACTCATGAAGGTAGAGTGGAAGGATTACCATCAAAAGTAATTAAAAACCAGCTCAAAAAAACAGCTTTGTATCCTGAACCACAGTGTTCGTTATGTATATAGTGAGGGTGAAATACTGCATGCAAAAACCTGATAGATTAACTCAAGTTAGGGTATGACATAGTCTAAATTCCTGTCATTTAATGTATATAAGGAATACAGGAATAAGTATGGGTGAGAGGGATTCCAGCCCTTGCAGCCTTGGCAGGGAATAGTGCACCATCCTAGGTGCTGTGCTTTCACATCTGCTGTCCTCCATTGGTTCATTATGAAATCCTGTACCTGCACTAGTGTTTATAATATGTTGTCAGGAAAAAAATGTCCCCTTTTTTTCTATACAAATAGATTAGTTGATCCCTTTTTGAGTTTGTTGTTTAAAAGGATAGGTTCACCATCTACTAATCTCCACATGAGTTTAGTATCATAATTTAAATAAGACAAAAATTCTGCATTCAGGTGCAGAAAAATACCCTCCCTGATGTACTTCATAAAGATTGCTGATTATTCCATCAGTGCAAATGAGAGGTTAGATTACAATAAAACTGTAGCTTGTACAGTATCCTCCTTGGATATGTCACCTAAAAAGTCACAGTCTCTCACTTGCCTTTATGCTTTTCCTTATGTTCTTCATTTTAGTTGCATTTTAACACATTATCCTACTGCCACCATTAGTTTCATTTCTGTGATCTCTATCTGGCAAGAATGTACACTTTGGTCTGAATTGTTACCAGTTTATGGATAAACACAGCAGACAACTGCTAGTGATGTCTTCCAAATTCACAACCAGAATTCAATTATGCATTAAACAATTCTGTATATCAGAGAAGTCTTTATCTTGGCCTGGAAGATACTGAAACAGTCTTCTAATGCTTAGTTATTGCATTTCTCAATTGAGCCTGTGATTTGGTTTCTTTAATTCCTAATAGATGTCGTGAAAAGGTGATTTTTTAATAAAAGCGGCAAACCTCTAAACAAGACTTGTAAAATCTTGTTGCAAATATTCGTGAACCCAATGACTATTCTGAAGGCTTGTTGTGGTTTGACACCGACCAAATGCCAGGCACCCGTGAAAGTCACTCAGTCACCCTCCCCTGCTGGGCAGAGAGAAAAATTACGTGAAGGCTTCATGAGTTAAGGACCGGGATAAAAGACTCCAAGGGCAAAACAGGCTCAACGTAGAGGTATAAAGTGAATTTATTACTAAAAAAATCAGAGGGGGATAATGAGAAGTAAAATAAGCCCTTAAAAACACCTTTTCCCCCCCCCAGCCCCTCCCTCCTTCCCACCGACAGCACGGGAGACAGGGCATGGGGGTTTGGGTCAGTTCATCACCTGAGGTTTTCTTCTGCTGCACAGGGAAAGAGCCTTTCCCCTGTGAGACTGTGGGGTCCCTTCCCACAGGAGACAGTTCTCTGTGAACCTCTCCAGCACGGCTCCAAATCTCAGCAGCAGCACTCCTCCNTCCTCCTCTTCTCTGGACAGACGAAAAAACTCTGTGCCACTTTGTTTTGATTTTCTTATTAAATCTGTTAGCACAGAGGCGTTACCAACCTCTCCAATTGGCCCAGCCTTGGCCAGCAGCATGTCCATCTTCCATCAGGGATCCCATCAGGGATTAGCTCTGCCAGATATTGTGGACATTTCCAGCAGCTACTCACAGAAGCCACCTCTGTGGTCCCCCTGCTACCAAAAATCAGGCCATTCAAAACCATTGCAAGGCTATAAAAAAAAGACAAAAAAAATGCATGATTACTCTACAGAGCTTTTTGGAAAAAGCAGATAAATTTCTAGCTGATACAACAGAGAAGAGTGTACCCAAAAAATTGTGTGTCATTAATGAATTCTAAATAGTCTGGAAGGTTAGTCAGGGGAAATGTAGTTCAACCAGATCAGTGCAAACAGACATACTGGGGCTCCAGCTCCATAAGGCAGAAAATCAGCACATCCAGTGTGACCACTAACTAGAGTTAAAAAGTCTATTGTGAAGAATTGGTATGATGTCTTTTTTATAGAGTCATAGAATGAATCCTTTGGGGTGGAAGGGACCTTTAGAGGCCATCTGGTCCAATACCTCCCTGCAATTGGCAGGGACATCTTCAACTAGATCAGGTTGCTCAGAGCCCTGTCCAACCTGACCTTGACTGTTTCCAGGCTGGGGCACCAACTGAATCTCCAGGATCATAAAATTACATTCTTATATCCAACTTAAATTTACCCTCTTTCAGTTTATAACCATTGCCCTCTGTCATATTACAGCAGGCCCTGCCAAGAGCAGTGCCCATCTTTATTATGAGCCCCCTGTAAGTATTGAAAGACTGCAATAGGACCTTCCTGGAGCCTTCTGTTCTCTGAACAACCCCAAATGTCTGAGCCCTTCTTCATAGGTGAGGTCTTCCCTCCCTCTGATCATTTCTATAGCCATCCTCTGGCCTCACCCCAGCAGGTCCATGTCCTTCCTGTGCTGGGAGCCCAGAGCTGGATGCAGGGTTCCAGGTGGGGTCTCAGCAGAGCACAGCAGAGCAGAGGGGCAGAATCCCCTCCCTCCCCTGCGGCCCACACTGCTCTGGATGCAGCCCAGGACACGTTTGGCTCTCTGGGCTGGCAGTGCCCATGGCTGGGTCATGTCCAGCCTCTCACCCACAGCACCCCCAAGTCCTTCTCACAGGGCTGCTCTCCCTCTGTCCATCCCCAGCCTGTGCTGGTACTGGGGGTAGCCCTGACCCAGGTGCAGCACCTGGCACTTGGCCTTGTTAAACCTCATGAGATTCCTATGGAGCCCTTCTTGAGCTTGTGCAGGTCCCTCTGGATGGCATCTTGTCCTTCAGAAGTGTCAGCTGCACCACTCAGCTTGGTGTCATCTGCAAACTTGCACTAAATGCCACTGTCTGTGTCATTGTTGAAGACATTTAACAGCACTGATCCCAGTATAGACCCCTGAGGGACACCTCTTTTCACTGATGTCCATCTGGACATTGGGCAGTTGACCACTACCCTCTGGATGTGACCATCTGGTCAATTCCCCATCCACCAAGCAGTCCACCCATCCAATCCATCTGTCTCCAATTTAGAGAGTAGGATGTGGTAGGGGACTGTGTCAAAAGCCTTACAGAAGTCCAGATAGATTATATGTGTAGCTCTTCTATTGTCACTCCACCACAGAAGGGTTGGCCAGGCAGGACTTGCCCTTGGTGAAGCTGTGCTGGATGTTTCAAATCATCTCCCTGTTCTCTGTGTGCCTTAGCACAGCTTCCAGGAGGATCTGTCTTCCCAGGCATGGAAGCAAGCCCTCACCACCATCCACTCTCTCTGTGCCAGACCCTGAAATGTAATGTGTGGTTCACAGCTGGAACCCAGCAGCTGAATCTTTTTATTGGTGTGATCATTTCTGTGAATCCTGTATGATCCTACAAGACAATCACAGGGGGCCGGAAAATGGGAATTACTTCTGGGACAAACTCTGGCTCCTGTGTGGTCATGGTCATTCTGTTAGAGTAGTGCTTGCAAGTGAGAATACATTCTGCCTCCCAGGCAAAACAGGCAGGATGTCCAAGTTGCAATCAAGTCAATTACCACATACAAGAGTATTTGCCATTGACTTGGGAAGAATTAAAAGAGCCTCCCTTGAATGGTTAATCGGTATTCATGTTTTCATTTTGAATCTCATTACGGCTGCTGCTGCAGACAGGCTGTGTGGAAGGGCTCCAGGCACGTCCCACACACCTTCTGCACAACCTTGCCAAAATCTGAAGGCCCAGACCTGAGCTGAAAAAGGGCTCACACAGACGGGATGGGGGACTGGGGAGGTGGGGAGGGTGTGTGTGTGTGTGTGGAGGAAGGCTGCTCAGGTTCCTGAGCCTCTTTTTGCGGAGCCTGCCTTCCCAGCAAGGGGTGTTACCACATCTCCTAGAGACCTAGATCCAAAGGGTGACTTGCTGGGAGTTGTAAGGGGGTCACAGATTCTCTAGACAGGCAAAGCATAGCTGCATGTTCCAGATTGCTCTATTGTAAAACAAATTAAAAAAGAAATCAATTTCCCCGAAGTCCCATTCATCACTGGTAAGCTAACACACGCATTTAGACGAGAGACAGCGGCGTGCTGAGAATGTCATTGCATTACAACACTGCCACCTCTTGTTCTTCTGCTGGTTTCATTTTTGCCCAGCTCCAATCTGTGGTGGATCCACCACCAACAGAAAGGCATAAAGTCTCCAGTACTTTCATTAAACTGAAACCTTACAAGGAAGAGCAACTGGCTGGATGCAATGTCATGTACTCCTATACAAGTTACAAAAACGTTGAACACTTGAAAACATCCACATATTCTATGTGTTACACACTAATCAACACATAATCAGTGTTGATTAGTGTGTAACTATTTTCTCTGCTAACTCAGAGAAGGAGGTACTGAAAGAAATGGGGTGGGGAGAGTGGGGGGAACAAAGTAAACCTACCACAACAACAAAATACACCCCAGAGTCTGAGAAGCAGCAAAACCCACCTCAGGAGAAAATGTCGTGGGGTTTGTCCAGTATATGTGAAATTCTTTTTATCCATGCAATGTTACCTCCAAACTCTGTGACTTCTGATGTGAACTTCAGTTTTCCTCTCAGTACCTGAGCCATCTGTTACTCCAGGGGCTGCCACCCATAGGCATACATCTTCCAAATGCTGGTTAATGAAGAGCAGACCTGCCTCCACCAGGAGCACCAAGCATGAGGATTATGCAGAGCCTCCTGGAGAAGACTTGGCTGCAGATAAGTAATGTAAGCTGATGATCTTTGTCTTTGGGTTTCAGCTGGGTGTTCTCTGGGAAGAGGTTCGCTCTAGAAGGAGGATCACACTGTGCTAGCAGGTACAACATGGGGAAAGCCCACAGATGGCAGGGAGAAGAGACAAACTGGGCAGAGTGGCTGGGCCTCGTTGTCCAGCTGCTTGATGTTCAACTACCTTTTCACTGCGGTCAGACTACTGGCAGAGATGGGGCTTCTGCATGGATTCCTTGATTTCTAGCACTATATTTCATTTTTATTTATTTTAGATAGCAGTTGCATATAAAACCCTCTTGAATTGACACCTTTTTGCTAGACTTATTAATGATGTCTCCATATGATTCGGTCTTCACGTGCAGAGTAGCTGAAAGCAGGGGTAAAGTTTTAGCCAAACCCAAATTCCTGGGAGCTGCCAGGAGCCTCCAAAACTGGTGAGTAACCCAGGCACACAGCACTGATCCCCTGGGCCGTGGGGCCAGCTGAAACTGCTGGTCAGCCCACCACACAGAAAGAAATAACCCAACAACCAGCCCATCAGCCCATCTCTTTCTAGATGAAAAATCAGTCAAAAAGAAAAGTTTGTTCTTCAAATGGAGTTGGCAGGAGGCAAGCAGATTTACTGTGGTTGACTTCTAATACAATAGGACTTGAAGCAGCTGGGTTTTTCTACTTCACACTCAGTAAACACATTAATTAGGAACCACAGTTATTGAATCCAGACTTTCCTGCAACCCTCTCTGGTGTCTAAATCCAAGATGAACCCTCAAAATCTGTGCTCCTTGTTTTGGACACGTTGTGTGTAGAGCCCACCTTGGAAGTGTTAGTGAGGTGAAATCAGGAGATATTTTAAATTTAAAAATTGTGTCATTTCGTGTGATTTATTTCAGGAGTGAAAAATACGCAAATGCCAATTCTATCTTGACTCTTGCAGCACAGTTTCTCTCCTCACCTATTTTTTTTTAATCTCTACATTAGAAATAACTGTAATGTCATGTAAATGGCCATGTAAGCAGTTACAAGTTTGCAAAACCCGACACTTGGCTCCAGTCCTGCGAAAGCACTATCGCACCATGCTGGGTCTCTTTTTGAAGTCAGCTTCTCTGCACCTGTTTCAGTCAGAGTTGCTTATGTGCTCTTACTGTTTAGAAGTAAAGCAAATGCCTTACAGAAGCCTTATTCTCACAAAACTCTGGGTTTCTCACCTAAATTTGTGCTCTCTTCAGCATTAAATATGAAATTCCCTTGTATGTCTTTCCCCTGTGTCTGCCTTGGCCCATGCAGCCCCCCCATTTCCATACTGATAGAATGAAGAGCTGGCTCTCACAAAGACACCCTCAGATGGATTGTGACAAAGGAGAGGCAAGAAGGTCCTTCAGGCATCCATCGTTTATGGGAATCGAACACAGAGTAACACAGATGATCCAGCTCACGGTGATTCCTCCCCACACACTGCTCCCCAGACAAATCCCTGCAGCTGGGATACACCCTGTCCTCTCCCAAAGAAAAACCTGAGATCCTAAGCGTGGGTCTGGGGGTGGACCATGATGGGACAAACCGAGATGAGAGATCTCTGTAAGTCCTAAGCTGGTTTCAGAGCGAGCAGTTTATTGCTTGGGGTGTGGGTATAGGAGCCCTGCTGAGAGCTGCCAGCCACAGCTCAGAGCAGGACCAAGAAGAGAGAGAAAGAGTAGAGCAAGAGTGTAAAGGTAAGAGAAGTAAGTGTAAGAGAGCATAAGAATAAGAGAATAAGAGAACGAAGTTCTCATTACAATGCATTAAATCTTCTTTTATACTGAATATTTTAATTTACACTAACCAATTTAGTACAAGATACAAATCCTGTAGCATTTACATACAGCCTATAAGAATCACTACATTACCATACTGTGTTACATTTTAAACCCTAAAAATCACTCTTTGGACCCCTCTTGCCAAGCAGGTAGGGTCTGCTCTGACCCTTGGACTCTTGGTAAGGAGAAGGGTATTGTTTCATCAAGAGGGGATTACCTTCTGCTGGCCATGCTATTGTTTTCTAGTTGTTCAGTAACTGACGCTTGGCATCTGAGAAATCAAAAGTTGCCTTCAGTTCTATTTAATTTATATGTTTCATATTCTCAAAGTCTAAATAGTCACAATTATAAGGCTTTCCTATTTCATCTTCCCCAACACCTAAGCCTCTGTATTTGTCACAGTCCCCCTGAGTGCCTGTGGGGAGGGAGCAGATGTCGGCTGAGCAGCACCAGAACACATGAACCTTGGTTTCTAGTGCTGTCCTGACCTGGCTGATAGCCTGGCTAAAGCACACAGTAACACCAGCAGTAGTTTTGGAGACGCCCTCAGCCTCTCCCTCTGGGTGCTAGGGAGTCCCATGTGTGAATTAAAACACCCAAAATACTGTCATCAGAACACTGACTTTATTAATAGAGACAAACAAAGGATTAAAACACGCTATGAGTTTGCTGAAATACACAGTGTACCTGTGGAGGACAGACATATTTATATACATCAGTTCATTGTAGAAACGTGAGCGTTTGGTCTAGGTGACTAGGATATCCCCAGGTAGTTTGCAACGAATCCAGACAGCTTTCTCTCCGTGGTGGCCCTGGAAAAGCAACCGATTTCCCCCCAGCCCCACCCCAGCCGGGCTAGTGCCGGGCCCCTGCGCACCATCAGTGTCTCATGCCGGGCTTTCTACAGCACAGGGTGAGCACGGCTGGACTTGGCCTGAGGCCAGCGGTGCGGGGGAACCCCACCGAGGGCTGCAGGCTGCTTGCTCCGGGTGTGCCGAACTGGGTCCTCCCAGCGGGGCGGCAAGAGAGAGGGGGCCAGGGTGCTTTGGACACAGCCGCATCCCGCCTGCCCCCGCTACTCCCAACCACCCCGGGAGCCCGGCCCCGGCTCCTCCAGCGGCAGTGGGTGGATGTTTCCCGGGACCGGCACCTCTACTCCCAAGGCACGGCCCGGGATTTTCCTGGACGGACAAAAACAAGCGGGGGAGGAGAGGGAGAGGACGGGGTGGGGCGGGGGAGGGAAAG
>VWZP01007210.1:198708-295171 GCA_013396995.1 Dicaeum eximium
GCCCGCGGGCGCTCAGCAGCAGCGCGGCCGCCACGGCGCACAGCGCCAGCGCCCGGCAGCTCTCCATGGTGCTGCCGCCCCGCCGCCGCCGCCGCCGCCTTTATAGCGCCGCGCCCGCCCCGCCGTGCGTCAGCGCCCTCCGCCGCCGCGCCCCGGGGGTCGGCTCGGCGCGGCCGGGCTCCGCGCCCCCACCTCCCGACGCCCCAAAGCGCCGGCCCTCCCTGGCCCTCGGGCCACACCGCGGAGCCGTCTCTGAGGGCGACCGAGAGGAAGGCGGCCGGCCCAGCCGCACCCTGCCCGTACTCCCTGTGCTCGTCCACAGCCGAGGGCTGTGAGCAGAGGGGGAAACTATTCCCTCGCCCCTGGGGGCGCTGGGATGGTTGAGGGAGAGGGTGGACACTGGACACACAGAGATGAAAGTGGAAGTTGGGCTTGCAGACTAGGGAGACTAGGCTTGGAAGTCAACACAGGGATCTGAAGAATGAGAAGGAGAGTAAGTACCCCGTGGGCTAAGGAGAAACACGATGTCCTAGAAGGAAGCAAGAGCCATGTGGGAGGATTAGCCTGAAGGAGTGTGGGGGATGGTAGATAGTGATGATAAGCAACAAGCTGATGAGGATGTGAACGCTTGAGTAAGGACAGGTGGGAACCAGGCGTGTGGGGAGGCTCAGGGCCACCGAGGGCAAGGTAAGAAGCAGCATCAAAAGGCCCAGGATGAAAGTAACTGGTAACACATCAAGCAGAGCTGTGAATGGTGCTTGAGGTCAAATATCACACCACTGAGCAGGTTCTTGGGGAGCATTATACACCCTGTGTGTGAAATGAGGCCACCTCCGTTTTGGGAGAGAAAAAGTGCAGTCGCCAAAAGGAGACCTAGCATCAGTGGACACAGGTCATTCCGACCTTCCCACTGACGTTTGGTTCTGCAAGCCCAGTGGCCTCGTGTCCATGCATATTCTCACTTAAAAGATCCCTGGCAAGTCAAACCTGCCCAGGCCACCTGGCCATGGTGGTGGCAGGGGCAGAGCTTCCCATTAAGAAAAGCAGTGGCATGCCAAGAAGAGCATGCGAGATGAAGGACAGTGCTCAGCCTTCTCCAGCCTCCTCTGGGCCAAGGCCGGGGTAAAACAGGGCTGCTGAGCAGCAGTTTGCTGGCATGAGACATTTGGCCATCTGGTTGTTGGGACAAGATGACAACAAGCTGGGTCTGCCTATGAGGAGGTTTCACTTCAAGCTCACGGCTCTGAAGTGGTTATGGGGATGCTCCTGCCTGCAAAGCAACAGCAGCAGGAACTGGGCTGTGTCTCCTTAGGTGAAGGGAGGACATTTGGAGAGGGAGGAACCTCGTTAACAAAACGCTCCCAGCTTGTTAACAAACCCTTAACAGCGGTCATTTGCAGAAAAGCTAAGAAGGGAAGCTAGGAACAGCTTTAAAAGGCTATACACTGTAAGCACACACACAAAGAAAGTTGTTTAAAGAAAAATGAAACAGGTCCAGGAATGTATTTTTCCAAGCAGACAGGCATTTTTTCAAGAGAACAAAAGGAGTGTGGTTTAAACAGAAATTTTCAACAGCAGCATTTTGTTTGAGGCAATATAAAGGCTCTGATCTCTCTATCACGTTGCTTGCCTCCAGTGCTGCGTGTTCAACTCTTGCTGTTACCTCCTCCCACACACTCGTATTGATCATCACATCCAGCAAAGGTCTCATCTGTAATTGCTGGTCAGAGTAAAGATCCTCTGTCTGCCTGTGTGGATCCTCCAGTTTCATTTAGCTACAGGGAAGGCTAAGATTTCAGATGTCAGGATGGTAGTAAACCACTCATAGCAAAGTCCAGGCTTTGTTCCCAGGCTGGAGCAAAACCCCAAACCACATGCAATACTGAAAATGATGGGTGTGACAAAACAAAGTTTCTTCGAACAGAGAAATAATCCAGGCTATGAAAAATGCAACACTTCATACAGAGAGGCAGATATATGACCTACTCAACTTTAAAAGCAGCATCTGTGAAGCCTGACCAAAAATTCAAACCATATTTTATAGTATGAGGATTACTCATGCAGTGTTGAACACACCAGAGATTCTCAGAAAACATCACTGTTTTCTTTCAACTTGCGCTTCCAGTAAAAAGCTGAATTTAATGTTAGCCACTCCAGTAAAATTATTGTTGAATGGGGAGGCAATTACAAATTTGTTTCCATAAGTCATTTTATCTGTCTGGCTACAGACACCCAAAGAACTGTACAACTTTCTGTGCCTGTTACTGTCTGTATCACACTGTCTCTGCAGACATCACTGTCCCTTGTTCCCCATTCAGCCATTTTTGTACACTTTGTCTCCAGCACTAGGAAATAAAAAAATTACCAGGATTAATATCAGCAAGATAGAGAAATATTAAATAAGCGTGTCAGAGAGTACCAGGTCAAAGAGCAGAAAAGGGTCAAGATACAAAACCAGAAAATCACTGTTTACAATTCCAAAAAGGCAGGTACTTTCCAACAGCATCAGTAGCCAGTCATAAGACAGCTGGCTGTGGAATGAGGGGAGCCTGTGGTACTTAAGAGCTCAGCTCTAGGTAATCCACATGAAATGCAATCAGGCCTTGGGGACGGACAGCTCTGTTGTACCTAAGTACTAAATCAAGTTTCTGAAAGCGAACTTTCTCCATGCAAATGTTATTGCACGCAAGGTACAAACAGAACACTACCAATGTGCATTAGCATCTGTGTGTCAAATGGATAATTTTGAAAGTCACACATGCTTTTCATAATCACACTCTTCCATCATGATCAATTAATTAAGTGTACTTCTAAAAGTGGGAAAATAATGGGAGGTTTATGTTGAAGCTGGTGAGCAGTTCTGAGGCATTTTGTGTGTTCTAGTTTTGGCTTGGCATAGACATAGAGTTGGATGGATTTTAGGACTACTAGACTGTAGAGATTAGTGTAAAGCATTTGAACAAGTGCTCTGCTGAATCTGAGACATGAAAATGGACATGGATGCTTTAAGGCTTTGCAGAAAAGCAGCAGGCTTTTATAACTGCGTTGTTAAATTGCCTTAATTTATAAACCAAGGTTAAAAAAATAATATACCATCATTGGTTTTCTGAATCAAGATTTTTATCTTTACTGAAGCCTTGAACAGTGAGGAAAATCTAAGATAAATCAGCGTTCTGCCACACTTGAAGTAATAAGTGTCCAGAGGCATACTTGAAAGACATCTATTTCAGCAGGAGATAGCAATCTTGATGAGTAATAGACTGGAAAAAAGCCATTTAAATAAAAGATGTGTTCTCACAACATCAGTACATATACCAATGCCCACACAAACAGTGAGGCTACAAACTCCCCAATAAACTAACCCCACACGGGTGGAAGAGCAGCGGGAACAGGTCCCCAGTGGCTCCTCCACTTCTGCAGGCACAGCTATTGCAGAGGCTGTACACTATCCACATCCCATTTCAGCCCTGGAAGCAGGCTTGTAACTATTGTGTTCCAGAGGCTCTACCTTGATGTTTGTTAAACAAACTGCCAACAATTTTGATTGAAGACCAAATTGTAGCTCCCAGGTTCCCAGCACCTTCCTAGCTACCATGAAAATAAAAAGGAAAATGGCAATGGCTACGTTTTTACGATCCATCCTGAATTCACCATCTCAGCCCAGGTAATTTGAGGGAAACCCTTGGTTCCTGCAGTAGTTTCTAGGGACATGGAGAGAAGCTTAGCCCACCTCATTCATGGTTTCCCATGAACAGAGGTGTTTGAAAACACCCTCAAGGTCACAGTATCGACTCTTTTAAACTCTGTGCAGTCAAGTGTTACCTAACTATCATGGAGAAATGGAACTAGGTAACCTCTTGGCCTCCTCTCTTCTCAGGGGCTGGAGGGAGGCACATAGCTCAGAACAGCTATGCCCAAGGTAAGACTAGAGAGAAACAAAGGTCCCCAGGAAGTCTAGAGCACCTGATGTGATGTCCTGGTCCACCACAGTTTGTGTGCTTGATATGGCACAGCTATTTCCCTTGTTCCTCAATCTCCATTTGAAAAATCATCCCAAGTACCACACTTTCAGTAAGGAAACAGATAAGTGGTTGTGAGCTGCTTCAATACTAGAGGTTACATGTACTGGAGACAAGTAGGAGAAGTCTTGAAATAGTCAAGCACAGCTTTTCCATTGCCTCTGCCATGACAAATATTATGCCCTTACAGTGGCAGCTACCTTTCATTTAGGTTTATTTAAAATTTCCTTTCATTCCAAAAGAGATCCTACTGGTAGCACAATGCCAATGAAAACTGAAAATTACTGTTGTAATGGCATCCATGTTAAGCCTAAAAAGGAGCTGCTACTACAAAGCAGGACACTCCTGGTGGCAGACGCCATGTGAGAGCTCTGGGTGATTTATTTTGGGACAGCCTGAATAGATCCACCAACATCACCAAGTGGTACAAGCATGGGGTCCAACTCCTCACTCCTGCTGACTCCACAGAAAACAATGTTTTTCAGCAAACCTCTGGGCAGCAAGAGACCATCTCAGCAATCAGAACACCATCCATACGAGGGGTACTGCATAAACTTGGTGCCCCGTACAGAATGCAGCACGGTAACATGCAAAAGCTTTTCCAAAATAGCTGTGTCCTGGAGGACTGATAACCACTAGTGGCTCTCTGAACTGCTGCTCTGCACTGAAGATCCTGCTCGGTAGCAACCGCAAACCAGGCCATGCTGATAGGATGCTAAGCCTGTGATGATTAATTTCATTTGCTTAACATGTTTCCAAAGCTAAGTATTAATAAGGCAGAACACTCCCATTTAATTAGACATGTGTTTTGACTTCACTTGCACACATATTGAGAGGAAGAAATTTTGACATGTGTAAAGAACTGTCTTTTCAGATGTAACAAGCAACAGGGAATTACCATTCTCAGAAGTATCTTCCCAAACATACCTGCTTCTATCATCTGTATCCCAGGATTATCTCTTACTGCCTCCAATTTAGCATGATTTAATTACCAGTGTAATTGAAAAAATATAAAAAAAAAAATATTATTCAGAGAGATGAAATTTCTTAGCATAAACAAGCAGTAGTCCTCATGGCTTTGGAAGTGACAGGCAAAAGTGACCCCCATGATTAAGAACAGAAAGTCGAGTGCCTGAACTGATTATTCAACTGGAGTAGGAGCATTTCTTCTTATTGGAAACCAGGAACAGCATTTCACGGTCTGGAACTCTTTTTCTCCTTGGTTATGTTTTATACAAATAAATAAATAAATAAATAATTATTATAAACCTCTATTTAAAAGTAGGCTATTTTTAAATGCATTTCAGAAGCCTACTAACCATAAATAATCTTACTTTACTTTCAGGATCAAGAAACCTTGGGTCTATGCCAGACATGTTCACAAATGTGTGTACTGAGACAAGTGGCACAAAAGCACAGGTCTGTGCCTAGTTGGCAGTATTTTAAACTATTATTCTCTGTTAAATATTTATTTAATATGCTAAAGGTAAGCATCAGAGTGCAGACCTACAGAAGTAATCTTTCTAGCGGTGCGAAACACAACAGGCTTTGGATACATTTTATCTCAGTAAAAAAGATGGAAAATTGCTCTTTTAATGCAATAGAGAAGTGTGCCAGAGACCACACAGCTCAACATACACTACGCTGTCTACATTGTCTATATCCTACATTGAAGATCCCCATCCCAAAGAATTATTTCATTTTCTCTTTTGCATGTGTCTGAGACACAGCTGGAAAGGCTAGTAGACAGCAGACCTGCCATCCTCCTCCTGGATCCAAGGAGAACTCCTCTCCACACAAGCCTAGGAAGATTGCAGCTAGCACCTTACCCCGGGTGATCATTCCTCTTAGCAGAGTTTCTGCTCCCCACAGGCCAGCACAGGGTAGGACCTCTATTCACGGTCTTAACTGGATTTGACTCTCAGTTAAGAATATTTCTGGCAATGGCTCTCCGTGCACCTGTAGAGCAAAGCTAGACAAAATGAAATCACCTTCCTGTTCCCAGCTAGAACAGTATGTAGTTTCTTCAAGGTGCAATGTTCTGAAGAGAACAAATTAAATGACAGACACCGAATTCTTTAAAAACTTTACACTCCAACAAGCTACCCCAAATAAATCAGAATAATCAAAGCACTCCAGCACCTCAAAATTCTTTAAGTCAGTGGATTTCAGAATTCTGCTCTGAGTGAAGCATTGATTCTTGTGGAGAGAACATTCTGTCTTTGTGAAACTAAAATTACCAGAAGGACCACACACCAAGATATTTAAACACCTTTGCAGCCACTCCCTGTCCTCACACACGCTCTCAGCAACATGCTGATTTCACAGATACCAGCACACACCTCTCATCTCTTCCAGAAAACATTATGCATCCATCAGGTTCAATAGTTGTTTTGACTTCAGGGAACCACACAAAAAACCAATGTTTTTTGGATGAAAGCCAGAGATAGAACAAAATGACAACAACTGCATGAAATCTGTAATTTCACGCTGTGTTGTAATCCCTGGCTGCCCTTACAGCACTTCCCTTTCATAACAATTATTTATTAGCAAATGTGGGTTTTTCTTTGTTGAGTTGCGAAAGTACTTTGCATTTATAGGAGACATATAAAAAAGAATTAAAAGAAGCACAGGAGCTGATAAGCACCAAATATGTAGCTTATTTTGTACATTTATTTATATAAGAGATAGTATCAATAGTTTCTTGTCAAACGTGAAGTATAATGCTAGAACCTGCAATTTATTAACGCAATGCAGTTACATAAGCACTTAAATGACTAATCTCAAATCACTATCAAAAAACTGAAGCACTGTGTGACAATTACAGTCAGTGAAAATGATGATGAAAGTTTTATTAAAAATAGCATCTTACAAATCTTTATTTTTAATCATTGCAATATTGTAGTTAGTGTGCTGCCCAGCCCCAAATAAAATATAGAGAGGTAATTCTGATGATCCCATGTTTAATTTTACATTCTGAAAACTCCAAATTCTGTCTTCTTTGTGGGTGCATTTAGTGCTGCGCTGAGACTGAGGCCCAAAACCAGCCTTGTGTCAGCTGGGTCAATAATTCCATCATCCCATAATCTAGAGAAAAACAAAAAGCATAACAAACCAAAACTTTCAATAATTAAAGGAAATCAACATATACAGCTGGTATACTTTCAAACCCATAAAACTGGAAATGCTTCAGAAAGAGGAATAAAGAGCTCAATTATACTTAAAACAATGGAGTCAATTCACACTGTTCATCAATGCAACAGACTTGTGGGCATTGCTCCATGGAATTTGTCTTCTAGAACAATGTATATATTTTAGATAAGTGAAGAATGTCAGACCTTCATATTTGAAATAGATTCTTCATACTTAATAATCTCCTTCAAGAAAAAAAGCCCTATATGCTTGCTAGTGTTCACGTGGAGACTGACCATCTGTCAATGCCCTTCTATTAAGAATGCTTGCACTTAAAGGATTATATCACATCATTATTTACACTATTCAGGTTAATTCAACTGCCAAATTAGGATGATACAAGTGTTTATTCTTTCATCATTAAAAAGCCAGAATAAATTGCCAGTATTTTCAGAATTTCTGTGGCGGGTTGACCTTTGTTGGATTCCAGATGTCCATGGGGCTGCTCTATCTCACCCCCTTCCCAGCTGGACAGAGGAGAGAAAATAAGATGGAAAACAACAGGTTGAGACAAGACAGTTTACTAAAGCATAAGTGAAAGTTTGCATGTGCACCAAGAGAAAAAAAACATTAGCAACTTTATTCTCTACTTCCCATCAGCAAGTGATGTCCGGTCACTTCCCAGGAAGCAGGGCTTCAGCATGTATGGCATTTGCTTGGGAAAGCAAACACTGTAAATAACCCATGTTCCATCTTCCTCCTCCTTTCCTTAGCTTTCCGAACTGAGCCGAAGTTGCATGCTATGGAATATCCCTTTAGGTAATTTGTGTCAGCAGGCCTAGTTGTGTCCCCTCCCAAGATTTTGCCCACCCCAGAATAGTGACTGGGGGGCAAATGCTGGAGAGAGAGGCTGGTGCTGAGCCAGCCCTGCTCAGCAGCAGCCAAGGCACTGCTCTGCTGTCAACGCCTTTCCAGCTACTAATGCAAAGCACAGCTCCGGGGGGCTGCTGTGGGAAAGTGAGCTCCACCTCAGCCAGACCCAATACAATTTCTTTTATTTATTTTACCATAAAGTTCATTTCTAAACAACTGGAAGATACTAGCCCCGTTAACCCGGGCCTGAAGGCAATTAAATTATAAATGAGCAATTGCCAAATTCCCAGGTCCCCAAAATTGCCAACACTTGTAAATAGTCTCTTTGATATTATCCAAAAATTAAGGTCTCAGTGGCATCAGTTCTCAATGACAGCTCCATCCTACCTAAATTAAAATCCATGTTGAAATTCCCATGTTGAAATGAAATTGTAAATATTGTTATTTTCCCAGCAAGATATTTAAACAAGATACCACACTGCTCATTGAAACCCAGTCTCACTTAAACACATACTTTAATCAGCATCTGCACAACACATGAACAGTATCTTTGGTTAAGAGAGGGATGCTCCTTCTCCATCCCATCCTTCCCTAGAGAGACTTATTTTGCATTCTTTGTGAACTTACTTCAGTGTTGGCTAATGCTTAATTCTTTGTGGAAAATTTAAAAATACAAGAAACAGCCATGAACACGGATAGAGTCTCTTGACTCTAACAAGAGAAGACACAGCCTTTCCTTTCTAACAGAAGTTCCATCCGCAAATTTTATATTGTTTGGAGATTAATTTAGCAAAACCTATTAGACAGGAAACAAGATATTTTGCACTCTTCTTTCAATCCTAAATGTGCCAACCTCACCCCCAAGAGGACTGCAAACTGTTCATAAATACATACTGATAAACTCAAGCAGCAGCAGACACCTTGAGCGTTTTCCATGTTTGCTTTATTTTGTCATTTGCTGTGAAAGTAATATTGATCAAATCAGATAAATATACCAAGAGACTGACAATATATGCTTTTCATTTTACGAGGTGTATCTATCCTGTAATGCACAAAATGGAACTGCAGTAGAAGACATCTTTAACTAGACCAGGCACAAGGGTTCAGGCTCAGCTGTAGGAGAACGTTTTCAAACTTTTCAAACAAAAAGGATACCCAGCTCAGAAAGAATACTCTACTATAAAGAGATCTTATCATGGTGCAGCTTCCTGAGCAGGAGACTGTTAAACTCAATGGGGCACAAGAGCAAAACTGAAGTACAGAAGAAGAAAGGGTTTCGAGAAGGGAAGACTACTGCTAATTGGGCAAAACCAAGCTCCTTCTTTTTTTGGGAGAGAAAACCAAATTTTGATTTACGAAGTCTTGCACTACAGTAGTTGTGGTTACTCACTGACCTGGCTGCCAGGTCCCAACAATCAGAGAACACATTCTGGAAAAATTATAGAATGATAGAATGGTTTGGGTTGGAAGGGACCTTAAGGATCACCCACCATGGGCAAGGACACCTTCCACTAGACCTGGCACTGAACACTTCCAGGGATGGGGCAAAGGATTGCTGCTCTGGGCAGCCTGTTCCAGTGCCTCACCACCCCTGCAGTAAAGAATTTCCTCAAATGTAAAAAGGAGAATAACTTCTGGCATGGCAAAAAAACCCCTTGCTATAAACACAAAATATAAACATAAGAAAACTGTAGCTCTATCTAACTTCTTCTCATTTTGGGATTCTCAGTTAGTACCTGCCTTCTAGCGGGCTAGTGACCCAAGCACTGGAATGTTCACACTTGTACCTGCATGGAAGTGGTACTAACAGCAAATTGTGTTTCAGATGACACAAGAGCTGTCTGTATCACAACTCAGATAAAGTGCATGGTCTAAACTCCTGCTGTCTGACTCCTGTGAGTAACTTCTTTCCTAACTGTGCCTTTACATTTTAAGTAGTAACTAAATTTTAAGTAATAATTCATTTCATTAAAATATTTGGACTTATCTGGGCAATACTCAATTGAAAAGACTCAGAGGAAGTGCTTCTTACCATACAAAAGTAAAAGCAATTGGAAGCTTTTTTTTGTTCAAAATAGCCAAAGAAAAGGGTAACTCGGTTTTACAGAGATTTACTTAAGAGATATTTGAATTTTCTTGATTTTTCTCTATCTAAGACAGTGGTTGTAGCTCTTGATATAATCTAGCAGGACAAAATGGCCAAGACAGTATTTTCTATACTTTCAACTTCATAGAGTGTGCGTTACCAAAGTTTAATGCATTTGCTTTTTTTTTTCTTCACCTTGTATTTATATTTTGATTTAGTTATGATGAATAGAGTCAGATTAATCTGCCAAAGGAATGGAGATGATCCTCCTTACTAGTGAAAAATAAAAGCAGTTTTGTGAGGTCAAATCAATCTCAACTTTCTGTTTTCTTAAAACTATGAAAAAAACCCCCAACTTTATGAACAATCTCAAATATAGTACTTTCTATTTTTAAGCAAATTTTGGTTTTTTGACAGCTACAGGTTTGCTTGCTCTGTATATAAAATTTTTCCCCCAATAAATACCTGCAATTAACTTTCTTATTTTTGAAAAACATTGAAACAGAATGAGGGAATTCAGAACACTTAAAATGTTCAACACATCTGCTGAGGGCCTGGAAAGGGCAAAGATGAACTGACTCCAAAAGAATCACCAACTTAGTGCAGTGCCTTGCAAGACATAACTTCATAGTGATTACTGCTGTAGTAAATATCCAAACATTAAACACATTTTAATGGCAGATTTCAGTTGTTTTTTTTTCTTTTTTTTTAACAACACAATTGACTTATATTGACAACTGCAAAGATTTTATGTTGCATGGGAGTCAAAGCTGCTTTCATATGGTCACCCCTGGCTTCTGCTTCTCTTTGTTTAAAGAAAACTGCACTCTCTACTGTGATGTAACATTAATAATTAAACTATCTATTAAAACCCCATTGCAGGAACATGAGTCACATTACACTCATAAAATATCTGTAACTGTGGTAGTGTGAGTAAAAGAAATGAAGTTGCCTAAAGTAAAATGCTTGTGTAATTTGTTAGGATGCAAACCACTGAAATCTTTTAAGAAACCTATGAGCAGATTAATATAACTCATTAAAAAGGGTGCTGCCTAATGACTGCCATTAATTAAGACTGCTCATTGTGAAAGATTCTAATCAAAAAATTGGTTAAAGTCTGATTAGAAAATACAGCTGCAGGGAATAGTATTGATATCCTGTACGTACAACAAGTTATCACTTATAAGCAAAACAATATAAACAGAATAAACAGGAATATTTTCTCGTCTTTTAAGATCATCAGGGCATTTTCCTTCTCTCTCCTTATTACTGCTAAAAGCTTGATTCAAAGCCTAATGAAGTCAAGTGGAAGGGTCACATCAATCTCAGTGGCTATTAAGGGTGAGGCAGACATTAGGCAGGAGGAGAGCATGAAGGAGCCTCCAAACCAGCTGCACACAAGCAGCAATACAGACAACAATCTTTGTGCCCATCTATTGTTTTTGTTTTCTCAGAAATGCAAAGCTGTTTGTTAGAGTTTCCTTGTTGACCCTTTTGGCGGAGGGATCTTACAAAACAAAGGCTGTCTGGGTTCAGTTTCAATTACAGTACCCTGACATTTGGTTGACAATCAGCTGGGTTTTTACCATGCTTGGAGCCCAACAGGAGAGGGCTGCAAAAGGGACAGTTGCTGATGTTGGCTGAGGAAAGGATTGTCTCTAAGGTGCAAGGTGAGTGGTACATCCTTCCCTCTGAGTACACTTGCTGTGAAGACTGTAATCCACTTTATCTCATTGTTTCTGCTTGGACAGCCTACTCCACTGTAATGAAAACTTCTGAACTATTGATCTGAGATCTTGCTCAGGAATTAGCTAATGCAAAGCATGAAAGGGCAGGAAACATGGGTATATCCACTGAAATACCCAATTAACTCTACAAGAGAGCAATTAAAAGCTCCTAGACAACGCAGATTGCACCTACTTGAACTGAAAAGCGAGAGAAAACAGCTGGGACTGCTTTGACCTGAGCCATTCATACATTGTTGTCAAAAGCACTCCATTGTGAAAAGAGGCATTTCACCTTCATTGCTTATAGCCGGGTAAGCCGCAGTGAGATTTCAGCTCTGACATTTGGCTTCATGTCTCAGCTGGGCTTATTATCTGGAGTGCAGCGTCACACGAACCCAACCACATGCAATCCAGACCCACGCTAGCTCTCAGCCAACTCACATCTGTGCACGTCACATTTCCTTTCCAAGAGGAAACAGTAACAAGTGCATAACTACACTGCTTTTTCAAATAAATGACACATCACCTAGCACTAAAAGCACTTTCTAACGCCTGGGCTGGGCAAATTTAAGCTGTTTGCTGGGGTGACTACTAGATTTGCAACTTAACTTCACAAAATGGCCAGATATTCTGAAAACATAAACTGGTAAAAATTGCTCATCAAAGAGCACAAAGCTGGTATTAAACACTCAAGTTTCATGTCTAAAAATCAGATATTATTAAAAATTCAAAATGTGATATTTTTTAATATTAAGTCTTAACTTTACATGTAAAACTGCCTTCTTACAGATTAGTAACTTACTGCTATAAATACTGACAATCATCAGTCGGTTTTTGGGAAAGGGTAAGTTTTTATATTGCTAATAGATCTAATATATTGAATGGTAAATAAATAATGAGTAAAAGAGTCTGTTTCCAGTGAACATATAAAAAAAAAGCAGACATAAAAAAAAAATCATGTTATTCATCTTCTCTGGGGTAGAGATTAATTTTAAATACAGGCAGTTTGACTCTTTTTCTGAATGTTATTATATAAGTGGAATGTTCTTCTCCTTAAAATCCAGTTATAGAAAATGATAATACATATTTTTTTCATTTTTCCTTCTTGCCTTAGAGCACAAGGTCAGCTGTTAAAGGTCAGCTGTTAAAAACTTTTGTGCTATTTCTTTTACTACCCATTAAAGACCAAGCCTGATGAAGGTATTCACTTGATGAAACATTAAAATTAATGTCAATTTCCCAGGTATACATATCACAGTTAAGTATATTACACTATCCCTACAGAAAAGGGTAAAAGTTGACAGGAGTTTCATCTCTTATTTCTGATCATGAAGAAGGAGCTCTTCCCAGGTTACCTGTCCCTGCTTCCACAGTCTGTACATTTCCTTCTTACTCCTCAGTCTGGGGAGAAAATCCTTGCTCAGCCACGCCAGTTTGCACCCTGTCATGCTCAATTTCCTACACGCAGGAATAAAGAGCTCTTGTGCTCTAAGAAAAGTGACTTTAAAGACTTGCCAGCTCTAATCAGCTCCTCTGTCCTTAAGGAGTTTCACAGGCGATCTCATCCACTAACTCTATAAACAGCTGGAAGTTCACTCTTCCAAATTTTAGGGTCTGGAGTTTCTCTTTGCTGCCTCATATTCCTTGAGATGCTGAACTCAGCCGGGCTGTGCCCGCTACAGCCCCGGCTGCTCCCTCCTCAATGAGCCCCTCTGCACCGGAGAGCACCAGGCCCAGGAACGCCGCACCTCGGCTGGCTCGTCTGATTCCTGGAGCAGCAACTTGTTCTCTACATACTCCACGAGTCTCCTGCGCTGTTCACTGACAGCTCTGCTGCTTTCACAGCTGACACACAGGTCACTGAAACATGCTACCCTCTACCATGCTACCACAGAGCCTGTGGAAAATCAGCTTTTGGATACCACAAGCAGAAATATATGCAGGAACTTAAACACTGACAGGCTGAAACTAATGCAGAATAACCATCAAAGGCCAAAAAAGCTCCCCAAGCTACTTTCCACATGTATTTAGATCACGTCAGGATGCCACCTTGTTTCAGTAGCTTAACTACTTCCTGGTCATTTACTAATATTCCATCACCCTGAGCATGAAATGCTGCAAAGGACTTCTCAGTAAACATGACTATGCTGCACCCATCAGCTAAAGCCCTACACCATCATTGCTGTCATCCAGTAAATTACCTACCACGACCATGCCCTGAAATTTGCCAATGGCTTCAGGTCTTCTTGAAACTGCTACCGCCTTTTTCACTGGCCTCTTCTACTTGCAGGACCCCACTAAAATGAAATTCCTCTTAATACATATGCAGCCATACGTATATTCAATAGGCTTTAGAAAGGTGACCAGATACTACCCTGGGGAGAATGATATAAAACTTATCCAGAATAAAACACATAACATAGAAACTCCATGCTACCATATAATTTCTTAGAGAACCAGTGAAGTAACTCCTGCAAGCGCATGCTGTCTTCTGAAACAGTTCATGGTACCAGGTCCAAGTGATAAGACAGACAAGACATTGGTTTGAATGCACATCAAACACAGTCTTTGCTTCCGATTGCTCTGTACTGCTCTTCTTTAATACCAAGAATTAGATGTCATGTCCCATGATTACAATTAAGTTTTAGAATAGTTATTTGTATGTTACCTTGCACTGGAATAATAAGGGTTTCCTTCCTCCTCGAACCTCCTAATGATTGGCTCCTTCAAAGCTGCTTCATCTGCCTCAGACAACTAAAAAAACCACATAAAATATTCTTTAATATTTTTCTTCTCCTATGATAGCAGAGCTTTATATGCAGCGTCAACCTGAAGGAAATGCCTAAATTATATGCCCGAAGTATTTTTTTACTCTTTTAGCACACAACTGTCGATTTTGCATGTTTGACAACAAAATTAGAATAGCATTTTCCAAATCGAGTGGGTGGAAAAAGGAGAATAAACATATACTTAACTGAATGCAAGAGTAACTGCTGACTAGCACTTGAAAAATTACTAAAGCTAGTGTATTGGAAAAAAATTTGGGTTGCCTTTGGCAAGATTTTTTAATAAAGTAAGGCTGTGCTATTCTAACACTGGGTTTCTCTATGATCCAGACTGGTCACAGTAATTCAGAAAACTTTCAAGTTTGTAACACATTTGACCGACATTTAACTACTAATAATTATTTTTCTTGAACTTCTTTCTGGGTATCATGGATTTGGGAAATTAAGACAGATAGAGATAAGGGTGACTATATTTTGCCCACAGAAAGAACAAGTAAAGTGTTGAAAAGTAGTGACACCGAGATAACATGTTCATACTGCTTCACTATTCTGATTGACTATTAATGATAAATATGAACTATTTTAAGACATCGCAATAAAACCACTTCTTATGGGATCAAGGCAGTAGTATAACCATAAATCTTGCAATTAAAAAAACCCAACTCAGCAGAAAATAGTGTGCAATGAAACCATAAAATATTGCTATAATATTTAATAAGATATGTTTATTATATAAACAACATACCTCTAATTTTCAATTGAAACATTGAAATGAGCAAAAATTTCCAAACCTCTCCAGAATTCTGCTGTTACAAGCTTCATAACTCTCAATTAGTGAATCATTTGAAGATCAACTTTCTCTAAAACTGTCACCTTCATAATAATTGGAAAGACACTTTATCCTGACATATTCCTCTTCATACTCCCAAATCAAGGAGGATTCTCAAGGTGGTTGCTCATTTCAGGTAGAACTAATAACTTGGTGCACAAAGTACAAAAATACGATGGCATATTAAATAGTCCTGTTTTTAAGCAAAGGTAAATGTTATGAATGATCTTCACATTTCAAAGAAGTAAGCAATAACATTTCACAAATGCTTCATGTTTGTCAGTGCACTAGGTGGCATTGGGATAATTCACCGGTGTCTCACTCTCTTCCACCCCTTCCTAGCTCACAAAGTGAACAACTCGAGTAAAGGAGTAAGTGATAATAACTTTACTAGAAATGAAAGAAGAAAGATATACCTGTTTTCCCTCCCTTGCTTTTTGGTCCTTAGCTACTGTAGCTAGAACAGTTGCGGCTTGCTCCCCTCCCATTACCGATATGCGAGCATTTGGCCACATATATAGAAATCTTGGACTGAAAAAATACATATTAAACATTAAGATAAAACATTGTCATATTTTCTAGTGAAGAAATAATTTTCACTGAACTAAGAATACATTTTTATGCATGAAAATTTTACAATATAACTTTTTTTTTAAAAGGTACATTAACATACTTCAATGCTTGCAGCATTACATTTGAAAATGTAAGAATTCTGTTCATTTCCATTATTCAAACACCTTTTTAAAAAATTTCTCATTTTTGAGTCTCTTCAGCTCACATTCCCAACCCACAGGAATTTTTCTCCTAAACATCCCAAATAACTTCAATAGTATGGGGAACCTTGAAAACTGAAACTTAAAATATCACACAAACCATGTCCAAAGAGTCAACAAAAAAATCTTTAGGGGTTATACAAACCATACTCATAAAAACAGGCTGATTGAAATGAATAAGGAGTTTTTACACAAGCTGATATACTCTTCCTATGAATGCAGAATGAAGGACCAGCCTATACTGCTCAAAGATTGTTTAAGACTTTACAATTTTTCTACCAATAACTGAAATGGGAGAAAAGGATGTGAAGAGGTTTACTGTTAGAAGGTCTCTTCTGTCACCTAATTTAAGGTGAATCATGAGCCTTATCAGTCTCCACAAATTTCAGGCTGTTATTTACTTATGAACATACTCATTAAGAACTCTTTTCTTTCCAAAACAGCACAACTTCCTCAAGAGTTCAGATGATTTTTTGGAATGGTACTTCAAGGTTATGCTCTTTTAAATTATTTCTATCTGGTGTCATAATTTGAAGCAACACTTACCTGTACGCTCTTCCACACATCCCATAGTTTCCAGCTCCATAAGAGCCACCGATAATGACGGTTATTTTAGGTACGTTGGCACAAGCTACAGCAGTTACCATTTTGGCACCATCTTTTGCTATTCCTCCAGCCTCATATTCTCTGCCAACCATGAAACCTAAAGAAATACAACATGAACAAAAGGCTCACCAGCTTTGTATTAGAATACTGTGCCATACGTCATACTACGTGCTTCACAGCACATGCAGAAAGAACTGAGGAGCAAACCCTAATGCAAGGCTTCACCAGCTGCTGACAGGCTGATTTCCAAACAGGCTGGAGATGTACGTACTACAAAGCACACACGAGGCTGTCTAGAACACAGCATCAACAATTAACTGCAAAGTCTACAACTAAGTGAAACCTCATAAACTTGATGTTACTCACCTGTAATGTTCTGCAAAAACACAATGGGAATATTTCTCTGGCAACACAACTGGATAAAATGTGTACCCTGTGGAGAGGAAAAAAAGACCACAGTAAGCCATTTAAAGTTGGAAAAGTTAAGCTATCCCTATGAGCATTCTGAAGTCTGTGCTAAATCCTTCCACTGAAGTCCACCATAGTATTTCCATCAGGAAGCACTATACTACTTCTCCTTCAACCAAAGTTAACTGCAAAACATGCATTCACTGTACCAGCAGTGAGAGATCTCCAAAAACGTGTGAGACCATGAGTAAAACAAATAATATCCTTAAAAAGCATTACTACTAATACTGAAAAGCTCAACTGCTGTGACTCAGCCAATATGCAGTTAAACCATGGACAGTGCCAGTGTGGCATCTGACATTGACTTTAGTAAGACTCTGTCAGAGAAATCAAGACAGTCGGTCAGAAAAACGTATCTCCCCATTTTCTGCACAAAAGAATAGTATTCTCTAAAACTGGGAAAGGCCCCTTAATACAATATTTAATATACATTAAATATACATTATTTACCCATGGCCCTGCCAGTCGCTGCAACATTTTTTCCCTTTCTTGAAGGCAGATGACCTTTCCCTATTTACTAGCAAAAGACCAATTTCCTAGCAAAGTTACAAATAGTAGATTTCAAGCCTCTGTTTCAACTAAACTAAATCAATAAAGTTCCTTGGCTTGTTTATACACTTGCTGGTAAGCAAAACAAAACAAAACAAGGTTATGTAGCACAACAACTGAGAAAACTTCTAACTTCTTCACTATATAAAACATGCAAAGGCTATAAAAAGAAAAAAAGAGAGAAAAATAATTAAGCATAATCTTCTTCAGAGAAACACATGATTACCATAGTGATGATCATGGGAAAAATGTGCAACAACTCATTACAAAATGCAAGGAAAAAAAGGAGTATTGCTAAGGTATATTGCTTATAGAACCAACATCATGGACAAAGGTTTCCCTAGAAGTTTTTCCTTTTACAGTACTGATATGCCACTAAAAGCCAGAAAATTATGATTCTTTACATTTTTTTCATTGTTAGAAAATAATCAAAGTATTAGAAATACTATAAGAGTTATTTTCTACCTGGAAATAACTGTTAAAACAAATGTCAGATGAAAACAATGTCATTTACTGCAGTGCTCCAAGTTGAAGTATTCCTTCAGCACATGAAACTCAATTTTGTGTATTATAACAGCAATAAATCCAGTAAAACTACTTCCTTTCCCCACCTCTCTCATCAATGCTTCCTTTTTCTGTATATTCTCAATAAGAATTTCCTCACCGTTAGCTCAAGAAGCCTGTTAGAACAAAACTAGCATATATAATTGCTATTACAAAATATTCAACTGACAGTTGTTTCTTGAAAAAATAAAGAACTAAAGCAAGCAACACAGACCAAGGTAAGCACTTTGCAATACACAGATATTCTTTATCACCATCATTCCCTGAAGTCCAAACTGTAAAGCAACTACTAACTGTAATAAAATCACAATATTCTTTCACACACAGCCTTTAATTCACAAAACAGGTATTTTAGCTCACAGATTTTGAGAGACTGCCCAAGTATTAACTCATTATTCTAAGCCAGGAGATTTTGCAGCAAAGTATGAAAATTAAAACTCTGGTAAACCAATGAAGTAAACACTGGAACCCAGGTTTTAGATTTTCCAGTTATTACAAAAACAGTGATGTGATTTTCTGTAGTACTTCATGGTTCAGAGTTTAGAAATACCCAACAGGGTACCTGATGTAATCAGGATGAACTTGTCTTGCAACAGACATAAGTTTCAGGACATACTATTTCAACTATGCTGTACTCACATGAATCCAAATGCTGTTCTGCTGTTGGCTATCTCCTTCACATAAGAAAAATCTACCAATCACTGGTTCTAATATATGGTCAGTTGTTTTTACAGCTTATTAACAGCTTATACCTGTTTGACATGTATATGAAAAACATGGAGCCAGTTCTCTTTCATTATTTAAAAAGGTTCCTCATCTCAAGAGCAAGTTGTCCACCAGACTTTTTTGTTTCTTAATGGCAAAGAAGCTAATAATCTATCTATTTACCTTTTTTGCTGACTCTGAGAAAAGAACTCCATTGTTTCCAATAATTCCTACTGGGTAACCAAAAATTCTTGCAAATCCTAAAGGACAGAGATTAATTTGTAAATTTCCATATGTATTTATTTTTCCAAAGCATATAAAAGTAATACTTTCTCCTAGTAACAGAAACTGCTATTCTTCTGAAGATGAACATTGTTAAAAATATCAGTAGTGAGCCAGAATAAATCCAACTATAAAACCAGTGGGAACATATACAGAGTAGTTATATTTCTACTTACCTGTAACTAAAGTATCACCATATAAGGCTTTGAACTCATCAAATCTACTTCCATCTACAATTCTAGCAATGACCTTAAGAAAAAAAGGAAAAATAATATTAAATTCTTAATCCTTCAAGGTTTTTAATTTGTTTAGAAAGGAAGGCCATGACAACATATAACATAAAACCTTTCCATTTATAGAACATCAAGCAGCCCACCATATAAACAGTTTGGATAGCAGGCAAAGCCCATTTAGTTTTTTAAATGTTATTCATCCACATGTTTGTAAAAAATGGAATTTCAAGATTAAGAATGTTCTGACCAAATAGCTCAATTACACAGGAACAATGTTTTCCTGATTAGTTGAACTTCAAAGAAAAACCTTTGCTTATATTAAACATTAATCAATAGCCTCTCAATTGTAAAGAAAACCACATATACACGCATGAGTGACTTTCTTAGAGATATGATTATTTTTAGGCTTGCTTGAGTTTGCGACATACAAAAATAATGAAGATCTGATTTGAGGTTTTTCTGTGATGCAAAGGAGCCATTTTTTATAAATACAGATCCACTGCTAGCAAGACATTTTCCAGAAGATACTAATTTCAGCTTTAAAAGTTAGTCAAACTTTTGAGAGTGAAGTATGAAACTCAATGAAACTGTTCATCTCTTTTTCCCTTTAATGCAAAGCAAATCCTAGTAATTTCTGCCAAATATTTTAAGACAAGTACATATTCCTAAAATAAAACTCTTCCTAAAATACATACTTGGCTAGTGGTGCAAAAGGCTCTGAATGTGAGATTTGTGGAAAATATGAGAAAGCATGTTGGCGCAGATGAAGGTTCTAAGACAGATAATGATACTAAACCTGCAGTAGAGTATAATAGTCTTTGTACACAGCTGGGAGAAGGCTCAATTGTTTGGTGTGCTTATACTCCATAAATACTTAAACAATCTTTCAGAGGATTAACAGAAGAAGAAAGCCATCATATCCCTGGGCTAGTCTATAGAATGCTTTGCCAATAAGGAGCTCCCATTTCTATGAGCTTTTTCAGAATGTTGCCAATCTCTCATCCTTGCTCATCCTTCTTAAAACTATAACCAAAAACTATTATATTTTCAACAAGTCACTGCTATTGCAATGGATCTGCTGGACAAAAATATAAAGAAGTAATTACCCAAATCAGGTATTATCAATTATAACAATATAAAGAGTGATTTCCTGCAAGAAAATGGGGACATGTGTGTATGGGCATTTGGATTTTCCATTAATACTCATACCTCTTTGACATCAAAATTTCTTTTTAGCTGATCACCAACTATTCCATATATTTCATCAGCTGGAAATAACGGCTCTTCTGATGGTTCTATAGTTACCTATAGCAATTTAAAAAGTAATTTACACAACAAAGTTCCCATTATGACTTAAAAATTCAAACAACAATTAATTTGTCAACTTCCTTGAGCACAGACTTCTCTTCACCAACAACACCAAAATGCCTGTATGGCCTGTCATTTTTCATAAAAATCAAGTTTCCTAAACTGAAGGTTGATAAAAGTTTCTCACTTACAGTTACCTTTTTCCTACTCCTGCATATATCTCCACATGTGCTCCACTTCTTCCATGTTATAAAAAAATTAGGCATGTCCTCCTATTTGCTTACTTTCCCCCTGTGCCCTCTAAAGCAGGCAGTATTCTGAAAAATGGGTTAAGATTTTGTCACACAACTGAATACTATATCTTGCCTTCCCTGAGCTTCCATTCACGCTCTCACATCTCCTACTAAAATAAAATACGGCAATTCCACCCCATATGCTATCCATCCCATTTACTACAAGGAGTTCTTAAATCAGTACAATTCATTGTCAAGATTTTGGTCTATCCCCTTGGTTTTCAACTCCTTAAAAATCTCAGAAAATGTCTATTAAAAAAGATGCTTTAGCAGGTATTTAATTTTAAGTCCATGGAAATGATCATGTAGGTTTAAAATGAAGTATCTTGCAAGACTGGAAAAATCTAGAAGTGTGATTCTATCACTAAAGCACTATCACTCTTGCGTTTAATCTCAGTAGTTTTACTGGGAATAATACAGCAGGAATATAATTGCAGAACTGAAGCATCAGAGAAATCTTTAAGGACAAGAACTGTAACTTTCATTTTCAAATGTGTAAAGTCAGACAAAAACATGTCTGTTTCTATGAAACAAGTGTTATATCAATCAGGCAGAGAAAAGCATTCTTAACTTCAACAATACAGTGTTTTCAGACTCTATACACTTACATCTACTTTCTTCTGGAGATTTAAACTTCTTACAACTTTCCTTGCCAGGTGAAGTGCATGATTGTCATCCAAAGCATAATGATCTGTTACACCAGATTTTCTGTATATAAACAACAATAGCAAAGTTAATACTTCAGGGAAAAAACCAACATAAATCAGTCAATGAAAACTTAACGTTTTAAAGCTTCTAAGACCTTGAAAATATAGATGCAACAATTCAGCTGTGTTTTATTATGAAATTACTTTAAAAATAAAACCCATGCCTGACCTTTTCTTCAAAATAGTACATTCAAGTTATTAGACATGAAATAAAATAGCAACTGCAGGAAATAAAAATCTAAATGACAATATAAACTATAATAAGCATTTTTCATATGCAGTAAAAATTCATTTAAATCATAAAGAAAAACTTGTTTACAAAAATGGCATGGACTACCCTTCAAAGTAATTCTTCATTCACTTCAAACTGAAGTAACAAATAAGCATTTATTATACAGCAATACATAACTTACTGTGCAGTAATACCTAATTTTGTTTATTATTAATTGCAGAACTTTAAAGTGCACATATCTTTTTGGTTTGATAAGAAGTATTTTTTTACAAAAAGCACAAGGTATTTTGATCTTGCTTGTAGTGAATTCTCTGTGGTGGTCAGAAAGGTACAATCTGCAAAATGTATTATCTTTCTCAATACATATTATTCTGTTAACACTCAGTATTAAAGTCCTCCATATTACGCATGATGCTGCAGAACACTAGACATGTGAGTATTTTACAGCAGTAAATGAAGGAAACAATGCTAACTAGAGTAACAAAATGTAACTGTGATATTCTAACTATAAAACAATCAGTCAGCATCAGATAACAACTTAGAAATAATTTTCAAATGGTAAACACAGCTTAAGAAAGATCTAAAACCAAAATAAAATAAAATAAGGGAAGGGTTGGGAAAGGGGAAGCGGAAAAGGAAGTCTACAATATGGAAGAAATTAATGCTGGGAAAATATTTCTTTAAACCTGCAGTGAAGATCTGCCCCTCCAAGATCCTCTGCTGATACCTGTTCACCTGTTGCTGCTTTAACCTAACACAAGGAAAAGAAAATGAGCTTCACAGTTGACACTTGTCTTGCATTAATATTTATACCATCTTAGGTACAGTAATAACAGATCTTTGCAAAATGTTTCTTCGTTGATCGTATTTCCCTGTTTACTCTCCTCAGAGCATCAAAATATGACAACACAGAATCTTGTAAAAATTACTTTTTTTTCTTTGACTTTGCATGCTTATTCTAGTATTAATATGTAGTTTTTATTTACAAAGATACTCCCCACTGTTATACTTACTGCTGTGTCCATGATTTGTGTGCATACACTTACACATCCTTCAGATTCATAAAAATGCTTTTTCACAAAAACTTTCTCAGCACCTAATATGAAATTTCAAATGGGATACTTCCATTGTTTCAAGCAAACAATACACCAGAAACCCAGGATTTTTCACTTCTGCTTTCTCTACATAAACACTTCTGTGAATTTTAACTTACTCATTAAATATTAACCATAGAAGTTTTTATTTTCTAAACCTTCCAGTAAATACACAATAATTTAGTAATAATAATTTTATTTGAAAGAGCTTATGAGTGGCATGTAACTGCTTGGATCATGTACTAGGTCTCCATAAAAGTACCTGGACTGCACAATCCGAAGCCTAGATCTGTGTAATCTTAGACCTGAAAGGGTCATTTCAGAGTGAATTATCTCCTTCTTAGAACAAAACAGGATCACTTACTACTGGGGTTAAAAAAAACAAAAAACAGAAGACTTCCTGAGGCATTTCTGTTTTACTGTAGGTGCTTTGAAAAGGATTCCTTGAAAGCTGGAGAAGCCACTATTCATCACCCACAGAGAGTACAGAGATAGAGTACAAGCAATGGAAGGGAAAAGTATCATCATTTCCAAAACAGATTTCAGTTTCCAAGCTTAGTATCTAAAAATGAAGCACACTCATTATATATATATTCTCACACACACACTTCCAAACTGTCAAGTTTGCAAATTTAAGTATAGATATTTCTTCAACAGTGGATTATTGCTTTGAAATTTAAATTACCCATGGAATATGAAGGTGTGGCATACTAATTAATGGAAAGTTTGTGTCAGAGACATAATTAACTTGAGTCTTCATTAAACAGTGAACATAAGATACTTTTAAGAGAAGTGAGGAAGATTTCTTCACTGGAAGGATTATGCAGCATGGGAACAGGCTGTCCAAGGTAGTGGCTGTGTCACCACCCCTGGAGGCATTTAAATGCCTACAGATGTGGCATTTAAGGGTTTAATGCACAGTTTAGTGGTGCATTTGGCAGTGTGAGGTTAATGGCCAGACTCAATGACCTTTAGGTGTATTTTAAGATAAGTGATTCTACCATTTGATGATATGATTGTATTCTATGATTGATTATATTATTTTATTCTAAAATTCTATGAAATAATTACAGACATCTGTCATTATGCAACCAGTTATAACATACTATTAACTACTGCACAACTTGGCACCAAGCTGAGTAGTGCAATGATTTCCATTGGCACAGAAATCCAGATACTAATTTTTAAATATTTTACAAAAATGGCTTTTTTACTTTTCCACAGAGGTGAAGCTTTCCTTCTCCAAATCTCAATATTGGAGCTGTGGACTCCATCTGCCACCATGTACAATTGCAAAGTTTAACTCCTCTGCTCAAAGGAGGGTCAACCAGAGAAGGCTGCTAATGACAACGTAATCACCATGAGTTTTGAACAGCTCAAGAATGGAGACTCCACGAACTCTCTGGACGACCTGGTTTGGCATGACCATCCTTGTAGTAAATATTTTCGTACGACTAAACAGAACTTCCTGTGTTTCAGTTTGTGCCTGGCAGCCTCTTGACCTTTCACAGGGTACCAGTAAGAAGCTTGGCTCTACTATCTTTACTCCCCCTTGCAAGGTAAGGATAGATCTGCCCTAAGACATGTTTTCACCAAACTGAAAATCTCATCTCTCACACAGCCTCCTCATTTTACGGATGCTCCACTCCATCTTCTTCACGGAATTTCACTGGCTCACTCAGGCTTATTCTGGAGCGCCCAGAGCTGCACCCTGCAGCCCAAATGTGCCTTATTCTGTCAGAGTAGGTGAGAACTAGTACATGCTCCATCACCTTTCCAGATACAGCAAAGCATTCTACAAACCCTAGTTTTAAGTAACAGTTAAAGTTACTTAGAGTTAGTGGCTGAAGTTACCTTAAAGTTCATTAAATTCTAACAGACTGCAAGTAAGACCCTCAACAAGATATGTGGGCATTTTCTAAGAAATACCTGTTCAAACTACTTCAGCTAGAAATTACTAAAAGAAATTAACATAAACTTTAGCTATAATATGGACTTTCCACAACAAATGAGGCCAACATGCAGGAAAGTCCCCAGTACGTAAAAACACATGAATTTGAAAAACTTATTCCCTCTTTTTACTGGACATTTTTTCACCTCTGAGCACAGAAAGTAGCTGATTTTCCCTTCTTCAGGAAGGAAGAACCAGAAGTTTCTGGAACAAGAGCCTATAGGTCTACATGACACCCTGAACTACCAAGCAGTACTGCCAAAGATGAGACTACACATACTCCACTTGAGAAAACGCAGAATAGCCCTGAATATTACTGTGACACTTGTCCTCTTCTATTGAGATCTGTCTGTTTATGAAGTCATTACTCCTCACCTTTCCAAAGAAGGAGGCCAAGAAAACTTCCATTTTAGATGGTGGATTGTACCTAGAATTTACTTTTTTAAAAAATCATACACATGTCAAGACCAGTTATAAGTAACATCAGGGATTTTTCTTTTTACACTTCCTCAGGATGTTTTGCTTTAGGCAGCTAAGCAATAAAGTCCAATCCAATTTTCTTCACATAAGAAAGACATTCTGGGGAACAGAACTTACTCAGTAACGGCTACAGTATCTGCTACAGCATGGAATGGGAGTTTCTGCAGGAATCTGAAGTAGTTTTGACACTTACAAGGCAAGTAGAATATTTTCAGTGAGAATATGAAAAGCTCTACAGAACAGAAAGTCTGACAGGTGGAGATAATAAAGTTTGATGTATATGCACAAAGATAAGGATCATTACATCTGCAAGGTTGCTAAGAAACAATTTAAATTGGAGGAGATTTGTGAAATCTTCCTCTGAAAACGGGGAAAGATTTTAAAACTTTCTAACTTCACAACACCCTTGCATCACTGACTTGCCTAATTAAGTCCTCCCCTTAAGGCCTGACTTGGGTCATCCTTTTCCAGGTTTCTATCCTGGCAAAAGTCTCCTGTGCTATATCTCAGTGGCACACACCTATGTTCTAAATTGCCTTGTGATGTTAAACAGTTACCATTCCCAGAGAACAAGCATCTGGTTCTCTTTTTTTCATCTTCCAAGCCAGCTTTCTGGGTCATCCTGGGTATTAGATGCCTTACTAGAACCTTTTGAAAAGGTTTATACTTGAACAGCTCAGGTGTTCCTGCAACCAGGGCAGTTATTCTTAGTTACAGTAACGAACCCACTAACACTCTGATGTACAAAGTTAATGTCTTTCATCACACTAATTTTCATATCTCAAAGGAAAGATGTACAAATCATATGTTACTCACTCAACTAATATTATTCTCAAATAGTATCTTCATTCATATTTATACCACTTTCCAACAAGAAACTCCAAATATCTAAATTACAGTGATAAATTTGTAGAATTTTGAGAAGGATTTTTCTATGTTTACCTATAAACAAATGGAAAAACACTAATACAAGATAAAACAGAACAGAAACCTAGGTAGGATGTTTGAAACAATTACTGTCAAAATTCTAACAACAAAATCCTAACTAGCAGTAAATAAATTACCATTACATTGCATAGCTGCTATTCATTACTTCATCTGGTTTTCCTGATTACTTTGTTCTTCTTATCAATTTGGAAAGCCTCCACTAATATAACAAATTACTTCGAACTAAATGCCTTTTTTATTAGGGTGGACAACAAAGAATCGTTGTACTTTCAGGTGTGTGCCCCATGCCCCTGCTTTCCACATGCCACTTAAATTCTGAATTTATTTAAGATGTACAAATGTAAGACTTTTTTTCTTCCTTTTTTCTCTTCTTTTTTTTTATCTGCACAAGAATTTAAACCCATCTATACACTGAACTCTGAAAGAGGTATAAAATGCCAAATCTACTTTTATCAACAAGATGATGCTGTGGGGAAAAATTCCCTCTAAAGTAAAAGAATGCAATACAAAAATATGCTGTGGAAATGACAGCAAAGCTATACACGTAAACACTAAATCACATTAAAGGATGAGTCCTTCATACTTTTAATGAGAGCAACACAATCATGCCTTATGAACTAGTCAACAAATAAATCTGTCAGTGACTGTTTTCCCACAGCTTAATGGGACACACTGCATTTTCCTAGTTTTTTAAGTGTTGAAGGAAGTGACTTCCAAGAGACTTTGCCTCCTCAGTTACAAGAGGAATCAGTGGAGCAGTATCTTCATTAACAATGCTGTTACAAAGCAATTTCTCCACTTCGGCATGCTCAAGTTGGAAGGCCTCTTGAGAGACATTGGATTTACATTTGGCTTTGTCACAGGACGTACACCTTAAAGTTCCCAAAAGACTGTAACCGAAACAGAGCCATCATGCTGCCTCACACCAGTTTGTAAAATAGATTTGACAAATATTTAACTATTTCAAAAAGCAAGTTTATCCAGCCATGTTTCATCAAGACTTGAATAGTTGTGATGAATGATGCCCTGGTAGTTTCTAGCACTAACATTATTAATAAAAATTCTTTTTTTCTCATAATACTTGTGTTAAGTAGAAAAATCTTTGTCAGCAAAAGACTGACATTATCGTATTATTAGTTGTATTGGTGTAGAACTGAGCCTACACTAGGACATACAGTTATTTCTAAAATAATAAACCACATGCAAGCACTCCTTTTGTTGTGCCAAGCTACTGTTATTTTAAAGCTTTCTCATACTGCAGTACTTCACAGTCACAAATTCCACTATGAGTTCCACAATAAAGCAAGGTTTAATTCACATTTCCTTAGAAACAATTTCCTTACTACAAAGAAATGACAGAAGGATGGAAGGACTAGGACAAACTCCACTGTAAACATGTCTCCTTTGCCAGTAAACTGACATAAAAATACAGCAGATCAGTCCTGCTTCTTAAGTTCTTTTATCTTGATCTTAACTTCGAGATACAATACACATGGTTGTGATTTTTTCAAATTTTGTGTCAAACCTAGAGAGTACATAATTGAATATAGAAACAATTTTTATAATTTAAAATGCATACAGCAATCTAAAAACAGTACTATAAAAAACAGTCTGATTTATATATATTTACACCTCTAATGAACAGAAGAGATTTGATTTATGATAGAAATATTCAGATATACTTAAAAATACGAACTAATCTACAGAGTATCTAGAAATATCTCACCAAGAAATGTCTCAATTGTTTAAGGTGTACAATTATCGCAGCATGATTTGGGGGAAGAGGGAGGAGAGGGGCCATGTCACCAGAAACTGCTGTATGCTTACCAGTGGTGGCCCTCCCAGGAATATTGTTCCTTGTTTCCCAACAATAATACTTTCATCAGCCATTGCAGGTACATATGCTCCTCCTGCTGTACAGGATCCCATGACTACTGCTATCTACCAGGAAAACAAAAAGCACAAGTTAATGAACTGTCCAACCCTTAAAAATAGCACAGGCACAAGATATTATGTATTTTAATACAGGTCATTGGAGAGCACTGCAAGATTATTTTTGGCTAATAGAGCAAACTTTTTATGTTTTAGCATTTCTTTAAAAAATAACGAATCTTACATTTTCAACAGTCCTTTGAACTATGATCTTCAGACTACCCTGCTGGAAAACTCATATGAAGTACCATGAGCTAGTTAAGTGATATGTTTGAAGAGATGCACATTCTACCATGGAATTTGGTTTCACTGAAGAACAGCAAAGATAAAAACCTATAGGTTTCTCCTGGTATTTACACTTAAGTCAGGGCTTCAGTTATTGCTTATTGGCATAATTGCACCAGTATTAACATCCTTTGAAGGAAATTTCTCCCATCATCTAGTATGCCACTTCAGATCTTCAGTGGATCAATTAATTAATTTTGCCCTTTCGTGATGTGCTGAGCATCTCATTATAGGCTTCAACATGAATAATCTCTGCTTCATCCTTTTGCCTAATTTTGAGATGAACACCTACCCAGTGAACATCTTCTACCAGTAATATCTTGCTGATACTTTTACAAAACTGACTTGACCCCAGATATGATGAATGCTCTAACTGTAGACAATCATGGAAGTGAAGTTTCTCAATTTCTCCTTCACAGGAGCATCTTCAAAGACCCTTTCAAGACACTTGTAGAGCAGTAGAAAAGGAATACTCATATAAAAAAGGCAAACACTTTCTTTCACAACCATACATATACACACACATCACCACTAAAAAAACCTCAGAAAACAACATTATTTTATGTTAAGTTTGTTCCAAGATATTTCTAAGGTGACATCAATTAGTGCTCTCTGTTACATGATAATTTAGAAGAAGAAAACAGAATATAGAGAATAAAACTTCTAAATCATTATGCATATCTAAAGCAGTACTACATGAACTATGTCAATCTGCTATCATCAACTCAAACAGCATTTTCAGCAAACAGTTTTCAGTATCTTAAACTCTATTCAGAGACACATGATTAATCTGCAGTACTTGTTTTGTGCATTTAATAAATAACTCCTGGCTAATTCAAAAATAATATAAGCCTCTAGAAATGGGAGAAACTTGGTGTAAATAAGTTTATTTTATTTTGCCCTCCAGGATTTGTGGTTTTCTTCTATTCTTAATGGATTTGTGGTTTTCTTCTATTGTTAACTTCACCATGCTCACACTGAGAAAATGTGCCTGCATTTAAACTTCACCTCAGGTTCTAATTTTTTCCAACATAAAAACTGGAATATGTATCTACTGGAAAAAATAAAACCTACTTGTCAAATTCCCAAATAATGTCCTACCTCCTGACTTAATTTACTAAATTGCTGCAGGGAAATTCTTGATGTGTTCAATAAAAGTCAACAGTCTTGAGTGCACATGCAGTATTTCATATCCACTGATCCACCCCCCATGGAATCCATGCAGCATGAGTGTGAGAGAGCCCAGGAAGCAGCTAATGAGGAGCTAATCACAGCTTTCTGATTCACACCTAGATAGACAACAATGTAATTTAAACTGTAGTGGGTGAATAATAAATTAGTCACAGGTAAAAGCGAAGGGGGAAATTAAAAGCACTATCAGTAACTAGAACACAAAAAAGGGGGAAAAAAGCAAGCACTTTAAGGCCAAACTGAGAAGAACTAATGAACTGATGAACAGAACTTCAAGCAGGCCACAGCACAGAACATCAGGAAGCAAACTAACAGTATCCAGACTCCCATCTCAGAAAAACTGACCACAGTGGAGATCAGAGAGAGCATAATTTCCTAATCCCATTTTCTAAAGAAATGTGTTCTCAGACAGGAAAGACGGTTCTAGCTACAGATTTACAAATGTTAACAGAGCCTCTTTGAAATAAAACAAAGCACAGATGCATTTCCTAAACAAAATGCACCCTTATCACATCCTTTAAATAAAGGAAGTGCTTCAGTAGAACTTTTTTCTCAGTCTTCCATAAATATTTAAAGAAAGATAAACATTTATCAGTGTCATACTTGGAAAATTTAACTTTCATCAGTGTCATAACAAACAGAAATGTGTTTTCTTAAAAGACAAATCTTTCTTGTATTTAGTTCTTATTGTATATGAATACAGTTACTCCTAATACACTACCATATGGTAATTGAAAGAAAAACAAATTCAACTTTTTAATGCAACTTTACAAGTATGTAAAATATATTTCAAGATACACTGGAAAAAAGAGCATGACTGTAGGGTCAAGCATTTCTAGAAAGGTCCTGCCCAACATCAGTAATTTCAGCTTTGCAAGATGGGTATACACTCTATCTTTGACATAACATCTAAAAATCATTACTCCTGTAGCAGGATCATGATTGAAGGCTCTAGGAAAAATAAACTTTTCCAAAATTTCTCAATAGAAGATAATTCAGCAGAATGTCACTCCTATGACATTTGCTGTTCCACAAACGCACTAAGACCAATCTAGATCTATCAGGGAGTCTTTTATGACGACCAGCTTACAAATAGTATTTTTCTCCTACGTATTTTTGTTCTAACCAAACACCGCTTTTCTCTGGAGACCTATCTAATCACTACAATTGGTCCACTTCTACTGTTGGAAAGAACTGCAGAAGGTAAATTATGTCATACTTCCTACAGAGATTTAGCACATTGTTGGAATCTTCAGTCTTGGATTTTTATAGAGGCAATGGATCACAGGATTCTTTGTAAGATTAAAAGACGGTTGAAGATTTGAACTCTTACTTGCTTCCAAAATGTGTCAAAAAGGTATCAAGGTAACACAGGCAGTTTCCTCAAAAATCCTGCAAATCTGTCATGTAAGAAGTCAGACTGAATACTGCATCCTTGACTGGTGCATCTGCTTCACCCCCGAAGTGTTGGCTTCTACTACCTTCTTCCCCCAGAAAAAAAAAAACCCTGCCCAAGGCCCCAGTGGAGTCTCTTGTGTGAGTGGCTGGAATCATGTCCCCCTGAGCCCCTAGGCAGGAGAATACAGTAAAATGCTCTCTCAAGGGTTTTATTCCTTCTGAAAAAGAACACTGGATAACGGTATTATGGTGGGATTTGTGTCATAGGACTGTCATGGGCGCTGGCTGTGTGACAGCCCAGCCTCAGACAACATGGGGTGAAATAACTGCTATGAGATATAACTTGGGAGAACCTCAGGGCCTTTTGCTGGGATAATGACCAGCTTTCCATGGTTTCAAAGTGTGGCAGAGAACTTCTTTTTCTTGAAAATAAATATTGTCATCACAAATTCCACAGTATGTGTGACCTGTTTCTCGCTCAGAATAGATTTTGCTGTTCTCATTGTATAGACAACAGAGGTTGAATCCTTTTTTAACGTTCTGCATTCCTCAGCTCTTCCTGTAATTAGATGTAGACTAATCTGTCAGGATTGTATATATCACAGACCTAAAAGAGAATCTGGATTTACGAAAATAAATTCTTTTTGCTCTGACCACTTGCAGATGCCCATAAAGAATGCAGGTTTCAAACAATGTCTTTATTTCTTCTATTAGTTTATTGTTTTGTTGGAAGGTTGTATATACCTTCCCCTGCTAAACAGAAAGAGTTCTGCAGTTCAAACAAATTTTGCTGCGCCTCAGTGCTAAATGAGGAAGCTGTCTGCTATCCCTTAGAGTCAAAAGAAAAAAAAATAGTTTTGAGAACTGGTGCTTAGATCTGGTAGTTTTAAGAAGTTCCATACAAATTGCCTTTTTTTGACTTGTTTTAAGGACTGTTGGTACAGTCTGTCTCTTTCATGTTAAAAAAGATACAGTAAGATCAAGAAAAGAAGATGAACTAGGACCATCAAAGGCATGGAACACTGTAGGAAGAACAGCTAAGTAAGCTTGAATTTTTTGGTCTGCAAAAGGGAGTATAAGGCAGGTATAAGATAGGGCTACAAAAACATACAAAGAGGTGGGAGGTGACTGAGTAGACAGCAACTCTGTAGGAATTGCCTGGTTGTTTGCTCTTCTGTAGTGTTTCTTTATTTGCAGGAAGTTTTCTTCAAAGATCATGGATTTTTCCACCCTCCCTGGCAGCCTCTCCTAACAATGGTCCCTAAAAGTGGGTCCCTGCTAACAATTCCCTTTAAGTCTTTATTCTGTTACCCGTCTTTCTCAACTCCACTGGGATCATATATCCTGCCCTTCACTGTCACTGCAGCTATAGCTGCCCATCAGCAATTGTCAAATATTTTACATTCTTCATGAATAATAGATTTTGCTTCCCTAGTACACCACCTGCATCAAAAAACTGACCCCCTATGTATTACTGAGTGAACCATGACACAAAACCACTTCTCAGTCCAGGAACTGTGACTAACAGTAATTCTATGCATCATTAACACATTAGAAAATAACCTTATTACGAGGGGCGTTTCAGCATAAAGCACATCAAAGTATAAAATGGATTTATAAATATACACATAACCCTGTTAGTGGAAAATACTTCTCATTTATTAGCCATCCTCAAGGGGGTCCTCACCTTTACAGTGCTGATGCAGAACTGTTCCAAGAGGCCCTACATACCATGTTCCCAAGTCCATTTCTCTCCTACTCCCAGACAGGAGCAGGTAGGTCAAATCATTAACACTGCCTAAGAAAGCAGACACTTTCTTCAAAACTGTAATGAATTCTTGTGGACAGTTACTGTGTTTACAGTGCTTCCAAGCCCCAGACTGGGCCATCAGGTTAGCACAACACAATGCCATGAGAAACAAAATACGGGCACAAGGCTTGACAAGAGGTAATGGCAGCAAGCATAAAAACTATTTAGTACATTTACTTCTTAGACAAAAGCAAATTACCTGAGGAATTCCTTGTGAGGACATGACTGCTTGATTATAGAAAATACGGCCAAAATGATCTCGATCTGGAAATACTTCTGCTTGCCGAGGTAAATTCGCTCCTCCTGAATCAACTGGAATGAATCAAATTATATTACCATGTTTTGAACAGCGTTACATACTTGTTGGTAAAGTATCTGCATGTTACCTAAAATATACAGCAATTATTATCACTAATACTGTGTATATTTCTATTAAGGTAGGTATAATAGCACCTTCTTTTTGGAAAAATAAAGAAGAAAAATGGTAAACATCCCTCTCCAAAATATCATCCATCCCAATGGTTTTCAGGCAAAGTAAACTCAGATGTGCTTAAACACTATACCTCCCTAAACAAACTTTTAAACTATACCTCCCTAAACAAACTTTTAAACTCATCTTGCTGAAAAATATTTAAACTAAGAACACTTTTAATTTACAATCTTAACGCAACTATTCTATTCCAAGTATGTCACAACCTCCAGAAAAAGGCAGAGCTAATCACCACTGAGTTCAAAAGGTGCTGCCTCTGTTCTTTCATAACTTGATTAAACTTCACAACAAAGACATGAAACTATTTTTAGGATGATTCATTTATTACATGCCCTTGCCTCAGGATACACCTTCCTGCTTACAGGTCTCCAACAGCAGCTACCTTTCTCCTCCCAATTAATGAAAATACAACCTGTCATGAGAAGTATCCAAAGAAGGATAAAAGACTGTGAGGAAATGCACAGGGAAGTAAAGCATCTCTGAGAACTCTGGCCCCTGGTAATTAATTTTTATGTAGAACCACCAGTCTGTATGCACACTCTCATCTTACATGACTGCAGGAAAAACCAAAATGTCCACACCAGTGACTGACTCAGTGACAAATGGCACCAGGTGTCCACGCGAGAATTAGCACCTACAGAGTTGTTACCACTGGTGGAAAAGGCAGTTCAAACTACATGAAAATTACATGGTCAGCACAGTGCTGACTGACTACAAAGTGCCCCCTCTTATCGCACAGCTCAAATCAACCGGACCCAGTCCAGGTACAAAACTGCTAGGGTAAAGTAACTCACCAGGTATGAATGACATTGTACATTCAAGGACTGTATGTCTCAAAGATGGAATAAAACCCCTAACCTTTTCTTTCAAAGGCATATCTGTGCCCCACAGTTCCTCATTCCATAAGATCATAAAACAGTAAAATCACCCACAGTTGCTCACTGATGCTCACTAAAAGAGACTTCTCTGAACAGACAGAATTTGCTGATAATTCAGATGAAAAAAATTGTAACAGTTGTTTTGCAAACAGCAAACATAATTTTCTTCTGTTTTTTTAACAACTAAGATAATTTAGCCCTCCTCTTCCCTCCAGGACTCTTTCTATGGCAATCCCACAAAATCTACACCCACATTGTCCCTGTATCCACCTCACCAACAGTTTCAAGTTCACACTTCCCCTAATCCTTCTTTTGGTCTTATTCACATGTTTGACTTATCAGCAGGGCAAGAAACTTCACACACTTGTGCTGGCCAGGACCTGTTTATGTTGACTGTTTAACTAGTACGAGCATCCAGACTGGCAAACAGCTGGTATTTAAGTTGCTAAACTAAGCTGAACAGACAAGGAATAAATAGCCTGCCCTATTTTTTTAAATGGAGATGAAGGTCTTTCTCCTCTGATGCTGACATACACAACATCCATATGAATATACACTTTCTTACAATTCTCTGTCAAAGCTGACTGACACTGGCTAATAGGTTCAAAAGTCATTAGACTGGGAATTCAGGCTGAAAAGAACATATTGGCAGAAACCTCTTGTATTTGTATAAAACCAGGCTAAGAAAACACTACCAGTAATACATTACAGATATCTGTCACTCTGTTCTTCATCTTTTATAATAAGAGCATATGCAAGTAAAACTTACATGAAGGTCTGGCTAAATACTGATCTAATAGACTAAATTCAAAATGTAAAATAAAATATAAATAAATTTCTGCTTCAAAAAAATTAATCCCAAATCTTAAAAATCTATTGATCCAAACTATTTTTGACAATTTTGTCACTCTTATTTTTACTTCCTTGGTATGTTTTCTCATACAGATACATCCTCCACCAGAATGTACCTTTTCTTTTTAACTGTAATTTGAATTGACTGGATGAGTCTACAGGAAATATTGCTTGTCCATGACAGAAAGAAGTGATACGGTGTTAACAGTTGCATTTGTGTTTTACAAACCCAGCCCTACAGCAGGAGTGTACACAGCCTTCAGTTAAGATGTGCCACCCCTCTGTAGAGATAATACAGTATTGATGAAAATATACTTGAATAGGTGTGCTTTAAATACATTCCTGGTTAGTCAGATCTGCAGACACATCAGCTGCCCTTAACACTGGATCTTGGCTATTTCTGCAATAGGACTTACCCAAATAAAGGCAAGGGAGATGATTCTGCATTGCAATTTCTTGAGCACGTAAATGTTTCTTAACAGTGATGGGATAGTAAGTACCACCTTTGACAGTTGCATCATTAGCAACAATCAAGCATTCTGTCCTAAAAATAAAAAAGTTTATGAGAGAGAAAAGTATTTCTAATGAGTATGTATGTTGGTTAAGAACTGCAACCTGTCAAGGACTCTTAAAGACCTGATGCTCTAAGAGAGCTCTGCTCACCTGCATTTCCTCAAGAGCACATTTTAACAGCAGCCTCAGCACTGTAATGTCCTATTCCATTATTTTAGGGAGTAAAATAATGCTGCATAGCACCATAATTAATTTCAAGAACAGTCTTAGAGGTACTTTGAGTAGGCAAAACTAATTTTTAGGCTAAAATACCATCCTATTTTTTTTCAATAGCTTTCCAGATGCACTAATCTTTTTCCTTCATTGGACACCTGAAACTCCACATATGTTTTGCTTATTTAGTGGGATACACTAACTAAAAATCCCCAACAAACAAAAAACAAAACCAAAAACCTCACTTTCTTTTAGATACGACCAAACAAATTGAGATACTACCTTTGTTGATTTTCTGAGTGTCAGAAACAAAACACTAAAAACGCTGACAGCCTAATACTGGAAACTTAATAAAATGATACCTTCTTCTTTTCCTATCATAAGTAATGTAGATGACTGGAACCTCTCACCCAGATACTCGTCCAATGCCTGTGATAATGCCTCCTGCAGGTACCTCTTCATTACCATACAACTGGTAACCAGCAAACTGGGAGAACTCCAAAAACGGAGATCTGAATAATGACAAATGAAACAAAACTTTAAAAAATTACTTGTTCTATCAGCCATTGAATCTCACTTAAAAGGCTAAATTTTAAAAGATTTTTATAAAAGGAGATCAGTGCTTCAAAGAACGCTTCTGTAAAATTTCAATCATGTATTTGCCAGTGTTTATGGAAGCTAAAGAGTAAAGAAGCCTGTTGCAATATTTACCTGCAAAAGACAACCTGAAATAATTAAAAAAAGAAAGGAAGTACCTACCCAGGATCAATAAGCTTGTCAATTCTCTCTCTGGGTAACAGCTTTCCTCTTGATGTATGAAGCTTACGAGCTTTTTCTCCGCCTCCTGTGATACAACAGTAAATTGTCACATTTTCTATGGGCGTAGATAAGATAAATCATCAGTTATATTAAAACTTTGAATGGAAATGCTGACGAGTTCCCAGTTTTTGAGGTATGAACCTTAATAATAAATTTAATAAATAATAGTTTCCACTTCAAACAGATTTAAGGGATTGATAAAAAGGCTTATTTTTTAGAACCTATTTTATTTCCCCCCTCATTTTTTACAGTTAGTCTTGAGGTAAAGATTTTAATAAACATAGTTGTCTGAAACTTTCCCCCACTGCTTGGCAATAAACACAAGGGAAGAAAACACAAATATACAGAAAGCACAGCATTAGAACTACAGGAAATAGTAACCCCTAGAAATCATTCAGAATAGCTATGCTGAATGCCATATTGAATGACCCAGGACCATCTGGATTAATTTCCTTAGACCATGCCAAAACTGTAAGCAGAATTCAGACATACAGCATTTAATATCAAGTTTATATTTATTTAATTTCAACCCTTCACTAGAGGTCATCCTAAATCTTTCGCTCTCTAGAGCTTTGTGTCATTCAATACTTCAAGATTTGTTGACACACCTCAGGCTCTTTATAACAACAGCTTATACAAACATTGTCTCTCTGTGTAGACAGATCACTGATCCTCCTCATCACTCTAAAATTGTCTCCCTGTCCAAAATAAAGAAGGTGCTGTTTTGCTAACACTTTTCCTGAGACTCCAGGATTTCTCTGTCAGCTAGGCATCACTGGAACAGAGCTTCTAAGCCTACCTTTGAAGTCCTTTCTCCCACCTCCTTCCTTGACCACTACACACAAAATTTCCTACCTGTCAGGCATGCCAGGAAGCCCACCATTTGTTTTCAGTTCAGCCAGTTCATTAGGTCTGTATGTCCAGCCTAAGCCTAAATCTTTTAAATTCTTTCTGGACAAGTTTCTTAAGAAACAACCTCTCATATCCACCCACAGAGATACTACTCTCATCCATGTTCTCAACATCTCACACCATAACTACATTATCTCTGACCTGTGAAATCTTTCATTGACACTGCGTGATGCTGCAAAAATAATTTCCATCCTGAGACTTTTGTCGTCTCACAAATCAGAAATGCTGTGCATCACAAATGCTTGCTTCCCATGCCCTGTAGCCATTCTATTGAACATTCCTTTTTCAACATCAAGACACTCTACCCTGCACTAACCTCCAATCTGAGAAATAGTGACCTTAAAAATGAAACAAACTTGGGGGCATTTAATTCGAAACCTCTTGTTAATTTCTCCTTTACAACAATGCCTACACCACTGACTGCTGATGCCCCATGATCAGTCACGGAAATTAAAGGTATCTCACCTACTTCTTGTGCTGTCAGAAAACCACCTGTTGAAAAGGGACCACTTCCTGTTGCATAGCTGGGGATTACTCAGTAGAGTGGGATATGGATTCAGAAAAACCTACACACTGAGAAACAGCTAACAAATGAAACATTCATTACAAAGACCTCAAACAAGAAATCATCCTCTGACAGACGACTTTTACGGTGAAATCTAAAGATGTTGCACATATCCTTCAGAAGTATTCAACACAGATACCTAATTTTTCTTATATACTTAAATGACACATTAAGCAATTTCAATCAGTGTCACTTATAACTGTGTATTAACATCCTGGTAGAGATTGCTTAGGTAAAGTAAAGATGAGCACTATGGTCTTGTCCTGTCATTGTGCAATAGGCAAGAACAGGCAACAAGCAGCAAGGAAGAAGGCCATAATCATTAGTTCATGAACTGCTGAACAGCCTCTAAACCCATAAAGGACAGAGGCAGTCCATGGGTTTTAACATCTCCTCAGGAAACTCTGGACCCCTGTTTCATAGCAAGAAAGATAAAAGCACTGAGCACAAAATCTTAACTGTGCTCCATTTCAAAGCTGTCAAATAAAATGCATTGTATAAGAAACAGTGTATAAAATGACAAAACCAGTATCATGATAGTCACAAAAAGAGCAGAATTAAAGCTACATGCTCAGCCTCTAGCAGCATAATTAAGCATTTATTGAATGTTTTAATTTTATTGTCCCCATTAATTACAGTCAACTGCAATTCATTCAGATAGCCTTACAAGTCAAAAAGAAACAAGGACTTCAGTATTTTAAACACCTACAGACCTGCTTTCTCCTTGCCAGCACAACTACAGCTAGGAACTTGGAAAAGATCAACCAATAAAAGGAGGACAAAGGAGAATCCCCATCCTTTGTTGGATGCATGGGGAACTATAGTGAGAGGGATGAGGAAAAGGCAGAGGTACTTAATACCTCCTTTAATTCAGTCTTTAACTGGATACCAGCCCACTGTGTTGGAAGATAGGGACAGGGAGCAAACTGAAGCTCCCTTAAGCTAAGGGGAACTGGTTAGTGACCTGCTACACTACTTATACACACACAAGTTTATGGGGCAGATGTGATCCACCCAAGGGTACTGAGGGAGCTGGTGGAAGAGCCCACAGAGGCCCTTTCCAACATCTACCAGCAGGTGTGACTGAAAAGGGAGGTCCCAGGTGACCAGAAGTTAGTCAGTGTGACACCCATCCACAAGAAGGGCTGGAGAGACAATCCAGGGAGCTACAGGCCTGTCAGTGTGACAGTGGTGCCAGGGAAGGACACAAAGCAGATCACGTTGAGTGCCATCATGCAGCCCATACAGGACAACCAGGGGATCAGGCCCAGCCAGCANAGCAAAGCTTTAGGAAAGGCAGGTCCTGTCTGACCAACCCAATCTCCTTCCACAACAGGATGACCCACTCAGTGGATGGGAGAAAGGCTGTGGATGTTGTCTCTGTGGACTTTGGCAAAGCTTTTGACACCATTTCCCACAGCTTTCTCCTCGAGAAACTGGCTGTTCGTGGTTTGGATTGGTGCACTCTTGGCTGGGTAAAAGGCCTTTTTAAAAAAGCTGTCCAAGGTGCCTGGGTAAAAGACACCTCGGACAGCTGGGCCCACAGACTGGAGGTGGCTGGAGTTACATCCAGCTCATGGGTGGTCATTAGTGGGGGTCCCCAGGGCTTGATTTTGGGTCCAGTCCTGTTTAATAAGTTTAACAACAATCTGGACAAAGGATTGAGTGCACCCTCAGTAAGCTCCCAGTTGACACCAAGCTGGATGGGAGTGTTGATCTGCTGGAGGGCAGGAAGGCTCTGCAGAGGGATCTGGACAGGCTGGATCAATGGGCAAGGCCAACTCTTTGAGGTTCAACAAGGCCAAGTGCCAGGTTACTATTCTAAAATCTAGAGTATCATACTTACCTAGCCTGATTTTTTCTGCTTGTTCTTGTAGTTCAGTTACCAGTGCTTTCATTCGTTCATAGTTTTCCTAAGTGGAGAACAAAATACGATTTTAAATTCAACCAAGGGTGACTATATTTAAATTTTTAATAAACCAACACAAGAAGTACAGGACTAATTTCTCTTCCAAATCTAATTTTACCTTACTAAATACTGTCTCTGTATTGTCTTCAAAGTAGTAACATTTCTACCTATGTACTGGCTTCTCTCAAGCATCCCAAAGCATTTAATAAAAATGCTTTACAAAAAAATCTTATTGTGTTAGGATACTAAAATTCTGAATCTGAATAAACTAGAATAGAACTAGTCACTACAGAGTTGAAGTGCTGTTTCTTAGATTTTGCTTACTTTTAGCATAGATTTGTTTGTATTTTAATAATTTTATAAAAAACGCAGATTCAAACTAAGTGCTCTTGTGACTTGTACCAAAGGATGAGTGACCTAGGTCAAATAGATTTTGGTAAACACTTTTTAGATCCTTGTTTAGGTTGAACAAGAATATAAAACAAAAGTTGGTTTTGTTTTGTCTTGGTTTGGTTGTGTGGTTTTTTTGGTCTTTTGTTTTAAAGCTGGTGTTCCTGCCATTATACCTCTAGAAAAACAAAGACTCATATCCTGAATATGAGTGAATCAGTACTGAGCTCACCATTTCTATCCAAATTATCCAAAACTCCATGTGCACATTACAGCATGTCGGGGTTTTTTTACGATTTCTTAGGAATTTAAAGGTATTAGTCAGGCTTAATTTGTTGGGGTTTTTTTTGCAGACACATTAAGAAGTTTACTACCTTTTTGAAAAGTGCAACTGCAATAAAAGAACATGCTGCACAAAACAATCTTATTGCCTTGTCTAATTCTCATTTATATGATGTTTGAGTCTACTTTGACAGAAAAAAACCAGCTGGTAACTCTATGTTCATATACACTCAGACTTGAGATGTCCCTTAAGAAGAAGCTGCAAATGTTGCAGTTGAGTTTGTTCACTTAAGCACTGAAAGGCAAAAAAGCAAAGCAGAAATAAAATAAAAACACATACAGATTCAGCTCACATTTGAAATGTATCATGCAATCCATACTTTTAAAAGTCTGCAGTCATCACAACACCCAATATTACTCTGTATCAGTGTTCAGCTTGTCGAGCTGGGTCATTTTGCACCTTTACACATCAAAAATTTTCCCTGTTTCTCCTTTTTCAGTCAGTCTGTTTTCTCTAAATGCATTCACCTTTTGCACACAATACTGTGCTTAAAAACTCAACTTTAACATAGGACAAAAATTTTAAAGGCAGCTAAAAAGGCAGAGGATATTAACAGAGGAACAGTAATTACAATCATAGACTTCTTAATTGGATTTTGATTCACTGTAGCTAGTTTAGCTACTCTATGTGATAAGAAAACTGTGAAAGATTTTTTCAAAACTTCTTAGTTCAACAAAAACATCTTAGTTGCTTAAATTCACTTAACTTCTATCGTGATCTTTCATGCCTTAAACCAGAACAGAACACTGTTATACTTTACCAAAGAGAAGTAAGGATGTTTTAAAATAATTCTGAACACACAGAGAAATAACTATTCCCAGAAATAAATGTGCTAATTCTACCATGTATTTGTGGGCTCTTCGTTATTGTCATTGAACAGTGAACTGTCACCAAGTTCCTTCTGGAAACTGGTCCTTGAACCAGCAAGTTGTGCAAAATTCTGCAGTTAATACAAGGATTTCTACAAATTTCAATGCAAAATTAAGAGGCAAACCCTACACACCAATCCTACAGTTACTACACAAGCTACGTGAATTACTGCTGCATCACCAAAGTGGATGTAAGACCTAGTCCCTGGAATCTTCAGAGACTTTCTTTCACTTTCCAGAATTTAGACTCACTCACTTTTAAATTACTTTTGTGCTTATTTGGTTCAAGAGACAGTTTGCATCATGAAGGCCAGCCTGTCTAGTTGAATTCACAGCCAGAAAGGTAAACATTGGCCAAAGAAGGAAAGACCTTCGTCACCTATCATAATGTCTTCTTGTGTTTGCACTGTTATTCCCTGTATTACTTTTTTTACAGATGGTGAAGTGTCTCACAGCAGGGACTCAGCTCTTTGGGTTTGTAAAGCAGTGCTTGCACTTACAGTGTTCCATAAATTATTTCTACCGAATATTAACACTATTGACTATTTCATCAAGCCTTTTCTTTTGAGGTTGAAAGGCACCCAGACAAAATGGCGAATCTGGGGGCAGCTCAGACGAGTGAACACCTTTATTAAAATACTATCATTTCTTGGTACACAAAATATGAACGTGTACGCATATATATACACACACGTCATATACACAAGCTTTCTATATGTGTATATATATACATATATATACACACACATAGGGACAAATACTGAGATTACACAGAAACTTCAGTCACCTAATTTCTGTCCCAAATTTAGTTTCTGCAAAACAAAGCACAGAACCAAACACACAACCAACTGGACCTTATCTCAGTAAGAATACATGTTGTTGCTTCACCACTGTTTTATATTTTACATGAACAAATATGAAGACAAACACATGCCCTCCTATCAGCTTTGATCCATACATAAAGCCATGTTTTTCTCAGCCTAACTGTAAACACGATTTTTTAATATGATGTTAATAATGCCTCATTAAAAATACATCTATTTATACCAGATGGAAGTACTACTCCCTCTTCGTAAAGACAATAGGAATTACACCTATTTCTCAAAAGATGATGTTTTTAGAGGCAACTTTGAAATCACCAGGCTCCATCTTCCACTGTTTACAAACCCCGCCTCCACCTCACTAGCACGGTATGATCAGCCTGAAACGCAGCAAGAGCTGGCATCCTGATTTAAAAGTGCGAAAATATCCTTGACGAGGCAGACGACTGCACCAACCCACGCTGTTTCCACACGGTATCGGTAGGCTCGGCGCGCAGGAACGGCCAGGCCCGGGTGCTCGGGAGCGGGGCCGGGACNGAGCCGAGCCGAGCCGAGCCGAGCCGAGGCGGCCGTCCCAGGCCGCCGCCGCCGCCACTCCCCCCGGCGCAGCCAATGGGCACAGCGGGGCCGGGCCCGGCCGCGCAGTCCTTGCCCGGTCCCCGGGACAAGCTGATGCTGTAGGAACGCCCTTTGGAAGAATTGTGTTGGGACACCGCACTTTTCACGCAAGATTACATGCTTGTGCAGCCTAGGAAAGCCCTTGCCCTTCTTAGAAAGTGGTCATACAGTAACAGGGACAGATCTTTTTAAAACCCAAACGATCTTTGGCAAGATTGTCCCTTGCATGAAAACTTTGCTATTCTTCAGCATTCCGGTTTTACTTTGTTTAAGTCAAGGCCTTTGTCTTAAAGAGAGGAAACACCGGGGAGTCTGATACCAAGTAAATTAAGCTCTATTCTAAAACAAAACCAGGGAACAACGACAACGCCCCTGTTAAACCGCACTCAGCCTGCTACTGGCAGGTCTGTGTGCACCCCAGTGGTGCAGCCCAAACTTCAGCCTCCCCTTCAGTTTACACTTACTAGCTTCGTGTACTTAGAAGTATTTAAAAGCTGCAACTGATACTTAAAGAAACAGAAACACAGGTAAAAGAAAATAATTTATTCACATAATTTACATAGAGAATAGGACTACGTCCTTTGACACAGAAAGCTTATATGGGATGATAAAGGGTGTCAGAACAACTCTAAGCAAAGCAGTTTTATGCCATATCTTTGCAAAAATGCTACTCGTATGTCTTGAGATTTCAACGATATTTTCTTACATCCTTCATCATTATAAAACTTCCATACACAAAACAGACCACAAAATTATCTTATTTCTATTCAAATTAAATTTGTTCTTAAAAAAAAAATTCTCTAACAAAGTGCATGTAATTTGCTGCATGGAAAAAGAAAGCATAGCCCTAATTAACAACGCAGATAAGGCACCATAAATCTTAGTAATGAAGTAGTTGATTTTTTCCCCCTTGTAACATGAATGCAAGCTAAAATGTATGCAACTAAATGTAGAATGATTATCCCCACAGAACTCACTCAGAAGGTACTCACAGCAATTATTTCATAGCCACTCCCCAAGAATCTATTTTAGGCTCTATGAGTGCAATTGATATAAACATGCCAGACATATCAGGAAGTAAACACTTGCATACAATATCTACAAGATATACAATACATAGAGTTACATGTATACATTAATCTGTTTCATAATGTTTACAGTAAAACAATATTTAGATAAACATTTCAAGTTAAACGGACTAGGCAAAGCACAAGATACCATCTGAACAGAAACTGTTGTTGGTATTTTTGAGGGTTTTTTGGGGGGTGAGATGGGTTGAACAGATGCTTTCAAGTAAGGTACTCCACACTGGGACCACTAGTCCCCTTTCAATCACCTCAAGGAATACTGCTGCTAGTGACATTTCATTGGCAGAGCTAACATACCAATTTGCAGTTAACAGTAGCTTTTTTCTGTATTTCTCTTCTCTGACAAAAGTTTAAAGGTTCCTCCAGAAGCCTTGCCAAAACTTCAGAAAAGAAAAACATCCTTAAACTTCATCAACTATTTCAAAATTAACTACACATTTATATTATTTACCTGCCAGTAAAAGATTACCCAGCCCAAACCTGATGATGTTTCTTGAGAGCATTAACAATACAGTTTAAACATCAAGTTCACCTTCATAATAAATCGTTTTGCAAAAGTACCTGCAAGTATTAAGTAATGGGAAAAATTTTAAGACTACTCAAGCTTGTGCAAGCAGGAGTTTCAGCCTAAATATTGAATCTCTCAGTGACCACCTGACTTTGTGAGTGCATAAACCTAATTACCTCATCAAGACAAATTTCTTGATGAGGTAAATAAAAACTTAGACTAAAGACTAAAGCTACACCAGAATTTTATGGCGAGTTACAGTACAAGCAGACATGCACATGAGAAAACTCTTTTAATTCAACGGCTTCAAAGCAGCAAATCCTCAAAAGTGACATTGTATAATCATGGTTTAAATCCAATCTCTTTGTGCTACTTTGTACAAGTGAAACAGAGGAAGTCAGCAAATATACAAACAAATATATGTAAAAATAATGAGAAGAAATTGTATCTATAGCTTTGTTTCCAATTTAGAAGAAAATTGGCATTTATACTAGGAAACATCAGTCTCTTCCTGCAGGTGGTAAAAAAGGTTGCAAACATTAACCTTGTGTTATCATCTTTTAGTAAATCATATTTTTAAGTTTTCTACAAATTTTTAAGGAACCAAGCCTCTTGGGCTTTTCAGGTTAGGATCTTTTAAATTCTGCGGTTAAAAAAATCTTACAAAAATATGTAATTAAGAGATTCTCATAAAAACACCTGCAGTGCTTGACATATGTACGTATGTATTTACTACACCACTTCCATTATTTGCATTCTGATCTTCGGATATTACATTATACCCAAAAGGTTCATTATAACCTTCTTCTAACATAATATACTTCACAAAAAGAAGTAAAGACCTTGAATAGTCAGCACGAAGAAGCTTTAGCATTAAAATGGAAAAGGATACTTGCTGCAAGATTAAACATTATTTCATTGCACTTTTCTGTAGGACTATAGGAGTCATGCACTCATTATCAGTGTCTAAAAAAGTGAAACCATAAGCCAGCAGTTGGTAGTCTGATCCAATGACACCACTGTAGTGGTTTAGACTATGTCAGCATTTTGAAAATGCCCAGGTTGCTTCAGAAAGAATCTATTTAATCTTCCCAGCATTATTAACATGTCCTAGGGTGACTTTATGATGCTTGTATCCCCAGTCATCTGTTGTGTTTATGCTGGATATTAGGTTTTGCACCTTTAAGACTGGTTCCAAGAGCTAAGTTGGGGAGAAGAAGTGCAGTTTGTTTTCAGGAACTGCACTTGCTCCCTGACATTCTCTCTCCTGGAGTGTGTTGTCTGCAGAACAGACAAACAGCGAGACAAAGCTCTCCTTTGCTTTTAGTTGGTTTTTAGCTAGCTGAGGCAGAGAAGTTCCCTGGACTGTGGCTTCTCTTTTTTTTTGGAACTGATCAGCCTTGCTCTGTACTGAAAATGCAGAAAAACACCAGGAGCTCACACCTGTGGCCCACCGGGGCCTGGGATGCACCATTTTCTAGCACTGGAGGGACTGGTAACAGACTAAGCAAACCTAGCTACATGCCATGAAAAGGATTTTCTGAATTTGTCATCTCTACATAACAGTGAGAGGTTTTATTGTTTAATATTGTTCGTTTTTTATGCTTGTGAATACTTTGCTTGTTAAATAAACAGGTTTTTTCTACTTTTCTCCAAGGAAATCTTTTTAAACTGGTTTGCGGAGGGGCCACTTGAATCTGCTTTCTAGAGGGACCCCTTTCAAAGTTTCCTCCCAAATTCGCCCTAAACCAGGACATTTTTTGATGCTCAACCTGTGGCTCGAGAGAGTGGAAAAAACCTGTACTGACTGCATTTTGGTTGTACTTGCTCTGTATTGGGATAAAGCAGTCAGTAGCCATGCTGCTTGATTCATAATGTCTCTCTGGGTGGAAGCCTTCATGTGTCTCTGGTCCCTAAGCTTTTTTGAGGTTTTAATACCTTTCTGGTCCCTAGGTTTATTTTCTTATCCAGCAATAGCTCCAGTGTTGTCTCTAACATGTAGTTTTTACAGTAGAGGGGCACGGATTAGAATAGCTATTGTGCTGGGCTCGGTGATAATGGTTTATAGGGAGTTTACAAAGGTACTGGAGTCTGTTCAAGGTAAGTATGGTTTAAGGTTTCTTTGTCCTACCCTGTGTCCCAGTTCCAGTAGCATGTTGTGCTACTTTCCTTTCCTTCTTCTCCTTTGAATCTGCTACGTCACTTTTGCAGAATGTTCAGTTTCCCCTGAATGTTAAGGAGACCACTTTCCTAGTATTTTATCTGGTATCATTATTACTGGCTGACAGTAAGCATGGCATAATGAATATCATAACAAATTATAACTTTTAAAATACTCTTTTCTTGTTGTAGTATATTCTGTGATTCTAGGTTTTTACAAAACCCATTTGCTATTCTGCATCATCCACTTCCATGAAGATGTCACTGAAAAAGTACTCAGAGATTTTGGTTGGCTCTCCTTCCTTCTCTTGATCTTTACCACAGAGAGGTGGTTTCTCAGATGAGTTGTTACCTGGAACCTGATAAAACAAGAAAAGGTTGCTCTTAACAGTCTTCATCAGTGTGTATGTGTAAATACATTTACATATATATGCACATGAGCTTTTTGTAGGGGCATTTTATTTATGTAGGAAGTTTTGACCAAAGGAAAGAAAAATCAAGAGTTTACTGAAAATGCCAAATAAATAGATATCCATGCAGAGAAAAATCAACTTAGCTCCCTTACAAATTTCCTACTCATGCTCAAGTCAGAGTTTGTCAACTGGAGCAGATACCAGTCTCAAAACATGACTGCTACACACCCATCTACCCACTCCTGAAACAACTAATTCTCTGTTCTTCACACCTCAGAAATGCATGGCTGTTCAAAAGTAAACTCGTACCATAATTGCAGCTACGTGCTCATGTTCCACAGAAGATGAAGTAGAGGGAAAGGAATAAGACTCCCTATCATCCTTAGTGGATGGAGTGGGTTTCTTTAGACTTCGTTTTGGAGTCACAATTCGAGGCTTTTGGATCTTCCCTCTATTCCCTTTGGTGTCTTCTGCAGATTCAGAGTTACTTTTTTTGCATATTAAAGATAAAAATCCCAATGGTTTTCGTCCACCCCTGTTCAAAACAAATACAGTCAGTATGTCATAGGATTGCTCCATAAAAGGAAGATGTAAATAGCATTGCAGGAGTCCAACTCATTACACAGAAAACAAACACACACCTACAGGACATATGAAAATTCTAAGGAAAAAAACTAAAAAGTCATTCTGAGAAAGGCTTTCATATTACTGCGTATTCTGGTACAAGAGTTTTTTTGGACAGTCACAGAGATTCTTGACAATTTTTAACCCTGAGAACAGGTTGCTGCTAATTCACAGCCTGTAACAAGCTACCAGACTTTCAGAGAGTGGATCCAAGAAGGATGGAGACACACTCCTGAAGAACAAACTGAAAAATTCTGAGCATCTTTCACGTAATCAATAGAAATCCTGATCCCCTAGGATGGGGCTACAGCAGACTACCTGCTGCAGGGTTTTAGCCTACTTACAGCAGCAAACCCAGACCAGTGAGCTTATGCAAGTCATGGCACTGAGGGAGGTACACAAAGCATTAACTTTTCATGTTGTTAAGAGTTCACAAATACAAGAGCAAACTATCAGGGCAAAGATTCTGATGTGAATGCATCACTATTCAATTGCTGTGGATGTCCTGAGTATAAATAGCCAGTATTGGTACTCACACAAGCATAACGAAAAAGTAAATGACAGATTAGAAGAGGCCAGTGGAGCATTACAATTAAAATAATTAAGCACCGGAGCAACAGAGAACAGGAACTCAAAACATTTAAACAAACAGTACAGAAAGGTATATTTGAAAAATCTAGTCAACAGATAAGAGAAAGTATGAGGAATACCCTCTGAGCTGCCAATTACAATATACAATTATACAGTATATACAATTGAAACTCCTTTGGGAAAATGACTTAAGTTAGTCCTAAAAATTCAGTGTGTTCAGTACTGTACTAGTAACAAATCTTACTGGCAGGACAAACACCAAAACAAGAGGATGAGTATATATCTCAGAACATGAGACTCACCTATGGAAAACAACAAATTATCCTATCACAGTCAATGGATGTCTGCCTGACAACAGGCATCTATCATGTCTAAATAGACACACAATACGTCAGTAGTGCCCTCCAGCTGATCTACTCATTTAATGAGTAAAATAATGCAGATATCAAAGCAGACAGTTTGATACTTTCTGATTTGCAGGAAAGTATAGATACTGTAACTCTTAGCCATGCAGGTTACAAACAATGGTACTGAAAAGATGTCAACATAGAAACATGATCTTTTTTTTTAAAGAAGAAACTGACAAAACATTATTGCAATTATTGCATACCTGAGTAATGGAGGTTTTGAAGATGATGCTGGGCTTCCAGTATGTTCCAGCTGTGCAGATTCATGCACATCCTGCTTTCCTTGTCCACTTATTTCTACTTTTCTGTTAGAGAGTAATTTAGACATAATCTCCTCTTCCTTTTTGGATGCTGGATTCTCAAGTGGTGCTTTCCCTAAGCTCTCCAAAGTCTCAAGCTGGCTTCTCTCAGCCAGCTGTGAGAGAGACTCAGACACCAATACAGAAGTAAGTACTTTCTCCTTTGCTGAAGATTCTGTTTTTTAGAAAAGATTTCCGTGTCAAAGGAGTTGAGAGTCAAAGACTTCAGTCATAACACAAGAGCCCAAAAAATGTATTATATTAAAATAGCTTGCACCATTACAACAGAAGGGTTGAATTTTTGTTTAGTTTTATTTGTCCATTTATTTTATAAGTTACCACTACGAATTAGAAGTTCATGATCTACTTTTAAAGCCTGTTAAGATGCCAGTTAATACTTTTGATTATTAGTGATGATGATTGTATGCTCTTTAACAGGGAAATATTTGCTTAAGAGAAGGTAACACGTTTAGTCAAAAAACCCTCTCAAGTTTCACCAATAAACTAGCTACAGCAATGCTTTTAGAACCATTATTAAATTAACAACATTAATGTAATTCGGCACACCTAGTTTATAGCAGAAAGCAGGGAAAGGTGGAATTAGTGTAGTATCAGGAAAATTTGTTTCTACTTTTGTATTAGATGGCCTCAGACAGAATTATTTAGCATGACAACCAATATTAAGTTGTGATGTGTTTACATTCATTATACTTCTGTTTAAAAGTTTAAGTGTACGTACCAGAAGTTACCACTGGCACATCTGTGGATTTATTTGAATAACCCTGTATTTAAAAAAGAAAAAGAAAAGTTTTTTTATTGCTCTCAATACAGAAGAGACAATGAAGTTGATAAACTTGTATCGCACATGCACAGTTCTAAGAGCAGGACTGATACAGAAGACAGTGCAGCATCATTCATCACTTAACTAATTTCCTAAGCAGCTTTTCAAGGTGTTCTTACAACAAATTACTCAAGACAAGGATTTTGAGATAAGAGATCAAAGAAGGAAGAAGATTGTTATTCATGCCTTCCTAGAAAAGCTCTCTGAATGATGTGGGGAATTACCACCCCTTCCTACACCAAGGTACACTATACAATCTTACCCACTTACAAAGACCAATGGCAGTTGCTGCCATAAGCTTGGTCATATTGTAAAAAAGCACAGAAGGAAATTGGAAAGATCGTGGCTTGTTTTCACTGGCAGCCTGCTCTTTTAAACTAGTACCTGCTATGTTAAGAACCAATAGGAACACATCTATCTAACAGCTTGTTCATGTAACAGACACAATGCAGATTCAAAACATCATTCAGTGAACCTAGACAGTCCTGCAATGATCCTGTCAGTCATCCAATATACCTCCAGAGTTTCCTCTCCTGCAATGCCATTGTCATAAGGGCGATGCAGAATGAACCAAGTAAGACATATTACCAGTCTGTCTACTAGGAAGTCTAATTTAAAAAACCTGAGAGCCTACAGATCCTCAAAAAACCCTAATAATAAATAAACAAATACCCAAAACCTGTTGTACATTTAAAAATTAAAAGCAATCTATAGGTGTGAATTTTCCTTTTAAGTTGTATAGGCATATACAGCACATATTTAAGCACATATTTAAGTGACACCATTAAAAAATAAACATAATTAAAATGCTCTATTATGTGTTATGCATCTACCCCATGCATGAAAACTCATCAAATTATGATCTCACCTTGTAAGTGGTTTCCAGGTTATTTTCCACTGCAACAGTAGACGGAGTTTTTTTGGAAGGAGGAAAATCATTCTCTTCAAGCTCAGCAACCAATCGTTTTTGAGCTGTCTGCAACTTTGGAACAGGGTCTACTGCAGTCTCTAGTTGTTTGGTTTGCATACCGCTGTTTAAAGGTGCAGCAACTTCACCAGCTGCAGTTGTCAAGGATCCAATACTGTTTATATATATAAAGCCATTGTTATGACAGTACAAGAAGCCAAAATTTACTTTGTATAAGGTTTCTGTATGGAAATTACATATGAATCTCTGGTGATACTCTTCTTGCTTAATGTCAATATTAACTTCAAGTATACCATTTACTACCAAGAAACAATTTGTTGTGCTATCTGGAGTTAGTTTTTCCAGTCATATTGAATCTAGTTTAGTTGTTCTATTTGAACTCTACTTGGTCTTTTAATATGACACAAAAATATGACAACTTATTAACTACCCTAGAAAATGCTAAAATACAGTATTATTTATCTGCACAGTTGAACCCCATATGCTGTATGATTTCAGAAGACATACAGACATATATAAGACATGCAGAGAAGCAGAGACTAGGAAAATACTGTAAAGCAGTACAGGAACAGGAAGACAGAACAAGTACTCTAACTCAGCCTGTCAGCAATTCTGTTTATCATAAGTAATTCCACAGGAATTAGAATTCTTACACTGCGTAGCCAACATTCACTCAAAGACCTATCCTGTCAATAAAAGAATAATATTAGCATCTGTTATCACAGGGCAAGATTCTCCACAATTAGGTGGAATTACATCACACTCTAGTTATGATCTGAGGACTTAACATTAGTATAGTATTAGAGTTTGCAGGTTTTTTACTACTTTGCAGCAATTCCATTTGTCATGTCTTTTTCCTTTGATTTTTTTTTTAATCCCAAACTGACCAAGAGATTTAGTTCAAATGTAATGTTGACATAAAAATTTTGTTACACTGCATTCAGAGGTATTCTTTGTAAAAGAAATTCAAACCCTTTTGGAAATGCAACCCTTGTTGCAGTAGACAAACCAGCTATTATTCTTTGGAGTAATTAATTAGTTTGTGTTTTCATTTTGTCTGCCTTTTGAACAGAGCAAATTCAAGAGAATGAGAATTTACGTCTACTGTTTATCATGTTTTCCAGAAAAGCAACTACATGAAAAAACTGGAACAGCAATTAATAAACAGCTACTCCACAAAACTGTTAAAGTACTGTAAAAATGCAAACATGCTTGGATTTTTTCATTTCAATTGCTTTGCACTGTAAGTACCCAAAAGGCAAAATAAGGCTCAAGCTGGACAAATGACTTCTACTAAAAAGGAAGACTTACTCTAAAGGGTAAATCAAAACTAAAGTGACACCAAAATCCCAGCTAACTAAAACACTAAAATTAAAACACCTATAGAATCTTCCTCAAATTGGATTAGAGCCCTTCTTTCTTAATTCTCTAACCATTTGTCAAAATTACTTCGTCTTGCATTTCTTCCTTTGAGAAGTTCTAATCTGTACTACACAGTCAGAGAACAATCAAGGTACACAAAAAGTGTTTCACTTTGATAAAAAATAAAGCATTTACCTCTCCACTTCAGTCACAGTTGTTTCACTTGCATTTATTGGGCTGAGAAGTATTGGGGCTGGTAGTACTGGTTCTGAAGTTTGTTCCACTATGGCAGATGCATCAAACTCTTTTGAGTCAGCTGGGATTTCCACCAATGTTAAAATGAATGTCTGTTCTTCCTCTGGACATCTACGATCATCATTTACTACTATAATTTTTTCAGGGAAATAAATAACGAAAAAGTGTTAATCAAATATGAAATTATGCTGTTCTCTTCATGTCCTCCCTACATGGAGTACTGAAATCTTAGGCATTCATTTCTCCATGAAAAAAGGCATTGGGCATATTCTTGAGACAGTAAGCTTCCTGTCTTCCCAGATGAGATAAATATCATAATCTCCTGGTGCTTATTCATTGTAGAGGAATCCTGATTATCATTCAGAATGAGGAATATTAAAAATGCTTAGTAATGATGAAGATTTTAAATGGGTGTTTTAGCATTAAATAGCAATTTGCAGTTTAATTAAACTTATGTCATGGTGGTCAAGTGGCCCTCTATCTTTAATTGCAACTCTCAGGTATTAGGAGTTACTTCTTTAAATGGCAGATGTCTGCAATTTTGAAGGTAAGCACAGGATATTTCCTCACTGCAGATTGGCAGAACAGGATCTGACAAGGGTAGTCTGGAATTTAACAGATGAAAAATATAGATAATTTAATCAACAAACAGACATTAACAGGTAACTGCCAGCTGCCATCTGTTAGAATTTCAGGAACAAACATTTGTGAAGTTTTCAAAAGATGGAAAACAACGATGGTACTCCATTATTTAAGACAGCTCTCAAAGATGTAACGCTATTATTCCAACCTCAGCTTGCTTGGATTCTTCATCTAATTAAACATGGTTTAAGATGCTTCATCCCAAGATTCTTGCAATAATAGAGCATAGCAACAGACATCTAAGAAGAAGTATTAGCCTGATTTTTTGCACAAGCTCATAAGTTACATATTTGGACTGCAGTTTCCATGTAAAGTAAGTATTCTGGGCTTCTGTCACTGTGACTATCCCATATGTTAAGAAAAGTAGTGGTTCCAAACCAACCGTTTCAATTTATTCTAGGGAACAGCAGATATCACCTTCATAACTTTCATCACACTTGATCAGTTAGGCATTAATCTGTTGACTCAGTACAGCTAAAGAAGGAAGTTTGATTGTCTTACACTTCTACTTTCCCTCTGCTCCACACTTGCGCAGTACAGCCCTCCTACTCACACAACTCTGACAACAGCATTCACTTGATAACTTCATGAGCAACTATAGCTCACTAAGCCAGTGGAAAACTACAGTTCCTCTCCCTATGTCGTGTTCAGTTTTTGACGGGTGAGTCATAGGTGCATAAAGGGCTCTAAAAACTGCTACACCTACCACAAGGTAAGCAGCAGGAGCTCTCAACAGGGCAAAGAGAGCAAGTTTCCCTTCCACTGATACTTAAACTTAATGAAGGGCTATTCAGATAGTTCCCAAGTCTAGTGTTTGTTAATGAAATGTAAAGACAAGAGGCTAGGGAGGGGAATGTCATTATGCTGTGGATCATTATTTGTGTTAATGGAATAGATGGATTATTCATGTCAATGAAAGTTTAAGTTTTTTTTAAATGAAAATTTTAGGGTTTTAATTAATCTTTTAGTAACTGCAAAATAAACAAATGTGGGTTTTTGCTAACTTTGAATATTAGCATATTTTACCTGAAGTTTCCTCTGTGCTGCTTACGCAATGTTGTTGAGCATCCTGAGTACAAGCTTCATTCTGGAAACAACACAGTTGAAATAAAACAACTTAATAAATCTGGGAAATTACTCTGGGAAGCAAGAACAAACAAAGCATGTCAAATGCCGAAGAGCCAAAAAATCCAATCACATCATCATTATTTCATTTGTCAGTCTTCACTTCTAGCTGTTCTACGCTGAAGAGTATTAGCCTAACAAGGACAAGAAACACTGGGGAAATATAAAATTTATATGCAGCTTGTTGTCTGTATTGATGGTTTGTCAAAATAAATTTATACTTCCTACAGCACAGCTCTGTCAGAGATGACTCACACGATAAATTGTTCACTGGCACTAAGAAAGCAGATTTCTACAACCCGTAACAAACCACAGAGTGCCAAAGAAAAATACTAAGCTCTACAGCTCATCTATCCCTTCCCTTCTACGGCTTGTCCCTTTGCTAAAACCAGGAATAATCTACTGCAAGCTGCCTTTTCTCATACTCTCTGCCAGGCCTCTAAGAGCAACATCATTTTTGCACGTTGTCCTAATATGAAACTAGCCTTGACACAGCAACCTGCTGCACTCCGGAAACAAATTTCTATGCATCAGCTGTTCCAATGTAACTAGTGCTCACTGATCTCAGACAACACTAGAAACCCTGGGGAACTGCGAATGAACCTTTCTCTCATGAAGAAATAAGGTAACTCTCATGTATACCAGAACACGGACACACAAACCACTGCAAAGAAATGGATGTGAAAGACATATTGTTTGCCCGTGACAACATACAAGGTGATGATATAACTTATATAGATAAATGTAAAAATATGCAATATTTGTTTATGTCATACAGTAATTTGCATGTAAAGCTCTTAATTGTTTTTTTAATAAATAAGAAAGAGCATAACAAAGGACGCAGTTTGTTTTAAACAAAGCAAACGGAAGTGACAATGAACATGCTCCATCCAAGCAGTAACATTTAAACTTCATTTTAATGTAAACATTGATCATGATCAAACATAACACTAAGAGATCACACTGAATGGATACACAAATCGTAGGTAACTTTTTCCATCAAGGCTTCTTAAAAATTCCTCACAATTTTGCTAATGCGTATCACTTATTACTGAAATGTTCTGAACAGAGTTTGTGAAGATCAAGTTTGTCTGAAAGATTGTTTGGATATGCCCCTGCAAAAAAGCAAGTTTCATTTACCAGCTGAAGTACCAGGTGTTTAGAACTGGTGAGTATATTTGCACTGAAAACCTCTTTCTTTATAGAATTTCAAAATCTGGGCACTTCTGGACTGAAATGAAGTTCTTATTCTTTACCTGAGTAAAGTTGACTGTACATATATGGTGCTCAAGAGGACAAGGACTCTGCTCAGACAGTTCATCCACAGAACTTGGATTTGAACAATCTTCTAGTCCAATGTGTGATTTTTCAGGTTTTGGTGATGCAGTTATATGTCTCAAATCTCCTGAATTTCCACAAGCATCTCTTATCTGCTTCTCTGTCCTGCAAGGTATATATCTAGTTAATTTGAAACAAGATGAAGATACCCAGTGCAAATGCTAAATTCTGTGTTACAATGTATTTAATATGAATCACATGTAATTACACAGAAACAAAGCTACATCCTTGAACTAAACAGAATGCATAATCTTTGAACAAATCTACATGAAGAATTTCACAGAAAACCTCTGTAACTCTACTAATGGAGACATTCCTACTGAAAGTACAACCAAGCAGGAAGTCTTATAAGCTCATTAACATTTCTAAATGAATCAACTCATTAACATTTCCTTGCAGTTTCATGAAAAACAATTAAGCAGCAAGGTAATTACTAAGTTCTGAAATAGCAAACAAAAGTTAATGTTCTACTTCCAAAAGCTGTGGCCCAACATGTAAGGGAGAAAAAACCTGAGGTCTGAACTGTACACTATCTGTATAAACATACACAGTGTCTGTGAGCACAGTTTCATTACAGTTGCATACTACACCTGAACTTCAACTGCATATTTTAAGAAACAGTAGGAATAAAGTCAGTATTAAATGATGAGTCTTCCTACCTCTCAGTTTTGTCTACTTGCTTGGTAAGTTCCATACTTCCAGATGCAAAGTCATGAAGAAGTGAAGAATCACCTGCAGCTGGTCTGATTGGCTCTGGTTCCACCTTCTGCATTTCTGCATTACCTCTCAGGGTTGTAGAATCTAAGTTTTATAAGAATAAAAATTTAATAATGTCTTTTCAGTCTGTGGGTGTATATACATATTTGTATTACTTTTTACATATAATCTTGTATAAATTTAAGTTTTGTAGTATGTTTATATAGACACATAAACATGAATGTGCACATGCATACTTGTGTCTTATATAAATAAGGCACATACACATATCTCATCTTGCCTTTCCTATTTTGCCAATGGGATGAAGACAATTAAGAGTTTGAAGACTACCTTTTTTGCAACTGCTTTAAGAATAGAAAGCCAGTTCTTTTTATCTCCTCTTTTAATGGAAGGAAAAGACAGTAATAATAGAAAAATGTACACTGTATTTGACTGTATTTCTGTAATTAGCAGTCCAATAATTTAAGTGCTTTCCAGGTATTTTAATACCTGCAGAAAAAAACTGCCATTCAAATTTCATTTGATTTCATACTACAAGGTATTCTCATGTACAAAACTATATCACAAACAGGTACCCTACATTACAATGGCGACGTATCATCTGTGAACATGAATGGAAAGTGAAGACTTTCAGCTTTGTTTCATTTCATGAATAGATGTGAATCTATTGAATAACCATTTTCAGAGCCCTAAGATAAGAAATAGGCTTACCAGTTTGAATTTGCTCTAGTTCTTGCACAAGTACATTTGTGTTAAGTATCTCCCGCACTATGTTTTCGTTGGACCTTAATATTGCAAAGGCTGGCTCAGGCTCCACATGTCCGCCTCCTGTCAGTCTCATACTACTCACCACAGGCAAAGAGCTACCACTGCAAGTAAAAGGAAAAATGTAATCAATAAAGGCCCTGATTTTTGACAGTCAGTGAAGAAAAGATATAAGAGATATGGGGTAGATCAGACAATGAAGACCTGAAATGCAGGCTGCAACTGGCAGAGAAGACAGAAAACTACCCGGCAGGATAAAGAAAATAAAAATCATCTGTGAATTGAAACAGACAGGTATGCTGCAAACTAGTATGTTTCTAATGTAAACAAATGTAACAAAAAAAAAAAGGGAAAAAAAAAAAGAAAAAAAATTGAAATGTTTAAATAATAGAAGATCAGAAATCTAATATACATGACATTATATATGACATGGTAGTATATTCTGGTTTAATCATATAATTAAACTGGATGCAAAATAAATTACCTTGGGTTGTGATTTTTCACAGAACATAATCTCATATGATTATCTCATTGTTCAAGCAATCAGCAAGTTAAACAGTCTTTCAAATGATCACCAGCAGATGTTTCTCTGGAAAAGTTTCCTACTAAGCTGTCTCGTAATTCACAAATGCAAAATTATTAAAGTTCAATCACTAAAACCATAAGGATGGAAGATCAGCTGGTTTCTTGCCATCCCTCTGCTCTAAATCTTTGATCTACACTCCCACAGCAGCAGTGACACTTGAACAATTTGCCTTGGTCTGATTAGCTGTAGAGAACTTTGCAAAAAAGAGCTTGATAATTAACAGTTTGCATATTTTTTCTCCCCCTCTTCCCTGGGTAAACCTAATTTCATTAAAGAAAAACTAGTTGTAGATACCCAAAATTACATACAAACACTTCATGAAAGTAGTAAGAAAGAGATGAGAGGAGTTTTTGCAGATTACATACTAAATTATGTAATCTGAGAAACCTTTACTTAAGCAAGACTACTTGCAAATCAACAAGAATGCCACACAGAACCTAGCAAAAGTAAGCAGAGCCAGAGGATCTCTCTCACTGAAGAAAATGAAGTAGTAATTTAACCTGGTATCAGTAGCATCCATCTCTGAATATTCTTCTACATCTCTTCTTGTGCTAGTGATTTGATGCTCTACACTGATGTTGTTTCCATCCTCAGAAGGCAGCAATTCCTTGATAGAAGTGTCTGAAGCAAGCAAATACTGACTGTAAGTTCTATTTTCTTTGGAGTAGGCATGAATTACAAGGCTATCAGCCTTGTCCAAGTCATCTTGAGCAGGTGACATATGTGTCTGTTCTGGTTATAACAATAAACAGAATGGGAAAACTTCATTTAAAACACTACGGTTTGGCATGTATATAAAGCTATAGAACTTCAAGCCTCATTTAACAACGTTTGTATCTTCCAAAGACACAGATTCAAATCCCAGATAAATACAATCCTACGAGAACACCTTTTGTACTAAGAACACAAAAACTAACATTTAGCGAATGAAAGCTGATAATAAATGCTACACAAAATCTGTAACAAACCCAGGTAATTTCAGGTTGCAGCTAGTTAGGATGAAAAGGCTATGCTTCACATTAAAGGTCTGACAAGATCACTGGAAGTTACAGTCATTTAAGCTTTATCCCTTCCTTTTGCCTGGTTTGTGCGCCCAGATCAATTTAGACATGTGCTTCCTAAAACAGGTCACAGAAACAACTTTCTAGCAGTGATACAGTTGGCAGTATTCAGCAGGATGCCTGCCTCTTTCCAGCCAGCCTGCATTGGCTGGACTCACTATGTGTCACAATGTAACAGGACTAAAAGCATAAAAGACTCTTGACCTCCTGCTATGCAGCAGCGTGTGGAAGAGCTTTGCAGACACTGCTCCACCTCTCCTAGGTGGACCCAGAAGGCACGATAGCAAGGCTTTGTCTCACAAATCAGATCATACCTTCAGTGCTTGTTTTTAACTGGAAATTTGGATCACCCATTGCAAGTAAAGTCATAGCAGCTTCAGTGCTTCCATCGTTAATTCCTGTGAAGTTGTTCACACACATTAAATTCACAAGCACATTAACCAGAAATCCACCTACCCATATTCAAAAAGTATTTGACACTACCACCTATACAGTGAAATAGTTTTTTTTTTAATTGACCTTACTTATGGATCAAAATGCTTGTAGACAAGCAGCCATTCTTATCCAGCAAATTCAAACTACTGTTAGAACACTGAGCAGCAACATGACTGCCTTTAATGGTGTACTGGATACAGGTGGCAAGGTGCTGGCAGCAGAGGCCTGCCCTGTATACAGCCAATTCCAGCTGACCCACTGCAGGACACAGCTGAGCCTGTCAACCAAGATGGTGGCACCTTTGGAAACATATTTTAAGAAAGGGGGAAGTGTATATATCAATAGGAAGTTAACAGGAAATACACAAACAAGATTGTTTCATATCTACCTTTGTCCCCATCTGGATTCTCATGTACGATTGTTTCCTTAAACACAAAGAAAAACAATATCAAAATTCTATATAAAATTACTGTAATTTTTATTTAATGCTTACATGTCAATTCTGTTCCCACAAGTTTTCCTGGTTTTAAGGCTAACAGTATTTACTAACATAGTTTTCCCACAGCTGTGCTTCACATCTGTGTGTGACAGGTAGCAGTCTAATAAGCTACACAGTTACATTCAGACATGGCAACAGGAGACTGCTGAAATAGCTTTGTATGACCAATGAAACAAACAAAAGACATTCTTACAGATGTTGAGGAGCTTACTTTTTCTTCCCTCTGTACTACTGGTTCGACAGAAGCACAAGAAAGACTTTCAGCATCAGTAGCCACCTGCATATCTTGGATATTCAGAGGTATTTCCAGCTGTAAAAGTAATTTTACAGGTATTTCAGTTCATCAAGCCAAAGAAAATCTGTCAAACGCAAATTTTTACAAACCTCACATATTGAAGAGATGTTCAACTTCTCTTCGCAAAACACTTCACAAAAATCATACCTTCTGATTTGAGAAGGAAGCAGTGGTATGAACAGAAGGGAGAACAGGTACTGCTACCTGTAGCTAAGTGGAAGGATCAGACAACCTAAGGCCTTGTTTCTAGTCACTCGTTTCTCCACCAACCTAAGTTATGCAGCTGAGATATTTTATTTATTTTTCTTCTATTAATTTTATTCTTTCTTCATTTTCTTCTACTTATTTTATTCTTTCATTTTATTACTGTTTACCTCAAATGGGTTTTCTTAGTTTTTACTCTTTTTCTGCTTTTTAAGTCTTCAGGATGGAAAAGAGTTCAGACTTATTCCCAAAGCAAGATAGGGAATAGACATGCAGACACAGAGAAACACACCCACTCACCATTTCACCTATTTCTTTTTCTTCTTTGTATTTTCACTGAGAACTTAAGATATTTGACATTTTCAGAAATGGGGACTTGAAATTTGACAGAAAGTTTATGCTATTTCCAGGGAAGTTCTCGTGGAAAACACTGCTCAATCTGGGTTGCTCTCAAAGGCTTGCACTTTACAGGCTTTCGACTGACCTATTTAAATTTTACAACAGCTGGGTTCTTGGGTATCTAACCACATCCCTCACTAGTACTCATATCTCCTAAGTGTTAAACTAGGCAACTTGATTGTAATCCCCACACATTATATATATTCCACATCTCTGAAATCAAGGATTCAGCAACAGTTTCCATGCAGCAACTTTTCATGCAAAGTTCTAGAAATCCCTTGGTGTTTTGACTGAGCTTTAAATTATTCTGCTGTTTCACTTGGTGAAAGAAAGGGTGTGATTAATTCAGAAGAGAATAAAAAGCAGGATTTCAATGGGCAAAGAGAGCAAGACGACTAGAAGTAGTAGTAAGCAAAAAAGCAGTGGAAAGCAAAAAGTACTGAAGTGAATGGAAAGTAGCATTGACACTAGGGAAAAAACCAGAAAAGAGTCTTGTACTGGATAGTGTAAGACCGAGGCATGATACAAATGGTATGAAATACAGGGTGAAGATTGTACTGGGCATGGCTGGGATTAAGTTAATTTTCTTCATACCAGCCCACATAACTACAACAGTGCTGGTAACACACCAGTGTTTTTGCTATTCCTGCACAATGTCAAAGCTTTTTTCCTATTCTTTTACCCAGCAATGAGGCCAGGAGTAAGGAAGAGGTCAGGAGAGCACAGAGCTAGGACAGCTAACCCAAACTGATCAAGGGGGAATTCCATATCATATGATGACACGCTCAGCAATAAAAGCCCAGGGAAAGGAGGGAGGAGGCCATCTGTGGTTAGGGAATTTGTCTTCCGAAGTTACTCTTATACAGATAGGCCCTGATTTCCAGGAAGTAACCTAACAATGGAAAGCAGCAAACAAATTCCTTATTTTGTTTTTCATTTACATGCAGCTTTTCTTTCATGTATGTAACTGTCTTTGTATCAATAGATACAAAAAAAAATCTTCTTGCCCTCCTTCTAATTTCTCCTTGTCCCACAGGAAAACAGAGTAAACAAGCAGACATGTGTGTCTGGCTGCAGGTCAGGTCAGCCTACCTGACAGCTGAAAATTCCTTGGCAAGGGGGACATGACATACAGAAATATTTTCCTCATACCCTCGTATCCTAACATTCAAATATGAAACTGAAGTGCTCCATTTCATCCATCTTCGGCCTCAAAAGACAGGGATGAGCATTGAGTCTGGGCCTATATTCAATCCCAATAAACAAACTGGTGAGCACCCTGCAGACCTATATACAATTTGTAAACATAATTACATAACTGGATTTTAGGCTGATGCAGTATTAAGTTCAAAACCAAATGTATATGCCAAGTAACACCCCTAATACTCCCAACACCATTCTTAACTTGAACTCTGATAAAACCCAAATACCCAGAGATACAATTAGAATAAAAACTTTTTAAACAATCAGAGCAAAATTACATATGCAGAACCCAGCTACACAATACCTCCTCCATGGTTTCCTCTATCTGCACAGGAATTGGTTTTGGAGATCGAAGACCTATAGGAACAAACACTGGAGCCTTGTTTACTTCCTCTGATGCAAAGCATTCATCTTCATCATCAAGCTCAAAGTCATCTGCCTCCTCATCCTCCTCCTCTTGAGAAGCACGGAGGGTGACAAAGGTTATCTTTGAACTTCTGGGTTCCTTCCCAGATTTTCTTCTCTGTGTTGTTTTCAAACTTTTGTCTCTGGTAACCCTCAGTTTAGCTTCTTGCCTTTGACACCCCTTCTCAATGCAATCAGCTTCACATTCAGAGGTAGAAGAAGTAGCAGTTTTTGGCTCCAATGCATGTTTCGGCAGGGCTGTCTGTTTTGATGATCTCCTCAACTGCCTTCTAAAGTACAGAACAAAAACAATGAAATCCAAGACCTTCCAAAGAGAAGAATACTACAAATCAAAATAAACTCAATTAAAAGAAAAGTTATCGTTGTGACCAACAATGCAAACTATTTACTTCTTAATAGTGACAAATAAGCATTTAATCTTTCTGTGTACATAAGGTACTGACTACAGATGTGTATTAAGCAGTTTCAGAATGTTAGAAATCTTCACAATTAAACTTGCAAGGTACACAATTCTCTGATTAGAAAAGTATTAAATCATTTTAATTTTGAAGGATGTGGAAGTCACACACTTTTTAAGTCATGGGAACACTTCCAGTTGTCTTTTGCTAAAGCTACACTAGAAGCCCCAAACTATGACACTTTAATCGATCAGACTATTGTTTACAAACTGAAACTGTTAGATGCTAACTACTTATCTGCTTTGGTCTCTCAGACAGCATTCTCTTCAATAATCAGGTACCTACAGTTTCCTTCCTAAAAATCATGGGCACAACCACTTTGAGTATCAAAAGTAATGTCAAACTTCCCTCCCAAAACATCCTCTTTGGTAAACTGGTGGGGAGTAGAAGCAAGTGGCAGCGGAGGACACCTCTAGCACAAAGTTTCTCTTTAGGTTAATCCCACAATCCCTGTGCCCCTAAATGTGGGTACTCCCAAGTCCTCCCCTGTAAAATCAGGAATTTCTGTTAAAACCATGAGATGGATTCGTGAGACTGCTGGCTGTGTTCATTTTATGAGAATACAGGCAGAGTAAGAGACAAAAGAGTATCTGTACACATCTGCTAAGTTCAGATGGAAGACACAAAAACTGACATGCTGCATGCACTCACATTACACACAGCAGAACTATGGCCAATAATTATCAATCAACTGAGTCTGGTTTATAAAGCAAAACAGTTGTTTTACCTTGTGAGATTGTCTGAATGCTTTTCCTGTGCAGTAGAAAGCTGAGAATCATTATCTTGTTCTACCTGACTCTCACTCCATGACGATATCCCTGGAGACTGGAGTGTAATGTCCTGCCTGATTCTCTTATGAGATGTTTCTTCAACATTCTCTCCACAACTGTGTTTCCCTGTAGCTTCTGAGAAGGATCCAGCTTTCACTGTACTAGAGTTTTCCTGCACAGAGGAGATAATTATTACCATATTAAGTGCCAAACATTTGTAACTAATTTTGGTGACTTAAAGAACTTAGTTGAGGACCTTGAGAATGTGCCCAGCTGTCTTCTCTGATAACTTAGGATATTATTCTTCATTGTTGTTAATTTTGGGCTCTATAGCAGAGGTGTCATTAACTGGTATTATCTATGATGCTTGAATTCCCAGTGCTGCTGGTAGTTAATAGACCAACACCATGCTCAATTTATCAAGAGCAACAATTCTTTAGAAGCTGGAAAGATGAATCATTTTCTAAAATTACCTATTAATTTAAAGAACAATTTGCAGGAACGAAAATCTTTTTTTCTGCCTTAGGAACAAGGTAGGAAGAAAAAACTATCATACTTTATATAAAAGCATTTAAATACTATTCAATATATACACAGACAAACATCAGCAACCACAGTTCTGTCAACTATGGATACTTGGCTAAAATAATATGTTAACTGTAAGTTTTAGTCATCCATATAAAAAATAGGGAACACCAGATAAACTTGACTCGTTATTACTGAGACATTAGACATATTAGACAGAGATGGAACTAGTCTGGGCAAAGTTAGGCCCACTGAGCAAATCTGAGAAGCTGTGAACTTTGTCCACACTAATTTTAATTTCTAAGTATACTAACACAGATTTTAGGTAGTATTTGAAGTTAGTTAACTGCCTTATTTTCCATTGTTCTATTAATAACAAACAGTAAATTATTTTTTAACAATGTTAGCATGTATTTATGATAATGCAAATTTCTGATCATATAAACCAGAGAACTTAAGACAACAGTGTGTATGTCCGCAGTTTTTAAATTCTAAGTCCATTTATTCAGCATAGTTTCCAATAGTGAATTTAAAAAAAATATCAAATAATCACATTAACCTTTTCCAGCCATAAACTGGATTTCTATGCCAGCTAGCTTTCTAAGAACTTGGGCAAAAGGACTGAGGTATAATTGGCTCAAAATACACGATCAGCACTTACCCCTGATACACCTGTTTTTAACAATACAAAAAACTCTTCTTCATTTCTCTCAGTATGGTCCTCTTCTCTGTTTTCACACTCTTCAGGATAATCTCTTTTCCTAGTAAGTCTCATTAGGTCTGGCCTTGGACTCCAATGGGGTTCCCTTGCTCTCTGTTCACTTTCTTCTCCAGAACTTAATTTATCATTGGACCTACAAAAATATGTTTCAACTTTTACTTCTGAAGAACTACAAAGTACAAGCTTTACAAGCTTAGCTTACTATCAGATATTTAGTAGTTCTAGCTAGAATTTTGGACTTTTATTTGCTTAGTTGGCTAAATGTGAAAAAAAAAGCCATAAAGGAAGAAAAAAAACACTGCATAAGGGAGGCAATTCATGTGCAGCAATGGACCTTCCTGATTACCTTTGGGAAAGATTTTTGGAAAGAAAACAACATTAAGTCAGATAGATTGGAAAGTGTCAGCTATACCAACACAGGTCTCCAAAATCAAGCATCCATAGGAACATTACATTCACTAATTCTAGTGCTCAAGGTTCTACTGCTTTCAAAAAGGATACAACTCTTATAACTCTTCAAACACATTCAGATCTGTAAGACAGAAATCTTGGCCTTCTAAGCTCATGATTTGAGAAAAAGGGACTATGAGTAATCCAGAAGAATGCAGTTTAGTCAGCCTCATCTCAGTCCCTGGGAAAGTGATGGGACAACCAGAGCTGGAAACTACTTCCAGACACATGAAAAACAACCTAACTTGGAGTAGTCAGCATGGATTTGTAACGGGGAAGTTATGCTTAATCAACTTGGTAACATCTTTCAATGAAATTACTGGCTCAATAAGTGAAGGGTGAGTAGTAAATAGTGTCTGCCTGGACTCCAGTAAGGCTTTCAACACGGTTGAACACTCTCTTCTAACATGCTGATAAGGGAGCTGATGAAGTATGGAACTGCAAGTACACTAAAAACTGACTGAGCTGTCAGGTTCTGAAGTTTTTTTGTGATCAGTGACACTAAGTCCAGTTGGAGACCAACAACCAAGTGTGCCCCATGGGTCAATACTGTATCAACTCCTGTCCAGTATCTCCTCAAATGATCTGGATGATGGAGCAGATGTAACCTCAGCAAGTCTACAGATTAGGCAGATCTAGAAGAAATTGCTAAGGCACCCAAAGGTTATACTGGCCTCCAGAGAGACCTGGAGAAGTGCACTGATGGGAACCTCAGGACGTTTAGCACAGGAGTTCATGCAAAGTCCTGCACCAGGAAGGAACAACCTAAGGCACCAGCGCATGCTGCAAGCCACCCAGATGGAAAGCAGCTGTGCAGAAGAGAACCCGGCTGTCCTGGTGGTCCCCGAGTTGAACATGAACCAGGAAGGTGCTGTGGCTGCACAAACAGCTCATGGTGACCTGGCTCCAGCAGGAGAAGCGTTGCCAGCAGGCCGAGGGAGGTGATCCTTGCCCCTTGCTCAGCACTGATGAAGCCACACCCGGAGGACTGACCAGCTCTGGGCTCCCTGGTAGGAGACACCTGGACACGCTGGAGACAGCCCCTCAAAGGGTCACACAGATGGTAAAGGGGTGGAAGCATCTCTCCTATGACAAAACACTGAAGGAACAGGAACTGTTCAACCTGGAGAGAAGGCTCAGGGGGATCTCTTCAACAGTTCTGCAAAAACCCAAGGGGAGGGTGCAAACAGGAGAGAGCCAGGCTCTTCCCAGGGGTGCCCAGTGATGGGACAAGAGACAATGGGCAAACACTGCAAGACAGGAGGTTCCTTCTGAGCACCAGGAAATCCTGTTTCACTCTGAGGATTACCAAGCGCTGGCACAGGCTGCCCAGAGAGACTGTGGAGTCTGAATCCTTGGCAGGATTCAGAAGCTGTCTGGACACAGTATTGGGCAACCAGCTCCAGGTGCCTTGACTTGGGGGTTGGACCAGAAGACTTATAGCAGACCCTTCCACCCTCAACCATTCTATGAATCTCTGGAAGTCCACCGTCATAGAAGACCAGAAGACTGTCAAGGCCCTTGTCTTGTTATCACAAAGACGCTGGGACATGATTTCAACACAATTTATGGAAGAGATTTTAGAGAGTTTTAGAGTTTCAGAGACAGATGCAAACCAGAACTTAATTCCAGAAAACAGCAAATTTGTAAAATAAATTGATTTGGGGCTCCTCTGTGTAGTTAAAACTGAGCAAAAGGTAGCATTATAACATAACCCAGAGTTAGTGGCACAATCTGCTGCATACTGCATATACATTGCAAGCATAATTACAGGAAGTTCTCCGACTGGAAAGAAATAGTGAAGAGATTCAAAATATACTTTACAGAAACATCAAATGAGCTTGCTGTCTTTTTTTGCCACTTCTCAGTCATAAATGAGTGCAAATGGCACTGCTCATTCATAGTGCACTGTACCCCAATAATTTATTAGTGAGTAATTCAGACAGCTAAACCCTGATTACGTGCTTCTACTCTCACCCATGAAGTACTGTCTAAAAAGGAAAACAGCCTTGAAAAAAAAATCCCCTAATCCTGTTAAAAACTCTTATATTACTTAAGAATGCCACCTAGTGATTTTCACAGCACATAGGAGATAACAACTAGTACAGCTCAGAGCCTGTGCTTCCAAAAGCAAGCGCTGTATAGAAACAACTGGACAAATGCACAATATTTTTAAAGTACTGTTGTGACTTAACCACAGCTGACAACTAAGTGCCATGCAGTCAGTCAGTCCCCAAACCCCAGGGAGGAGGAGAATTAGAAAGAAAAGGTAAACCTTGTGGGTTTAGATAAGAACAGTTAAATAATCATAACAAAGTAAAATATAAAATAATGCAAAGGAGAGGCAGACACAGAGATAGAGAGGAATAAAATGCAAGGGAAACAAGTGATGCACAACTGCTCGCTGCTTGCTGACTAATGCCCAGCCCATCCCCAAGCAGTGTTCAGCAGCTCCTGGCCAGGTCCCTGCAGTTTATAGAATAAGCATGATGTTCCATGGTATGGAATATCCTTTTGGCCAGCTCACATCAGCTGTTCTGGCTGTGTTCCCTCTCAGCTGCTTGTGCAGCTGCTCACTGGCAGACCATGAGACACTGAGAAGTCCTCAACTCAGGGTAAGCACCACTCAACAACTAAAACGTCAGTGTTATCAATGCTATTCTCATATTGAATCCAAAAAGCAGCACTGTACCTCCTTATTTCCTAAGAAGGAAATAAACTCTACCTCAGCTGAAACCAAAATGAGAGATTTTTTACTTTGTCAACAGGTGACTTTACCTTTCTGCAGTATCCGGAATGCTTCCTAAAGCATCTATGGATAGACACTCTTCTTGCTCTCTTTTGCTGTTGTAATTTGGTGGTTTTTTAGAAGAACAAAGTGCTCCTGATGTCATGCTTCTCGAATTTATGTTTAGATTGTCATTCTCAGTCAAATTTCCCACAAGCAACAATACCTCCATGTCATCCTTTGATTTGAGGAAAAAAACCAAAACAATATTAGCACAAAATATTAGCACCTGTAAAACAAGTATTGCAAATTATGATCAAGTTGTTAATCTGAAATGAAACCTCATTTAAAAACTTTCAAGCAGTTTATGGCACCATCACTGCTCCTTGTCCACCTAGGAAGGCATTTAGCTAATAAAAACAGATACTATAACCAATATAGTCCTTCATGAGAAGCCACCAAGGAGAAACCCAGCAACAGAAACACAGCATGCAAGTAAGTATTCATGTATCATGAATATGACTGAAATGTTACAGTTCAAGTGAAGTCTTTGTATGTCTTATCAATGTGTCACTAGGATTTTGGAAAACCCTATAATAGCATGCAAATACTGAACAAGGCTTAAATTACTTCCTACTTAAGTTACTTCTTACTAGGTTGAAATTAATTAATGAATTTACAACAGCTTATTTACATGTTTTGAAAACAGCTAGTGTGTAACCCAGCATCAGTAAGTGTAGTCAGAAATAGAATCTCACTTTTGAGGAGAGAGGGTTTTCAGATTCTTCTGCCACAGGCAGATTCTCTCCTTGATTCCTTTCTTCTTCATCTGGGGCAGTAAGTTTTTGTACTACTGGAGATCCTTTTTTGCTGTATGTTTTTTCTAGGTTTGCTCTAGCTCTTGGAGACTCAATCCTCACGTGTTGTGCTGGTTTCAGAGCACTCAGATTGCCTTCTTGGGAGGTAAATTTTTCAGTACTGGTGAATTTAAAGCAAACAAAAACAGAAAATACACACTTGACTTTAGCTGGGAGAAAAAAAAAAGCACTTCTGCACTTAAGTTTTAAATCAACACTTACACAAGAGACTAACATACTGCTTTGTTTAAGATTAATAAAATTATATTTTCAAATATATTTCTCATTTATGGTTAACTTTGGAGCAGAAACAACAAAACGTCTTTGTCATGGCATTTTTAACATAAAAAACAAGTCGTGTTGCTAACCACACCAACATCAAAGTATCAGTAGTCTAACTTACATAGATCTTATTTTAACAACAGCAGCAGTAAAATGGAAGAGCACATGGATGGATCAATGAAAGTCAAGTCTGACATTCTGCAAAATTTGTATGTTACATATCTTACATGTGTGACTGCTACTTAAGCAAATACAGACCCAGTAATAAAAAACCTTGGTCAAGAAGACCTCTGAGCTCACACAGATCAAGTATGTAGCAGATAAACAATGACAAGGAGTGCAGCTAAAAAAAGTGTGCTCTGAAAACACTGGAAGAAGCAGTTTGTAGGCACTGAAAATGAAATAATGTATAAAGACAAAAGACAAGGAACAGAAAAATTGACATTTGCAAAGGTGTTTCATTATGCACAGACAAAAGCTTTTCAAACGCAATTTTGCTAAACTCAAACCTCACCTGCTTTGTTCAGACAATAAGGCTTCAGAAATAGAGAGCACCTGAGACATCCCTTGCTGTTCCTGTTCCTCTTTGCTCAATACATCTCCTTGACACAATACAGCTTCATTTTCACCCTTTAATTTACAGTAAAAGAAGCATGAAGAAAAATAGAAGTATGTAAGCTGCTAAATCAGACAAATGTTTTATATACAAAAAAGAAACTATGCTATTTTCCCAACTTGAATAAAGGCAAGAATCCTGTTATCGTAATTCAATTTATATGCAAAATGGAACAAAAGTCTTCATACTCCTGGGATACTTGGGGTTAAGTTCTTAAATACTATGTGCACCCAAGCATTATGAGAGACACTCGTCTATTTAGTAGTCAATCAATTCCCTAATACATGAAGCACTGTGGAAACAAGCTACTTCAGTGAATGGAAAACCTTTGAAAACTGGACACTGTAGAGGGCAGCACAGACACACCCAAGCCACAATAATACAGCCTCAAGATGCAGAAGGCCTAATAAGCTTTATGTCGGTATTTGCCACACTGGTTCCACAAAGAAACCACGAAAACACATCCTTCTGTCACTTCAGGCCTGTGACAACATGATTAGCAAAGAGGAACATCAGCCCTGCTCTGGTTCTACAGATTTGCCCAGTACAGAGCAGATGCATGTGCATGGTTCACAGGCCACAGGTCTGTGACATTATACTAGATTGCTCAAACAGAGATGATGGCAGACTTGATTAATCCAAGCAGGAAAGATGAAGTGAGAAATAAAGGTGATTTTTATGCATTTTTATTCTAGAGTTTGTATAAATGTGCATAATTCTTCCTATCGTGCAATCCAATCAAAAGCAGATCATTTGTTAAAAAAAAAAATACTTCAAGTTGTAGACCTCACTGATTTCATACCTACAATACCTCATCACCAGTGTTCGTGAATTTTTTTTAATTTACTATATTGTCTCAGCTTCAGGCAATGCAACTTCAATGTTTTCATTTAACTTCATAAAAGTGATCATGCACTTCAAACCAACTTTGAAGGCAAAGCCTCACTCTTAATAAGGCTTACCATGACAGTATTGTCAAACTCATCTTTTTGCTCTGCTTCAGGCTTTATCTTCCTCTCATTTTCTGATATTTGTAACTCCTTCTTTCCAACAGTTCTTACCAAGTTTGGCTTGTACCTCTTGTTCTGTGCCAGCTGAATAGGTGGAAGAGGTGCATACTGACATTCTTCTTGAGTGCTGTTTTTGTCATCAATGGAAAGTTAAGACAGAAAAAATAATCCAAAACTTAGTCCAAACGCATATTACAAACACAGGTCCATTAGTATTACATGCAAAAACCACTGAATATTTAAGGGAAATCTTGTGAACGAAAAGTTCAGCTGGGTTTAGATTACAAATGACAATTTGTCCCAGCAAAAATTTGAAGCACCTGTCTTCTAAAGACTTCCAACAACAGAATTACCTAACTCACTGAAGGTATTAACTTACTGACTACTTGTTGCTATAAAACCTAAGTAATTTTCACATAGTTTCTCTGATAAGCAAACCAGTATTTCCCTGCTTATATGAAATGAATCCAGTTTTTCAGATGATGAAACAGTTATAAAGTGAATGCTCATGAATGTCATGCTTAGCATAGAAGCTATTGAAATTGTAGTATCATTAGTGTAAACTATGAGAATGGAAATTTTGTGCAGTATTTTCATTACGCTATGTTTGCCAGATGGCAATCTATTGGCACAATGATTTCCTTGTAAAATCCTTTCATTCTTACAGTGAAGTATCAAAAGTAGCTAAGCCCTTACCCTGAAATAGTAGTAGAAATGTCATCTTGGCTAATTTCAGGTAGACAGAACTCCAGTTCAGTATCCTCTGATCTTGAAAATGTTTTTGGGGACTTACAACTTGGCCTCTCAGAAACCTCCTGAGAGCAAAGTGACTTTTCCTTTCCCAAGGATTCTAGTGCGTTTAAGACTTCACATTTTCCTGCTTTCTGAAAAATGTAAACACAAGAACCAGAAAAAGCTGTAATAATAAACCAAAAGGAGACTTTATGAAGTCTATGAAGTTTGGTACTCACCACTCTCTGAAAAATTCAGAGTTTTTTGCACTCTCCTAAAAAACTCCTCTGTAACTGCTCACTAATGACTTCCTGTTCTTTCCAGGACAAATACACACTTTTTTTAGATAAAAAAGCCTGAAATCTGTATTTCTTCTGTGCTATCTTCTATTAAATTTTTTCTTTCTTTACTTTCAACTCCATAATGGCACTTTGGGTCAGAAAGACATCTGGATATATAACAAGCGATTCAGTCATCTTCTTCTCCTCTCATATGACCAAGTGAAAGGTACACAAGTTTTAAGGTAGAAAATTTAAGCTTTTGAAAAAATTGTTTCAAAAAGTTAACTTTGAATTTTTTTAAATCATCAGTACTTCATTTCACAAAACCAAAAGCTCACATATAACTAAAGGAAAACAAAACAAAAGCCTTACATCTGTGTCAGGAGGGATGTTACATTCATTATCACATTGTGTCAAACTTTCTTCCTTGTTGGTATCTTTCTGTGATGCACCTTTACTGTTTACACCTAGAACTTCCTTTCTACTAGTCATTCTTAAATTTGGCTTTGGTCTCTGGAATCGCGTCCTCAGTAGCCGAGCTGATAAAATGGTTTTCTCCTCTTTCTTCTGAGGATGAGATTCCCTACAAAAACAAGAACAATCAAAGGCATGGGACAATCATACTCGTATACAGCTCTCAGAGCAGTAACAACATTAGTGACATGAAAAAGATCCAGTAAAAACACAGTGACCATCACCAAAAGCCTCTGTATGTTATAAATAAGTAAGCAAAGAAGTTAACTGCCACTTCCACTTGAGACTTAGAAGACAAGTTGAGACATTTTAACATGACACATACATTTTGCAAATACCTTCCTCTAATCATGTTTAAAGCCACCCAGCAGACTGACTTACAGAATACCTGCGGTTGACTATTTTTTTTAAGAGACACTTCAATAGGAAACCAGACCTTGTACTCAAGGATCTATATAACCACACTAGGATGCACTGTGGAGACCAACATGGAGAAGATAATCACAGGGACTGACCATTAGAAAAGTGCATTTTTTTGAAAATTAGGCCAATAGTCCAAAGATCAAATTAACATTCAACAGCATGTAAATTTAATGCTTTTAAGCTGTTGGGGTTTTGTTAGTTGAAGTCTAGCATTGCCTTGATTAAATATGTCTTGATATATATATATATATAAAACTTGTTTGTAATGCCGGAGGTTGAATGTAATATGGTGTAATATCTAGAGATACTGATAGCTTTGAACCATCCCTTCTCTTAATTAAAGTGAAATAACCTTACCCTGTACTAGAATCTGAAACCTGATTCGAGACATCTGACAATCCCTTTTCACTTTCACAGCTTTCTGCTTCTGAGGACTTTTCTTGGAAACACTGTCTTGTATTTGAGTTCACATCAGAATCTGGAGAAACATCTTCTAACATCACACTGGATGGCTGAGTGCCTTCATGAACTGTTAAATCCTAAAACAAATAAAAGTTCCACTCTATTACAATGAAATATTTACTCAATCTCTCTTCTATAAGAGCAAGAGGAAAATGAGAAAGTTAAATATTTTCTACAGAAACACTAGTATTTCTCTTGCTTCTTGTCATCCAACTAATATCAGTGTCTACTATAAAAGTAAAAAGTTCCTTTTCTTTTTATTTTCTCTTTTAAGTGGTTCATCTTCTGAGACATTTTTCCTTTGCATTTCACCTTTGAGATCCGGTATCACAATACAACCAAGTGAAATATATTCCATTTCCATGCATGCTGGTTTTGACTAGGGTAGAGTTAGATTTTTTCACAGTGCTAAGTATGGGGCTTTGTTTTGGTTTTATGCTGCACACAGGGTTGATGATACAGAGATGGTTTAATTATTGCTGAACTTGGCTAAGCAGAGCAAAGGCCTTTTCAGCTTTTCATATTGCCAAGCTGGAGAGGAAGTTGGGGGAGGCATGGAAGGCTGGGAGGGGGCACAGTCAGGACAGGTGACCGCAACTGACCAAAGGGATATTCCACATCCTGCTGACATGCAGCTCAGTATGCAAAGTGGGAGGAATGGCTTTGTCTTCCCAAGAAACCATGTGTGATGAAGCACAGCTTTCCCAGAGATGGCTGAACACCTGCCTGTTCGTGGAAAGTAGTAGAAGAGTTTCTGGTTATGCTCTGCACCTGCGTGTAGTTTCTGCTTTCCCTATCAAACCTTACTCAGGTTTATCCAGCACTCAGCGATTTATCTCAGGCTGTTTTCCAGCTTTTACCCTTCCAGTTCTGTCTCCAGTGCTGCTGGTGGGGCAGTGAGCAAGTGAATTAGTACTTGGTTGCTGACTGTGGTTAAATCTGACACCATGGAAAAAAGAATCAAGTGCAAAAATGAGGAAATTCTATGACCAAAAATTTAGTTTATTCTGAAATAATAAATAAAGCATACAAAGTCTACTCCCACAAATTATGTGGTATGTACCTAGATCTTTGTTACCAAGGCTTTTACAAAGGACCCAACAAAACAGCATGCATAAGCAATTGCTCAAGAAACTTACACTTTTGAGGCAGGGAACATTGTTTTCATCTTGATGGTATATGACACCTTTTTCTGCTTCTCCACCTTCAGTTGTCTCCTCTTCAGGATCTTTTTCATCTATCAGTTCTTTTTGCCTTGCAATGTTTCTTCCTAGATTTGGTTTTGGTCTCTGTATTCTACCTCTCTTTAGAGGTATTTGATTCAACACAATCTGTTTGCCATCTTCTTTTAAACCAGCTGTTTCGTTAGACCTGGAAAAACATATGATCCATGAAATACCTACCATATCTGCAAGTGGGAGGAAACTTGCAGAACAAATGCTTTTTTCCTCTTTCTTTTAAGTAGTATAAACATACACTTACCTAAAATGTATTACTAGCTTCCTGAAAGAATCAGATTGGAAGGGTATCTACAAGGGACTGAGAATTTAAACTTATGTTTGCCCTGATATTTTCCTCTTCCCACTGGTGACAGATATCACACTAGAGGGACATTTTTCTGACTCATAATGGACCTCTTTGTATTCCTATCTAGTCTACAGGCAGATAGACCTAACTTAATAAAGAGTTAAAAAAATATGCAAATATTCAGAGTTTTTTCTTTAGTGTATTCAGAAAATACATAAATAACTTTTATCTTATTAACCTAAAAATATCAGTAGTGCATTACTAGAACTATCAGATTCTTCCACACCTTTTTTACACTGAGCATCAAGCCACAGAGCAGGTTAATGAAAGAAATAACTGAAAATCTTTTTCTGGAGGATTATCACACCCAGTTCATGTCCATCCATCCTTTTCAACTGTCTCCCTTTGAAAGAAAAGTTTGAGGTTTTGCGTTTTTTTATTTCTGTTCTTGGTTTAGGTTGTTTTGGGGATTTTTTTTTGTGGGGGAGTATTTGGAGGAAAGTTGGCATTTTTCTAGGTTTTATTTTTTACAATCTCTTCTGTAAAATGTTTTATTCCTTTTCCACTACAGCTGCCACTTCACTGAAGAAAAATGCAACACTTAATAAAAAGGTGCATTACATCACCCACATATTGCTTTTTTTTTCTTCCTCTTATTTGACACCTAACACTTAACTACACTTAAAGAACACTTACTCCTATTGTTTAAATACTTAGCCACTGAAATTGATGCATTTTAGTATTAAAAGTGAGAAGCTAAGGCTTGTTTTAGTTTTCGAGGGACTAAGTTTTCAGCTTTTTTTACATTTACCATGACTGACTTATAATTTAAAAGTATCACTTTAAAAATTAAAACGCTTAATACATGTTTCATAAATGAATGCAGATTCCTATTTTGCCCTCAATTTCTCGATTTCTGTAGTGCAGAAATTTTTTCAAAAATTTCTATAATTATCACACTACAAAATACTACAAGAAGTGACAAGAATGGTAAATTGCAGAACAGGAGCACTTATCTTCTTATTTTTCTCATACTTACTGAGACATTGTCTCCAGGACTTTGTCATCTTTTTCTGCGGTATCTTCACTGGTATCACCAGATCTATTACCTTGGTCATTATTCTGAACAAAAACAGAGTATTATGACATGAACTGTCTTTCATAAGTACAGCATCACCTAACTGACCAAGTAACTGCTCATAAGAGGAGACAAAATAGATTGCTTATGACACACAAACAATCACAGGATAAATTTCTCAGTCAGACAGGTGCAGTAAAAACTATAGCAAACACCTGAAGTTGTATTTGCTGCAGGACATGAAAGACTACTGGTATCTACTGTTTATGTAACAACCTCTCACCACAGTTGAGGTTACTAAGCAATACCACACTATCACAAAGCTGGTTAAGTAAGCGGCTAATTTCTCTTCATATTCAGGAGTAAAAAAAGTAAAGAAAAAAAGATAACATTACTGTTGCATCCAGCAGCTTTTTAGCTAACACATTATCTTCAGTTATGTTACTTTATTAAATACCTTCTCAGTTTCCCCCTTAGGCTGTAGATGGGATATTTTATCATTTCCTGCATCTTTTTTAGGCTCTTCTTTCCTTCCAGATGCTCTTGTAACATTAGGTTTAAATCTTTGTCGATATCCTCTAACTATTGTCTTTGCAATTGCAGTTTTTTCAGGTTCTCTGCACAAAGGATCCACAACAGTGACATTTACTCCATAATATTCAAGCCTATCAATACCAGACAATCTTGCAGATTTCTTTATTGGAATTGCGTTGTCTTCAGAGAGATTTGCCCAAACTTATGCAAGTTGCTTCACATAAGAAACAAACTTGGCTTAGTCTTACAACGTGTGAAAACTCAATTTATCTACGCATTAAAAAGACATAATTTGTCACACAGAGGAGGAACCTAACTAGATTGCATATCACAACTGCTTCTGCAAGCACCAGAAGCAGAGCCATTACCTGATAACTGAGGCTGGGAGGAAAGCAAAGCCATAGTCATCACTATCCCCCTCTCAAATTACAGGCATTGTTGGTACTTCTTGAAGTGATGCTTTCATCAACTTTCCAGAAAATAAAAGGTATAACTTCTACCTTAGTACCACCTGATGTCATCCAAAAAAATGCTAAAGCCAATTTTGAAATATATATTAAAGCTTCACAGTTATTGCTATATTTTTCTAAGAGAACTATATCGAACAAATTAACAGTTATAGTCAGTTAATAGCAGGAGACTGGAAAAGTGATCTCAGTACTTACTGAGATGCAGTATCCAAATCCCTGCTCTCTACTTCTGTGGCTTCATTTCTGTTTCTTCTACTGTCCTCTTCAGAGCACTGGAATTGAGGCAAGGAATATTACTCTTTGACAAGTGTGCAGGTATCATAGTAGCAGTTGCCAAAATGTTATTTCTGTCGCTGGCCAACAGTATCCCCATTGAGCAAAACAGATGCAGGATCAAGAACATATTAAGTAACATTCCTCTTTCTGACCTTTTCACCTGCATTTGCAAGGGTTGGAGAAGAAGTTTTGGCCTCTATTTTGTCTCGTGTTGCTGTCTCCCTCCTTCCAGATGATCTTACTAAATTGGGTTTAGGTCTTTGCAAGCGCCTTCTATCTGCTGACTTTTCAGTTTGCCTTAAGATATAAAGGAATGTGGTATACATAATTACCAAAGAGAAACTTAAAGTCTTATACAGTTCAAGATGTACTTCAAGAGCATCACAGACTGCATGGGTCAAGACACTGCATGCAGCCAGACAATAAACAAAAACAAACAAACAAACAAACCCATTGCATCTTTCAGATATTAAAAGACATGCTACAAAGTTATGAAAAGAGCATCAAATAAACCTTAGAACTTTGCTGGCTTTCAGTGGAATCGACTTAAAAATACTTGAAGGAAGTATTTCCTGCTGTTAAATAAATAGGAATATTTCTTCTCCTAGGGGATTTACAATTCATGTGAGTGCAATTAATTTTATATAGACACAATATAAATCTGCCCTACATACAATGTTTTGCACCCGCCTCTCTTGTCCCCCCATCCCCTTTCGAAGCTATCTCAAGTCATGGAAAACCAAACTTTTTCAAATACCTTGTCCTACTGCCAACATCCACATCTTACTGAAGAATGGAGTATGTACATCACTCTCTGTGTCCTTAGCCATTGCAATGGCGTGTCCTGGGATTCACACACTGACACAGCCCTACATCTTATCAATAATCTTCAGATTGGGAACTACTACCTTTTCTTATATTCTCCCTAGAACAGGACAAATAAAGCTTTGACAGTCTTTATCCTAAGAGTGAGCTGCCCTTCAAAAAGGGAAAGACAGAAGTATGAAAATCAACTTAGCATTAACTAGTACCCCATCTCTAAATCACTTTTAAAAAACTATCATGAAATAAGAAGTCGATGATCATGCAGAAATGGAAACCTTAGGCTCAGACTTCTTCAAATATGATTTCTCAATGTAAGAAACAGTCACCAAAATTACTTCATGAAGGAGTACAGATAAGACAGACACATTTTGGTGTATCTTCTATCTTAAAAGCTTGCACGAAGTTCTAAAGAGGAACAGTTTGCAAATAGGAAAGAAGAAATACACCATACATATAATGTGTACAACTAATAAGCTCTGATGGAAACTACAAATGTCAAAGAATTCAATGAGGCCCTTCTACTAAAAAAACAAAAATCAAATTTCACAGACAAGCTTTACCCACAATGTGGCAGAATTTCTTCTTTCTCTTGCTCTTGCTGGCTGTAGAAAGACTAGGACTTTTTCCTCAGAGTTTAGCTACGTTTTTCTCTCTATTCCTGTCTACCATTTTTATCTTAGCTAATGCACTGCTAGACAAAAATTTCTACAAAAAAGCTTCACTGAATATGGAAAACAAGTTAACATGATCTCCTGACTGGTTCAACCTGATATGGTCAATTGGAATTATATTTAAATTGAACAGATACAGGTTTAGTTCAAGTGCCACCACAAAGTAAAATAATTCTACTTACGTGATTTCAGACTGTGAACCACATTCTGATGCACTCTGCTTTCCATCTGTTTTTTGTGAGTGATGTGTATCTTCATTCTGAGGAAGAAATGTTGTAGAAAAGAAACAATAAACCTAGATGATCTTCTACTGTAATGTAACAAGAAGCAGAAACAAGATGGCCACAATGGTTGAGAGTGGAAAGGTCTACTAGAGGTCTTCTGGTCCAACCTCCCTGATCAAGTGTAGTGGGTTAACCTGGGCTAGATGCTCACTCACTCCTCTCTGTAGCTGGACAGACAAAAGAAAATTTAACACTGGGTTCATGGCTGGAGATAAGGACCAGGGGAGAGATCACTCACTAAATACCACCAGAGGCAAAATAGGCTCAGCTTAGAAATAAGAAATGAATCATTATTCAAAAAATCAATTTAATAAGTGAATATATTATTAACAAAATCAGAGCAGGATAATGAGAAGTAAAATAGATCCTTAAGAATACCTTCCCCACATCCCTTCCTCCTTCCAGCTCTACCTTCTACCCCAGCAGTGCAAGGAGACAAGCAATGAGGTTCATCACCCAAGGCTGCTCCCACTGCTCAGGGAGTTGTTCCCCTGCTGCACTCTGGGGTCCCTCCCATGGGAGACAGCTCTCCATGAGCTTCTCTGACATGGCTCCATCTCATGGGAACCAGTCCCCTCAGGCTGCTGCAGTGTGGGTCACTCTCCCACGGGGTGCAGTGCTCCAAGGACAGGCTGTTCCAGCCTGGGAGCAGGACCCCTCTCTCCCTTGGGTCTCCCACGGGGTCACAGCCTCCTCCAGGCATCCACCTGCTCCAGCATGAGGCTCCTCCATGGGCTGAGGGTGGATCTCTGCATCCCCCATGGATCCTCACGGGCTGCAGGGGCACAGCTGCTTCACACAGGCTACACCATGGGCTACAGGAAAATCTCAGCTCTGGCACAGGGAGGAGCTCCTGCCCCTCCTTGTCCACTGACCTTGGAGTCTGCAGGGTTCCCCTTCTCACATGTTCTCCATCCACTCTTCTCTGGTTGCAATTACAACTGTGCAACCCCTTTTTGTTTTCAATTCTTCTTAAATATGTTATTACAGAGGTGTTACCATGATTTCTAATTGGCCCAGCCCTGGTCAGTGGCATGTCCATCTTTAGAAGCACCAGGGATTAGCTCTGCTGGGCATGGGAGAAGCTTCCAGCAGCTTCCCACAAAAGCCACCCTTCTAACCCCTTGCTACCAAAATAGGCCACACAAAACCAATACATCAAGGCACCTGGAGCTGGTAGCCCAATACTGTGTCCAGACAGCTTCTGAATCCTGCCAAGGATTCAGACTCCACAGTCTCTCTGGGCAGCCTGTGCCAGCGCTTGGTAATCCTCAGAGTGAAACAGGATTTCCTGGTGCTCAGAAGGAACCTCCTGTCTTGCAGTGTTTGCCCATTGTCTCTTGTCCCATCACTGGGCACCCCTGGGAAGAGCCTGGCTCTCTCCTGTTTGCACCCTCCCCTTGGGTTTTTGCGGAACTGTTGAAGAGATCCCCCTGAGCCTTCTCTCCAGGTTGAACAGTTCCTGTTCCTTCAGTGTTTTGTCATAGGAGAGATGCTTCCACCCCTTTACCATCTGTGTGACCCTTTGAGGGGCTGTCTCCAGCGTGTCCAGGTGTCTCCTACCAGGGAGCCCAGAGCTGGTCAGTCCTCCGGGTGTGGCTTCATCAGTGCTGAGCAAGGGGCAAGGATCACCTCCCTCGGCCTGCTGGCAACGCTTCTCCTGCTGCAGCCAGGTCACCATGAGCTGTTTGTGCAGCCACAGCACCTTCCTGGTTCATGTTCAACTCGGGGACCACCAGGACAGCCGGGTTCTCTTCTGCACAGCTGCTTTCCATCTGGGTGGCTTGCAGCATGCGCTGGTGCCTTAGGTTGTTCCTTCCTGGTGCAGGACTTTGCATGAACTCCCGTGCTAAACTGCCTGAGGCTCCCATCAGCTCACTCCTCCAGCCTATCCAGGTCCCTCTGGAGGCCAGTATAACCTTTGGGTGCCTTAGCAATTTCTTCTAGATCTGCCTAATCTGTAGACTTGCTGATGTTACACCCTGCTCCATCATCCAGATCATTCGTGGAGCAGCACAAACAACCCAATGTGCATTCCACTCAAATCGGTTACCAACACGGTGCCAGTTAAGCATATGCCAGCAAAATCCTGCTCCAATGCCTAGCTGTTCATATTGCAGTCATTCCCTTTTTAATAATAAACTGTTTAGCTTTTTAAATTGTCTATGAGGTAAGTCAAGCATGCACAGTATACTCTCTGAATACATTTATGTTAACAGACAGCCCATTAAGCCCAGGAGAAATGACAGTATTTGAATTTTGATTATGTTCTTAGGCCTATTGATTGTTTTCCACCTGATGGTGAAAACATGTCATCAAAAAATGTCTTTGATTTACAGACCACTTTTAATGATCAAGGGCAAGATCTTGAGAAGAACTACATAAAAAATAATAAATACCTTTGATTCTGTAGTTTCTACAGATTGTGTTTCCTTGCTTGTAATATTTGGAACTGGTAATTCTGGAATATGGCTTTCCTGTGATGTATCATTTCTAATATCTCTGGTTCTCAATTTAGCAGGTTCTGCTTCTAGTATAACATCATTGCTATCTTCAAGGCTGAAATAAATAAAAGCACACAGGAACAGTGGTGTACTTGTAGAAAAAAAGCTATTTTTGCTTACACACAGAGGAAGTTGCACAGAAAAACCATGCAATTTTGACACTAAGGAACTACCCATGTTTCAGAGAATCTCATGAAGTTTTAGTAATATTTGCAGACTGTGAGCTTTAAAACAACTTCTGTGCTTTTACACTGCAATTATAAGATGATTATGAAATCTCATCCGGTTCTTCTACACTGATTGCCAAGTGTATGCTAATGGTTTTTTCCTCTGATCTTTTGTAACAATCCAGCTTGAGTCCAAAGGCAAATAACTGTTCCTTCATATACTTCTAATGAACTATTAAAGAAAATGGAAGTTTCTGACAATCTGTATAGAATAACAAACAATTACAATATGGCTAAATACAACAAATTAACACACAAAATTCTGAAGCAGCAGTCACAGTATCATAATGAATTTTTTGATTTATCTCTTTCACATATAACAAGTTTAATAAACAAGCGTTTACTTTCTTTTTAGTAGAAGTATGCCCAAAACTGAACCCAAAAGCTTGCCTCTCACCCAAATTCTGCATAAATAAAATCAAAGCAACATTTCTTTTCCACAAGAATAATTTTGTTACAGATAAAAATTCCAAGGATATAGTAACTCAACTTAGCAACACTATCAAGCAGCGCTTCAAGAGAAATAGTAAAAGTTAGGATAAACAATGGTCTTTTTTAACGCTCTTAAAAATGAAACAACTTTTGCAAATTACTTTAGTAATTATGTACATTAATTTTGCAAGTGTAGCCCATTAGGGCAGAGAATATTTTGAGTATATAAATCATAAACAGCTTACTAAACCCCAGGACAGTACTCAAGAAACCTGCACATTCTGTTGCAGTTAAATGGTGGCAATCATGAATAAATAAAACTGATTTAAAAACTTTACACTATTTTTTGTTTTGCCTAAGCTTTCCATTATAAACATTACCTGCATAAATTGAGACCAGCTTCTCTCTCCATTTGGTTATTCACTGGTGAACAGGACTCTGATGTCTCTTCCTCTATTACAGCAGTTTCATTTTCTTTTCCTTTAAAAGCACAATCCACTTCTTTTCCACAGGTAGTATGATCATCATTGCTTCCATCATGTGTCACTTTTTTCCCTGATAATTAATAAGATTTAAATCAGTTTGGACATTCTGGGAAACATCTTAGAATTTCAGTAATCAAATCCTAGCTAATATAAGACTAAAAATCCCACTAGAAAAAGTCTAAATATCAAGATTTAAGAGAACTGTTCTCATCTAAAGCAAATTATGTTTAGATTTAGAATGAAAGCTTATTTTAAAACGCATTGTTCCCAACGTCCTACACGGCAGATAGCAATATAAATCAAAGACCAAATTCTGACTTTAAAGTTTGCAATGACTTTCTGTAGAATTTCTATTTGAACATTTGAAAGTGAGCATTTTTGCCTCTTACTTTTATTAGAGGACTTCCCTTCTTCAACAGTTGTTGAAGGAGCAGACATTTCTTCTGGAATATTCTCCACTTCCTGTTCAAGGTCATCTTTTCTCTTCCTCTTTCTCTTCTTTTTTGCTAATGCTGGCTCTAATGCAACCTGTTCTTCTGCCTGTTCAGAAATGCCTAAAGATTCTTCATTTTCTTTCTCAGCTGTCTCACCATCTGCTTCTGTTTCTGCATCAGAAATTCCAGCTTCTTGAAGTTCATCTTGATCATTAGCAGCTTCTGTGCTGGCAGCTTTTGCTATTGAGACAATATGGTTCTTGTTTAATAAACTGGTGGAGTACTAGGAGCCACAAACAGCCAAGGCATTTCTACTAAACATGTTTGTGTACTCATGTATCTGCCAATACACTGCCAGGTGTATGAGCAGAACTGGGGAACATCAATCATTGACTTGCCAGAAAAGCTTCAGCATTTAATACAAAACACATTCTGTACATGGGACGATATTTCACCAGGGGAAAGTCAATATGGGATGTAAAGCCAATTTAGTAAATGCTATTGTGCCTGTGCTTTTTCGCAGTTTATGCAGTCACATTTGGATTCAGGGAAAACAGACATTGCTACTCCTATAAAGAATTTTTGTATGTCTGCAGAAATAGGTGATGATGGTTACAAAATGTATGCCATGCAAAAGCAATTTTTCATCAAGAAATGTGTAACAGTTGATCATTCTAGCTTACATAAGAAAGATGAAATATTATCTAGCTAATAATTAACAAGTGATTTTCTGGGTTTAATGAGTTTCTAAAACTTTCCTCCCCCCTATTTTAAGAACATTTTGTCTTAATCCTCTATTTGACCTGCAAGTACCTTTCCTTTCCTTTCCTTTTTATTCATTTTAAATGAATTTGTTTCTCTGTAATTAAGAACTCCAAAATGCAAGAGAAGTAGAAAAACATACTCACATTGCTTGACACAAAATGTACCTTTAATCTACCACCAAAGTGTAGAAACAGGATTTCTCTACATGGTTTTAAGTCCTAATACATGGGATATTTTACTTAAGCAAATCTAAAACAAAGGCTATAGAAAAGCATAAACTATTTCATTTTTAAGAAATGTTGCTTCCTAGCTAGCATCACCTTTAAAAACGTGTTCACTTGTTTGTTTCACAATACCTCTTAAAAAAGGATGGGTCCTTGTGGAACAAACAAGTGAACAATGCCACAGAATTAGCAAGGAATGTATGAAACAGTGTAAGTATAACTTTTTTTAATTAAAGCACGTCTGTCAAAGGTCCTTTCCCAGGTACTGAGATAGTAAGACACAGTGGTGACCAACAGTAATTAATCTTTTTTGAACAGACCAAAAATATAAAACAACTTTTACATAATTCTCTGAAAAGAATCATACCCCTCAGACTCAGGAAGTTAAACTACTATCAAAGGAGAAACAGAACCCTTAAAAGAAAAGGATTTTAAATGCAGGAAAACTTTCAACACAAAGAGTTTGACAAAAATATGATTTTGGCCCAAAAATTCTACAAGTGAATTCATTAGCAACTCATGGAGATACTTACCAAATGGTAAATTAGAATATTAGTGCTTCTGATTGTGGAAGAGCACCATTTTCACCATTTTCATTTGGTATCGACTTTCTGCTTTGTTACTATTCATTACCATCCTGTACATCAGTAAACTACACCTGAAAAAGTTCTGCTATGAAGCTAGTGGAGATTAATATCTATGAAGATCTTCTTACCCTGTCCACAACAGGGAAGGAAAATGTGATGCCCTGGGTGATTTTTCCTCTGCTATCAACATATTATTGACCACTGCTCTGTAATGCCATCTCAAGCACTCTTTTAAAATACCTTGTGATTTTTTCTGTGGCCTTGGAGACTTTTTTTCTTTTGGCTTCTGGCTTTTAATACTCTTTTGCTTCCTCTTTCCCTCATCTGCTAAGACCTTCTCAAGCAGCTGGGCGAAGAATTCAAAATCAAAGGGTCGTTTTTCTTCTATGAGATTAAAGCAAAGGAACAGAACAGATTTCAAAGTTGATTATTTTTTCAAGTTTCAGCTTTGTAAAATGATCAGTAATACATGACATAATATTAAAAAGCAAAGGTCATATACATTTAAACAGAGAGTTCTTGAAAGTATTTTCTGTATCACTTGAGCAGAGGCTGAAGTTGACATAAAGGTGACTGGATTATGGTAGTTTAGTTTTAAAAAACAAGTTATAAAACTAAGTAGTTCAGAAAACTTAAGAACTGACAAATATATAAATTATAGCATTGTACCAAATAATGTATTAACATGCTGCTGTAGGACATAAGTACCTAATTCAACTAACAAAGAAAGCCTTTAAGGAGTCTCAAAGTTTACAATAAGTAACTGTGCTAGAAAGTCCCATGAATAGGAAGAATTATCTTCGACTGAATATACAGAAGAAAGTTTATATTTATCTCATCTAGCAGACATCTAGAAAAGATAGAAAACAAACCTAAAGATCGTTATTGTGAACTATGCTTGTTATGAAAACCTAAGATTCCACGGCTTCTGGATTCATCTATGAGCAAAAACTTTCTTCTAAGTAATTCAAACAAGGCAAAGCACAGAAATTACCATGCAAATAGATGGCTACCATTTAATGACTCACTGTAGGGTAGGGAATATTTACTTACTGAAAGCTTTGTCTATTCTCCATCCATTAGCTTTTTCCTCACGTTTGAACTTGTTCTAAAAGCAAATGCACAGTTTTGTTTATGATTAAGTAAGAAATAAAACAATATGTTGTACAAAATGGCAGCTCAAGCTAAGCCTTCAGTGCAACAAACCAACTAAAGGTGTTGAAATTCACATACATATCCACAGAACACAAGTTTGTAACTAATTTTTTAATATAAAATCTGTTATCATAGCTTATCACCAGCTACACATTTTTTATTATTTTCTACACCTTTTACTGACTTTGAATCTGAGCAAGGTTTGAAATATCAAAGACTTTCCCAGCTGTGTACAACAAAAGAGATAACACAGAAGCCCCTCATCAAACAGCTATTTAGGCTTATCAGCATTCTTTAACTAAAACAAAGTCTGTTTAAGTATGCTACATTTACTAGATACATTCATTGAAATTCAATCAGCATTTTAATGTTTCAGATACTTAATACCTCTTGAAACAGGTATCAGAAATCAAGCACTACTGTGGAGAAAATTCACACCAAAATTACCAACACTAAGTAGAGAAAGCACGGGAATGCAAAGAAGAAAAAGAAAAGTCAAACCAGTTGTTTAATTTCTTTATTGAGTGCTTTAATTTTTACCTTAATTTCTGCTCTGGCTCTGTGAGGAAACAGCCGCCCAATCAAAGAGAAGTCTGTTCCTACCATACTGATAGCTAAAAAGAACATGTCTGTTTCTAGAAGGGAAAAGGAAGACAAAATTACACACACTTAAACATTTACTAAACCATCCTTCTTGCTATCAGAAATAAAAACACTTTGCAATCCTAATATCATAAGATCAGTAATTTTGAAGTTGCCTACTGTAGCTGCAAGTCCAGGTGAGTATATACGGAGTATGTTTATTATTTTGCCTAGGTCCCTCTAATAATGTTTGCTGAATGAACTATCAACAGAAAGAATTGTCTAAACTATTAGAAAACTGCAGAATGTGAAGTGTGCTTTCTAAAGCTATTAAATAAAAGCTAACCAACCCCAAACTGTCCATGTCCATTTCGGTTATGAACACAAGCACGAACAGAAATCAGAAAAACATAATGTAAATCTACCTCTCCATTATTAACAGGAAAAGAGTGCATTCCAAAGAGACTACAATTCTGAAGCTAATTTTTCCATCTATAGCGGTAAAAAGTAATTTCCAATTGTAAAGAGTCTTGTACAGTGTTGTAAGCCTAGAGATAATAGTCAATTTACAGCAGGAGTATCAAAGAACCCAACCCACCCACTCATAAGAACACAGTTGTCCACTTGCACTGAAATCATTCCACACAGAGTACCTTACACAATCTATTCCTGCCCATGCTGGAAGAACCTATTTAAGTACAATACAGAACTCCAATATCTGTAAACCGGAATCCAAAATTATGCTCTTGATAAAGCAGACTAGCATCTCCTCAGCATCTAAACATCCATGGCAGAAAAAACCAGCACAGGTAGCCTACATATTAAAAAGCACTGGATTTTAAAAATGCCAGTTTTCACAGTAAATACCACAGCTCTGCCTGTTGTTAGAGTGTGGATGGCTGAGATGACATGTAAGTCGATCCACTTACTCCCTTGGGGGTGAAAACTGTCAAGCATAAAGCACAGGTGAAAACTAGGACTGTTCTGCAGACTCAAAATTTGAAACCAAAAATATATTCACCTTTATTTGACCATGGTTTTGTGTAAAAACTTTTCCTGAAGCTAGAATACGTAGTTGTAGAGCCACGCTCAAAGATGGGATCATTTTCTTCTACAACACATGGACCTTTTGTTCTTAGAACTTCTACAGTTAAGCTGTGAAAGAAAACACACAAGAAGACTCACCTCAAACTATTGCTAAGAAAATTCCTAATAGATGTTTATTAGACAGCTATGCAAATTTTTTTGCATATATAGTTCAATGGGACAAAGCAGCAAGAAAACACTACCCCTATTCACCCTCTGTGAGTAAATTTGCTTCTTCTGTTTTCTAAGCTACAATACAGACAGACATAATTAAGTAGCTTCAAAAAAAATACTATTTAACATTTGAGAAATCTATTTTGTAAAACTATGAGAACCTCTCATTATACTTCTACAATACTTTCGTATTCTTTTGCCAGGCCATCTTTATCCTTAAACCTTGGCCTAAATCTCTTGTAATACCTTTAGGAAACTCAGAAATTTGATCATCTACTTTTTAAATGTCATATTCTAAGCAAAATTACTGAAAACACTGACAGAAGAATAAAGCAGCAACAGGCAAGATGCAGAGCTGGAGCAAATTGTACTGATAACCAAACAATAGTGAGCAGATACATTTTAACTGTGAGAAGGAAAAAAGTCAGCTAAACAGAAGACATTTGGAAGTTTAACAAATCTTCACTGTTCATTCACAGTAAAAAAAAAGTCATCTTCCTCTCTACCTCCTTCCCCAAAAACATTTCTCATAAAGTATGCCACTACAGAGATGCAGATTGCTGCTGTTGGTACTTTGCCACATCCTTGCACTGTTTCCTAAGTCAGTGTAGCTCAACTCTCAAACATAAATATACTCATACTCATCCCAGTCCAAAGTAGTCCTCTATTTACAAACTGAGCTGCAATGCAGTACAGTCCATGAATCAGGCACAGAATTTGTCACCTTTCTTCATCCAGAATGATTGAACCATCTTCTGCTACTTTCACACGAGGAACGAGAAGTGGACCATCCTGACTCTCTTCCCCATTCTCTTCTTCTTCCTCCTCCTCGTCTTCATGATCAGGAGTACTTTTCCCTTCCTGTCTACAATTTTTAAGACAGCACACAAAAATACTGTTAAGTGTTTTGAATTGCTGAACCTATCAGCAATGCAACACAACAAGAAATCAGTCAATATGTGAACTTTGAAACCTGCTTTTCATTCTACTGTAAAATGGAAATATGCAAAACTTAACATTGAAAGCAAAATTTTCTTTGACCACCCTACCTGCCCAAATCACAATTTTTATAAATTAGGCTGTGATATTTAAACAGTAAAAGAAAAATTATCCCCACTATTAGTATTACCACAGAAATGCAGGGTTTTTTATATCAGGAAACTTTTCAAATATACTTCACCATCAAGACTTACTCTTTCATTTGACTCAATGCAGAAATTTTTTCTGTTCTCTTTTCTTCTACAAATGAAGACCTAGAATGTCATAAAAAGCTAGCGATTATTGTTTGTACAGATTGTACATTTCTGTTTTCTTCCATGAAACTGGCTTTAGTGGACAAGGGACAAAGAAACACAAAGCTTTTTTTCTTTTCAATTCTTTGTATCACATCTAGATTGAACTACACAACCACTACTGCTTAGTAAATTTTGCCCTTTTTTTGTACAAGCAAGGACAAAAAAGGTATTTCAAGCAGAAATCCATTGTAAAGATACAGGGAATGTGACAGTGTCTTGCTTGAAGGTCTTGCTTTTTACCTCCTTAGGGACTATTCAGTGCAAAAGAAAAAATAAGGGAAGTCATAAATAAAACACACAAGCACACAAACATTAACAAGCAGGTGATAACAGATGACACCAGAAGACTCATCTACTACTGAAAGAACAGGACTTGGATAACTGTACTTCTATGCATGTGATTGCTTTTGGTAGTTGCAGAAAAAAGGCCCTGCTCTCCTATCTGTGGCAGTCTGTGCAGCCAGCTGCATAAGTGCTCTGTGTATGCACCTCAGCCTTACTACTGGTGAAACATCTCAGTGGAGCAGCAGCAGCTACATTCATCCACATGGAATGTAAACACCACTATGGTCTTGCAGATCCATTTTGCACTTCAGCAGCAAGAAGGAAAAATGCTTAGCTTCCTGAGTCCACTGGGTCTAGTAGGCAATTATAACATCCATAACAGCCACAACTAAACATTTCACAGCAGGGAGTTGGAAAAAAAATTCTACTATTCTGTATTTCTGCAGAGATAAATCAACACTAGGGACAGATTTATGTTTGCGTATGATTAGATTAGAAGCTAATCTAGAAGCTTTTCTTACCATTGTAACAATACTGTGTATCTGTGGTAATACTCCATATTTAGTATTATAGAGGTCAAAAAGTAATTTAACCTTAAGAGAGAGAAAAAACGTCATACTTACTTCATAGGATTGTTTTCTGGCAGATAGTATATTAAGTCTCTCATGGTCATTTTAGAACGATCTGGTGGAGAACGTCCTTCGATTACTGGAGGCCTGTGTTTCAACTTCTTCCATACAAACCAAAATGAAACAAAAGAAAACAATAAACACTTAGATTCACCCTAAAAGTATTTTATTACTTATTTCATATATTATTATTACTTTTGTTTGTTTACAAAGTACCTCATTCATGGAATTTTGTTGTTCACACACATATACACATACCACTCCCAAGAACCAAAACAAGATTATCTTAAAAGTCTTATCTTAGAAGTCTTATTATCTTTCTCAGAGAGGGCATTACAGACCCTTAAGCCACCTACCCTTTCAGAAGTATTCAATACCTGGCACAAATAAGTTAAAAGTTATTCAAAATTACAGAACTTTGACAATGATCAACTTGAAAAATATGAGACATCCCAAATCTAATCTTCTTCAAGCACACTTCCCTGCTGTATTACAAACTGTGAAACTTTCAAAATTCAAATGTTGACTATAAAATAAAAGTAGGTGGCATGCCAAAAAGACTTGTGGTCTAATCAAAGAAAAGGATAGGCAATTCCTTGTAAAAATCTGTATTATTAGGGAACAAAGTGCTGCTACTGCTTATAAACAGAATGAACACATAGAGAGTTACAAGGTATGACAGACTACTGGCAGTGAGCAGCTGACGATCATCAGAAAACACTACTGCAAAGAGATAATGTATGCAGGGTGAATCAAATGTCTTGCCCTTCACAAATAAGCACGGCTTAACACAGAGGCCTTACCATTCGCTCTTTCTTCAGCTCTTCTTTAAGCATTTCTCTTAATTTCCGAGCTTTGAGGATCCTTTCACGGTCAGAACATATTCGTTTGACTTTCTCAGGAGATGGTTTCACAGGTAGCTTTTCCTCCTGTGTTCGTGATCTTTCCTGTGCTGGTCTCTCCTTGAGAGGAGAGGGTACATTCTTCTGCAAGCTGTCATCATTTTTGTGAGCAGCTACACCAACAGTTTGCTCTTTGTTCACAGACTTCTTTAGTGGTGAAAACTGTGGCACTTGTGGCACAGGTGTTTTCTTCTCAGGAAGCATAGGAGACTTCACAGAGCTTTCAACATTACTCTTTTCTGTTGGGGCGGGATCCTTCTGAAGTGAAGCACTGCCCTCAGAGGACTGTGAGGTTCGCCTCTGCGGTTTTGGTGCAGAACGCTGAGCAGACGATGGTCCGGCTCTGGGTTTGACAAGATTTGGCATGGTGGAGATACGTTTTCTTCTCTGTGTAAGCATCTCTGCAGGTTTACTAGCTTCCCCAGCACCAGCTGTATTATCCGCCTTGTCATCACTGGAAAATTTAAGAGAGTATTCTGAAGTTCTTTACAGTGAAAGAGTTGTTACTCTTACTTTCAAGCTGTGTTTATGGGCTACATAAATACTGGCCTACAGGAAAGTAGTTATACACAAGAAGCCATGCTAAGACCAACACGTAGGTGGTATTTCCTCACCAAATTACCAGCTCTATGAACTGGCATATTATTTTCTAACACTAATCACTGATCAACATGCTTGCAACAGTGACACATTCCCACACCCCACCCCACCTCTTTTTTTGAACGGCTCTCTCCATTCAGCTGAAAATACCAGTACCGTAAAGCTTTATAAAAGTTACCCACGTAACGTAGGCAACATATTACAAACACTTTAACAAAGCTGTATATAACAGTGGTATGATGACTTTTATTACAATAAAAGTGAACATTCCTCTTACACATTTGCAAGTAGATGATACGTAAACTGTGACTTCCAGAAAAACTTCAGCAGTCAAACTGCTGCTCACACTTCACATATCAGTAACTCTTAGCTTTCCTGGAAAACTTCGTATGTAAGTACTTTTTCTATCACTTATGCAGAAATAATTTTCAAAGTGCAAGTAAAATTGCCAACCATTGTGATCATCCCAAATCTGCTGACTCCAGTGTTCTGCTTCATGGCTCATTGTAAGACTGCAGTATAATTAAAACTGAGTCATAAAGAAAGTTTTTTTAATTTTATGTTATGGAACTATGCCTTGTTTCTGTATGTAAGGATAACCACACCCAGGGTTCACTTACAAATTCTTAAAAATGGTCAGAAGTAAATGCTTTTCAATAAATATAAAAAAGTGTAAACACACAGTCAAACTTTTAAAAATTCTCTCCAATTATTGTCTATGATTCAGGCAAATGCTGCAGATCATGTGTTTGCATTTAGCAGCCTCTGTTAATGGCTTAATCAATGTGTTCCACACTGAGTTCATACACATTTTTAATACAGAACACCCCTGCACAGAGTTTAGAGGGCTTATTACATGGCGCCTATTAATGTGTTTTGAATGAGATCCTTGCAAGTTCCACTCAACACCCACTGCTCTTTGTACAGCAGGAGACAACAGAAAGTAATTCTTCATTCACCTTCTCCATAGCACCTACGTAATGTGGAGTTTTTAATCAAAGTGCAGCACTGGATTTCTGAACAGTTAACAGAAAATGTATTAAAAAATTAGAATTCTCTTACACTTACAAAATTTTCACTTCCCTGACAATTAACAAAACTTATTCAGTATATAGAAAACAAAACAATGTGAAGTGACTGATGCTACAGACACAGACCTGAGCAGTTGTGAGTGAAGAGATCAGTGTCTGCCCCTCTACTTCCACTCATGAAGAAGTTGTAGATTGCAATGAGGTCTCACTTCAGTGTTCTCCAGGCTGAACAGACCAAGTGACCTCAGCCACTCCTCATATGGCTTCACCTCAAGGCCCCTCACCATCTTTGTTGCACCCCTTTGGACACTCTTAACAGCTCAATGCCTCTCTTATATTGTGGCACCCAGAACTGCCCCCAGCACTTGAGGTGAGGCTGCCCCAGCTCAGAGCAGAGCAGGACAATCCCCTCCTTGCCCGGCTGTGATGCTGTGCCTGATGCAGCCCAGGACACGGGTGGCCCTCCTGGCTGCCAGGGCACTGCTGGGTCATGTTCAACTTGCCACTGACCAGGACCCCCAGGTCATTTTCCTCCAGTCTCTCATTGCCCAGTCTGTCCATACACACAGGACTGCCCCACCCCAGGTGTAGAATCTATCACTTTCCCTTTTTGAACTTCATATGCCTGGTGTTTGCCCAGCCCTCTCATTTGTTGAGGTCTCTCTGCAGGGCCTTCCTGTCCTCGAAGGAGTCAACAGGTCCTCCCATTTTGTATTATGTGCAAACTTACTTAATATACCTTTGAATCCTGTGTCCAGGTAATTTACGAAGGTTTTGAAGAGCACAGGGCTGAGTACGGAGCCCTGTGGAACCCCACCAGTGACAGGTCACCAGTCTGATGTCACCATTCACTGTAACCCTTTCTGCCTGACCTGTGAGCCAGTTGCACACCCATCCCATGATGTGTTTATCCAGGTGTGTGCTGGATGTTTTGTCCAGAAGGAAGGATAGTGTGAGCGCCAGTCTTGAAAGTTTTACTGAAACCCAAACAGATTACATGAAGTGGCTTCCCCTGGTCAGCCAGGTAGGCTACCCTGTCAGAAGGCTATATGGCAAAGGCCTATTTTTAGGCCATGACAATAGAGCAGTGTGCCTTTCAGAGTTGCATTGATACCTGGTTTTGAAACTGAAAATTATATTACACTGATGCACCTGTTAAATTACAAACACAAAAGTCTTTAACCAATCTGGTGAAACAGCAACAGTAGCACTTAAGTGAAAAATAGTAAAAATTTCATTAAAAAAAAACCAGATAGCAAAAGATCAAGTAAGGTGATGCCTGTAACACAAAAATTTTATAAATTTGTAAAACTTGAAATAATGACATCCTTGAAGCACAATGCAAAACAAGTAAAGATGTAAGACACAAGTTGAATAAAAGGCAGCATGGGTTTCCTAAAGACATGCCATGCCAGCTAGTCTGATACCTGAATTTCCAGCCACCGATACAGAAGACTCTAACACTGTTTCATCATACTGACATAAGGCACAAACTTCAACTAAAAGAACAGAGGTTTTTATGAAAGACTCAAACCCAACCATAGAAAAGAAGAGTGAGTGTTGCTCTGAAGAACAATTATCAGACTGAGGACACATCCTGAAACACTGATCTGTACTGCCTTTGGTGGGGACAGGGTTAACCTCCTCCACAGCAGCTCACATGGTGCCGTTTCAGATTTGTGACACAACAGCGCCGACAGCACACCCATGTTTTCAGCTAGTGCTGGGCAATGATTATGCAGCACCAGGGTCTTTTCTCACACTGCCCCACTGCTGACCACACTGGGGATCAGCAAGAAGCTGGGAGGAGACGCAGCCAGGACAGCTGATCTCAAGTGACTGAAGGGCTATCCCACAACATGTGGCATCATGCTCCTCAGCAAAAGCTAGGGGAAGAAGAAAGAAAGGACATTTGGAGTTATGGCCTTTGTCTTCCCAAGTCACTGTTAGGAGTGATGGATCCCTTCTTTCCTGGTGATAGTAAAACACCTGTAGGTAGTGGTGAATGAATTCCCTATTCTGGTTTGCTTACGTGCACAGCTATTTCTTTATCTATTAAACTGTCCTTATCTTGACACACCTTTTCTTGCACTTCTGCCGTTTTGATTTTCTGCCCATCCCACAAGGCTGTGAGGGGAAGGGGCGTGGAGAAGCAAGCAATAAACCACGTGCGGATTAGCAACCAACCAGGCTTAGCCTGCAAGGGGGAGGTCCTCAGAGAAAACCAGTCCTAAATCCTGACTGACTTTACCATGTGCTTCCATCACAATAAAAAGCACTTAAAAACCAATACAGGCAAAAACCCAGCAAAAAGACAGAAAGTCTTCCCTTGCCAACGCATGAAGAAACGAACACAAAAGAGAAAACGCTGTAGGAATGCAAAATCAAACCCATCTGGTCACAGAGCACAAAGAAATTTTGCTGCACACAGCAAACCAGGGCTCCTGTCTGCTGTGGAGCCAGAAATAACCAGTGTAGAACGACAGTGGGCCTCTCCTTTGCAGTCTTCACTTACAGAATCACAGGAGCAATTAGGCTGGAAAGCACCCCGAGATCATGGAGCCCAACCTATGACCCAACACCACCCTGTGAACCAGCCCACGGCACTAAGCGCCATGTCCAGTCTTTCCTTAGACACCTTCAAGGATGGCTCCCCGGGCAGCCCACTGCAGTGTTGCTCCAAGCACCTGCTGTACCACGGCAGGGAAGAAAAGCGGCTTCATCCGAGGCTGCGAACGCGTCCAACACCAGCAAGTCCTTGTCTGACAACCCGGACGCGCGCAGCCACCGGGCACCGACAGCACGTGTTTTTCACGAGCTCTTCAGGACAAGCCAGCGCCCTATCATAGCACTGACATGCGGACGGTGACAGACCACGACAACCAGCGCTACGGAGAGCCACCGCCACCTCCTGGGATCTGCCGGGTCCCGCCCTGCCCAGGCCCGTCCCGCTCCTGGGGACCCGCGGCCCAGCGCCNGGTGATAGTAAAACACCTGTAGGTAGTGGTGAATGAATTCCCTATTCTGGTTTGCTTACGTGCACAGCTATTTCTTTATCTATTAAACTGTCCTTATCTTGACACACCTTTTCTTGCACTTCTGCCGTTTTGATTTTCTGCCCATCCCACAAGGCTGTGAGGGGAAGGGGCGTGGAGAAGCAAGCAATAAACCACGTGCGGATTAGCAACCAACCAGGCTTAGCCTGCAAGGGGGAGGTCCTCAGAGAAAACCAGTCCTAAATCCTGACTGACTTTACCATGTGCTTCCATCACAATAAAAAGCACTTAAAAACCAATACAGGCAAAAACCCAGCAAAAAGACAGAAAGTCTTCCCTTGCCAACGCATGAAGAAACGAACACAAAAGAGAAAACGCTGTAGGAATGCAAAATCAAACCCATCTGGTCACAGAGCACAAAGAAATTTTGCTGCACACAGCAAACCAGGGCTCCTGTCTGCTGTGGAGCCAGAAATAACCAGTGTAGAACGACAGTGGGCCTCTCCTTTGCAGTCTTCACTTACAGAATCACAGGAGCAATTAGGCTGGAAAGCACCCCGAGATCATGGAGCCCAACCTATGACCCAACACCACCCTGTGAACCAGCCCACGGCACTAAGCGCCATGTCCAGTCTTTCCTTAGACACCTTCAAGGATGGCTCCCCGGGCAGCCCACTGCAGTGTTGCTCCAAGCACCTGCTGTACCACGGCAGGGAAGAAAAGCGGCTTCATCCGAGGCTGCGAACGCGTCCAACACCAGCAAGTCCTTGTCTGACAACCCGGACGCGCGCAGCCACCGGGCACCGACAGCACGTGTTTTTCACGAGCTCTTCAGGACAAGCCAGCGCCCTATCATAGCACTGACATGCGGACGGTGACAGACCACGACAACCAGCGCTACGGAGAGCCACCGCCACCTCCTGGGATCTGCCGGGTCCCGCCCTGCCCAGGCCCGTCCCGCTCCTGGGGACCCGCGGCCCAGCGCCGCCGGC
>VWZP01007210.1:295744-340139 GCA_013396995.1 Dicaeum eximium
CGCTGCTTGGGGCCTGCCGCGCAGCGAAGTGGGCGGTGGGACTTGGGCTGCCCTCCTGCTCGGTTCCAGGCGGGCGCGACACCGAGGGCAGGCCGGCTGGGGGTCACGCCGGGGCCGGGGTCGGGGAGGCGGCCGCTGCCGCGTCTGGCTCTTTGCGGACTTGGCGTCCCACCAGCGAAATCTCTTGTATAGTGAGTGCGTGGGGAGGAGGCTTTTTCCCACGTCCGTCCGAAGGACGGAGGAGGCTTTTTCCCACTTTCGCCGCCGTCCGAAGCTGGAGGCGAAAACATCCTCCTCCGCCTTCTGGCGTAGCAGTGGTGACTGGGGAGAGAAATTAAGTTGATGATGGCTTGAAACAGCAGCCACGCTCCATTTCAGTCCCGGCTACTGCCCAGACTGAAAAGAAATAATTTCTGTATCAGTGCTGAAGATCGCGTACTATGCTGCTTAACCTGTGGTGGTTGGGGCTGTTGTAGAAAGGGCAGGAGCACTCGGTGGATCGTCGCCGTGCTCAGTGCTGAGGGAGCAGCAGTGTTCGTACACCCGCTCTAAAATGGCGGAGAACCGTGACCCGGACCGGGATGCGCTGGCTCCCCTGGCTGCTGGAAGTGCTCCTGTGCCTTCTGCCTGTTATGTTTGGCAGTACAGGAACTCCCTGTGTTTAACTGAGGTCATGCTTTCACGTTCACTCGAAAAACTCACAGTTTTGAGGCTGTGCTTTCACATTTATCTCGAAAACACACAGTTATGAGGGCACGCTGCTGCTGAAGTGCAGCTGAAGACCTGGAACGTCAACAGTTTGTGCACAGAACATAATAAAGAAGCACATATAGGATTTTTGTTGGCATTTTTCTTCTCCTGGAGTTGGAAGAGCAAGGACAGGTGTATGTCTTGCACAAGCAGGCCAAGATGGGGATGCTTAAGGAGGAATCTATAAAAGTGTATAAGCAGGAAGGATGTACTGCTCTTGTTGTGTCAGTTCATGCTTGAATTTCAGGAAACTGAATTGTCTTCTGTTGGGACAATTTCATGGAAGATTTAGGTTGGTATTATAGAACGTAGAAAATGCCAATGGTTCCCTTGAAGGTAGGGGTACTTACTCAGCATCCCAGGTGAAGTAATGGAGCCAAACAGTCCTTGGCAATGTTTACTTGGAAGCATTGATGATACGAGTGAGTTCTTCTTCAGACAGTTGTTTGGTATTTTGTGTGCATGCTGTATTGCTCAGCTTTTCTACCTTCTCTGCCTAACTGTGCCAGCTGCTTTTCAGTCATACAATTGATACTGTTTCTAAATTCAAAACCTTGTGGTGTGTATGGAAAAACTCTGCAGAGTCCATGCTCAGTGTTTGCTTGGAAAACAAGGAAAAACCGGAGGTTAAGGGTGGAGAGTAACTGTTCATAAGGAAGTACATGAGGTTTGGGGTGGAGGGTAGTTCTGGCTTTAGCAGTTTGTTTTGACTTCCTCTCTGTTTTCTTCATGATAAAAGAAGATACTTTTCTTTTGTAAAGCACTGTAGAAGAGCTCTTACACTGCTGCCCAGTCGTTCATATAACGTCCTTGTCTCCTGAGCACCACAAAACTCAGGAACCATTTATGGCCTGGAATGTGTCATCTGCTCATGAGTCATCAAGTTCTAATCAACACTAGTACTGCCAGAGACAGCTGGTTTGCTTCAGTCTCTGAACAAACAGCTGCCCTTCTTCTAGATGGACTTTGGGGACAGGATGCGAGCGAGGATGATGAGTAGTTCTCTTAGCTTTTCCAAAAGGTAGTACTTAATGTCCTGTCACAGACAAAAAGTACCTTCCAAGACAAGAGCAGCCCTTGGGAAGCAGCAGTCATACAGGGCTGGTTTCACTTGAGCTTCTGGCACCTCTTACCGGGCAGTGCATAGGCTGTTGTGGAGAATGCACAAACCCCTGCTTCTGCAGGGTTGCTCTGGTCTACTCGCTGACGTGGCAGGTACCTTTGTCTTCTCAGAAATGTGCGGGTACAAAGTGGTGGCTCATACCAGCAGGTTGTTGTTTAAAGTGACCTAGTCGTAAGATGCTTTTGTAGCCCAGAAATTATAGGCACCTAAAGATTGAGATCTCTGGCTTTGAGACTGAAAGATGGCATAGACAGTCTTAATACTGTAGAGAGACTGAAAAAAGATACAACAGAAATTGTGGAGAGATGGAATTGTCATTTTTGAGTATAAATCATGTGATTGTGTTAGTCCAACAGCACAAATGATTATGCCTAGCATATCTGGAACACTGTCAGTGCAGAAGAAGTACCAAGCCAGTGAAACAGGTCTGGCAGGTTGGAGCAAAATAGAACTAATGAAGAGAATACTGAGGAGAGATTGCCTGTGAATGCAGAAGAATTTGCAGGCTGTGGCCATTGCCTGGAAGCCCCAGAGTATTTCAGTGGAGTGTCGATAGTTTTGATGTCATGCCTTCAGGAACTTTGTGTGATGAAAGAGATCACGTTCCTATCTTGTTGGCAGTGGTGGGGAAAGCTGTCTGTTCCCTGAAGGAGTCTCCTCTCTACTGACAGTGATGTGGGCTTGTGTCTTTATATACATATGGAAGTGATGTTACTCTTCCCACTTTTGTTGGAAGTAATGCCACCCAGTTGCTAAGGCCCAGGCTTATGTTCTGCACTCTATTTCAAATGAAAAAAACCTTTTGAGGTCATCTCTTCAATAGTAATTGAGTGTAATCAATTCCAGTGCTGTTCTTTCAGTCTAAAATTATTGGTAAGCTATACTGAATGCTGGAATCTGTTTGAGAGTGGATGACTCCTCTTTGGATGAGTTACTGACATGATTTTTCCCATCCTATTGGTGTGATGGTTTTCTTTCAGTCTTTCATGGCAAACTACCTTTTGTTTCTGTAAGGAATATTAGAATTTTGGTAATCTCTTGAACCTGATACATAGAACTGAAAAAGTAACAACTCTGAGCCTTCAATTTCTCCTGTTGTACACTGGAAGAGGACTCTGAGATAGAAGATTGGCACAATGTGTGGAGCTGGTATGGTTCTAACTGTAGTGCCTTTGTAACAGACTTTTACACAGGTACACTAGGTGGAAAAAAGGAAGTGGTAGTACTTATTTAACTGTATATTACCTTGCAGGTGGGAACCAGCGTGAACTTGCTCGCCAAAAGAACCTGAAGAAAACTCAGGAGATCCACAAAGGCAAAAGGAAAGAAGATAGCTTGTCTGCTTCTCAGAGGAAACAGAGGTAAGATCTAGTAAAGTTGAGTAAATGGTTAGGCAGAAAAAGGAGAGGAGATGGGTCACAGGGAATCCAGTGTCTTAGCTGACACAGCATTTGAATATTTTTTTTATTCATTGGCTTATCACTTGCCAGAGCATAAACTGTGGATGAAATTTTGCTGTATCTGCTGTTAAACGTATTTATTTTTATTATGGCCTGTAAAGCTTTTTTTTTTTTGACCAGCTTTTTGCCTACTGCAAACAGTAATCTTTCTTACTTGAATATGTTTGATTAATGACGTCTTTTACTTCTAAAACCAAAATAATTATATGAGGTCTATTAATCAAGTAAATTGTCTTCCTCTTGGAGTAATGTGTGCACTGAAAAAAACAGGGTAAATAAAAACACTGTGCTCATGGCTAACTGAGAAATTAATTTTTGCTTCTTCAAGTGGGGGTTACTAAAGGGAGGGAACTCTGCTTTGAAAAATTGTGAGCTAGGATCTGATATCCAGCTGTTTTTTCTTCACAGGGACTCTGAAATCATGCAGCAAAAGCAAAAAGCAGCTAATGAAAGGAAGTCTCTGCAGGCAGGAGCAAAATGAGCTGCCATTATGGAGAAGATGGAGTGCACCGATGAAGCAGATGGACCTAGAAGAACATTCATAAAAGTGTCTGGCCATTAAATGATTAAACGTTTTTGTGCAGAGTTGTTCGACTAGCATTAGTTAGAGTATTTTCTGGTTACTATAGGCCTAGTTGTCTACAGTGCTCTTTCAAAACTGACTGCTCTTCTGCATGTCTGAATAAAAGTACCAAGCAATAGCTTTATTCTAGCTTTTTCTTCATCTTAGTTTTACTTAATGGTTCCAGTAACAGAATTTCTGAATCTACAGTTAGACCAGATTTGGTTGCCTGAATTCTCAAAAATACAGCTTCATTCAGAATGGAACACACTTGTAAAATGTGTGTAACCTTGCAGAGGTCTGAACTGTAAATCTCAAAATATTTTTACAATAAAATGTTGCATGAAATACTGTCTAATCTGAAATGGTTATGCTTCATAATCAGTTGATTTCTAAGATGTTACCAAGAACATAAGGAATGGATAATCTTGTGGAGAAATGCAGTATAATAATGTAAGTGTAATATAAAGTACAAGTGAAGTTGATAAGAAATCTATATAATAAGCAGTCACATGCAGTTGAAGTCTGCCCTATAGGAAAAAATGCCTTTTGTGTTGCGGACTTTGTTGGTGCACAAAAGTCACTTAGTCGAGTCCTGATACTAACTTAAAGAAGCTGCAGGCTTGGTATTAATGAGTTCCAATGGAAGTAGATCTTGAAATTGTCACACCACTAAAATTATTTTAAAGTACTGCTTAAACCTACCTCAGGGATAAAAGCTAGTGTAGAAAAACTGAGCCCTTGTTTCACAGGCATGCATATTGTGTACTGACACAAGGAAAACTGTTGAGGGAGCTTCCCTGTCTGACCATCCAGGGGCCCCTCTGGCAGCCACATCCACACGACCTGAGCTGGGAATGAAGCCCCTTCATAGCTACATCCCTCACACTCACAGTCAGACCAGGATTCCTTACCAGCTCAACCCCAGGCTTCCCATTGCAGAGTGTTATACATCCTGACCTGTAATATCATTTAATCTTGGTGCAGTAGCTAACAAAGTAACAGCTCCACCTGGTGCCTCTGCAGAGGGACCCTAACCAAAGGAGCCCCTGGCTTTCATACCCTACTTGCCTAGGGGTGCCTCCTGGCTCCTGCTGTGTCTCAGTTCCCTGGCTAGTGCCACAGGTCCCTGTGCCCTTTGTTGTGCAGTGGGTTGGCCTCTAGCCTTGGGCTCCCACTGCAGCTGCACCTGGAGCTGCCTGCACTGTGTTCCTCAGCAACTGATCAGTCTCCGGAGGCAGATTTTGAAGCCTTTGCTTTTCAAGCTGTGTTCCATCGAAGTGCATTTATTCATTGGTTACAGGCCCCTGGCACAGCTTGAGGAGAGCTGGAAGGAAAATGCAGCTGGTGCTAGCAATGTCACGTGCAGTTGGTGAGGAATTAAGCAAATTCACAGAATCACAGAGTTGTTAGGGTTGGAGGGGACCTATGAAGATCACCCAGTCCAAGCCCCCTGCCAAGGCAGGGTCAGCTGGAGCCAGTGCCACAGGAAATGTGCCCAGATGAGGTTTTAATGTCTCCAGAGAGAGAGGCTCCATGACCTCCCCGGGGCAGCTGTTCCAGTGCTCTGCCACCCTCAACGTAAAGGAGTTCTCTGTCATATCGAGGTGGAACTTCTTGTGTTTCAGTTCATGGGCATTACTCCTTGTCCTGTCGCTGAGCACCACTGAAAAGAGTGTGGCACCAGCCTTTGAAATATTTGTGTGTTTTGATGAGATCTGCTCTCAGTCTTCTCTTCTCTGGACTAAACAAGCCCAACTGCTGGACTTGGGCCAAGTCAGTCCAGAGAAGAGAAGATACCTGCTCATAAAAGAGATGCTCCAGACCCCAAGCCATCTTTGTGACCCTTTGCTGGACCCTTTCCAGTCGCTCCATGTCTTTCCTGTACTGAGGAGCGCACCACCGAGCACAGCACCACTCCTTTGCTCGCTTGTCTTTGGCTCGTTCGGCTCCCGCTCTGCAGCTCGCCAGGGCGGCTTTTCCGGCCCGGGGCACCGGGCTGAGGGCGGCAGCGGCGGCGCCTTCACACCCCGGCAGGCCCGGGCACGGCCGCGCCTCTTCCGGCGGCGGGGCGGGCTCGGCGCTCGGCGCGTGCGCGGCGGACGCGCGGCCATGGCGGACTCGGTGCTGTTCCGGCGCGGGACCGGGCAGGTGGGAACGGCAGGCGGGAGCGGGGCCGGGAGCGGGGCCGGGAGCGGGGCCTTGTGATGGCGCTAAAGGGTGTATGGCCTCCCCAGAGCGACGACTCGGACATCTGGGACGACACGGCCCTCATCAAGGCGTACGACAAGGCGGTGGCCTCCTTCAAGGTAAGGGGTCGGCGCGGCCGTGGCTGCATCCTGAGGCTGAGGCCGCTGGATTGGCATTTATTGGTTTTGTCCTTTTTCTTCCCTAAGAATGCCTTAAAGAATGGGGAGTGCTCGGAGCCTTCGGACAAGCAGGAGCAGCGCATGGTGATAAAGAGAAAAAACCCTAAAAAGAACAGAAATAGAAACAAGAGCAATACAGCGCCTTTGAAACAGGTAATCTTACTTGTAAATGCCAGTGGTCCTTGTATTGCGTGATGTACTCCCGTACTCAGAAGTGGCTGCTTCATCACCTTGAGAGTAACATTTTGGGATGGTGGTATGGGGTGATAACACACTTAGGTTACATAGAGAAATTTTAGTAAATACAAAGGAAGCACTGTAGATAGGATCCATCTTTCTGGACAAAACGTATTCTAGGAAAAGGCATGTCCTGTCTGGCCGTGGGTTTAGGTATTTACATGCTTCTCTTCTGTTGCAGTGGAAGGTTGGTGACAGCTGCAGTGCTGTTTGGTCTGAGGATGGTAATTTGTATCTAGCAACTATTGCCTCCATCAACCAGAAGAGAGGCACGTGTGTTGTCACTTACACAGGATATGGAAATCAGGAGGAGCAGAACCTGTCTGACCTACTTGCTCCAGCCAGTGATGAAACAGTAAATGGGATGGGGCATTCTGGGGAGGTGAGAGACTTTTTCATTCTTCTGTAAAGAATTGGGAAAGCAGGAGAATCAACTTCTTTTAGTATGTCTGATAGCACTGCTGGTGCTCAGAGTGAGAAGCAGTGCACAATTCTGTTGTAAACAGATACAGGCTGATGGAGGGAATGAAAGCATCCCTTTTCTTCTTCAACTCAGCATGGGAGAAAAGGCAATGAAACATAGCTAAAAGATAAGCAGTGGAAGATAACATAGCTAAAATGATGAGCAGATAAAATTATTCTTGAGTAGGACTGGGAGGGCTAGAGAGAGGGAAGGATGTGATTGGGACTTTCCAAGCTTTTTCACACTAAAATTGCTTTTGTAAACTTCTGTTTAGTGCATGTCATAAGAATGCCTTTGTCTTCTAGAATGAAAATGAAACTCCATATTCAACAGATGAAAGTGAAAAATCTTCCCAGTCACCTCGAAACAAAAACAACTGCACAAAAGCAAGATTTTCCCCTCAAAACTTGAGATTTCCCACACCACCACCACCAGCCCCAGGCCTAGGAAGGGTACGCTCAACCTTAATTGAAATAATTTATGTACCATTGTTAATTGTGGTATTATTGTGAATCCTGAGACAGTATGATATTTATCATTGTCTAGAATTCATGTAGCAGCATTTTGTGAATGGATGTACAGATATGCATGTCAGTATCTGTTGGTGTGACATTTTGTAATTATCTACACAGTAGATAGTATAGTCCTTCTGCAGTGCTGCTGTCTGGTGAGGAAAACCTTCTGGTCTTTAGCTAACATTTGCTTTCCAATTGCCTTTTAACTTCAAAGAAGGATATTTTCCCTGGATTCTGGTGGTGTGGTTAATGACAGTGCTGTCGATGTTTTAAAATTTCGCTTTTTCTAGACAATTGGTATGTTTTACCTCACGAGACATTGAAGGCATTAAAGGTGATGTCCATATGTCATAGAGCCTTTCAGCTGTAGCTGCTCTCTTGCATTAGGAGGGCAGGGGGTACTGATACACCCTTCAGTCTTCCTGTTGTGTAGGAGTCTCAGTAATACTGCAGTTGTTTTCTAAAACACAGCATTGTGTGTTCTAAATATTACTGTTTGTGCAAGATTCTTAATAAGATTTTATTTTATCTTTTTTCTTTTGTATCAGTAAATTTGCATCTAGATCTTTATTTAAGGACATTCACTAGCTTAATAGAATTCAGTCAACTTTTGCCCCACCCACACAGTAGCAGAGAAATTATCTGTTTGCCTGTGTGAATATTTGATCTCTTCCTTCCTGTTGAGAGTATGACCATTGCCTTTCACTTAGGAAGGCCTTTAAAAAATGCTTGTGTTAACCAGAACCCTGTTTCAGCAGTGTTTACCTCAATGACATGAGTAATCTTAAGTTGTACTTCTCAAGTTATGGAATGTACCTCAGAAGTAGGTACTGTCTGTATTTTCATTAAATTGCTGGGTTGTGTTGTCTTTTGTTTAAGGTACGTGAATTGTTTCACATAATTTTCGTAAGTAAAAGCCTAATACCCCAAATTCCCTTTTAATTTGTACTGTTCCACTTTTCTTTTCCATGTAGTCTGGATCAAAATTCAAGGTTCCTCCATCATTTTTATCTTGCTGGCCCCCACCCTTCCCAGCAGGACCACCAGTAAGTGACAGAAGAATGGGGAAGATGATTATTGGTGATCTCAGGTTTTCTCACTGAATGTGCTCACTGCCTGTGTTTTTAGAACACATTTGTTCTGTTTGCCTATATTTTTCATCTATTTGTTAAAACATTCAATTGCAAATATTATGATAATCTAATGTGCAAGGTCTCATTTGCACTCATTTCTGTGACAGTGAAGCTGTTGATATCAAGGCATAAATTATTTGAAGAAACTATATATTGACAGGATTTCACTGAAGAAGTGTTTTCCCCTAGTAACACTTCTTGTGTACTACAAGTAACAAATAGTAGCAAATAGTTACACTATAGGAGTCTTGTTTTCCCTAGATTTCCTTGGAAATCACACGTCTTTGACTCCTATCAGAGAACAAACTGAGGACATGTTCCTATTTCTCAGTTTTACGTTTTAATCTTTTAGAATTAGGTGCTCTCGAAGCTGGGAAACACCCTATTTAAACACAGACATTTCCTTTGTGATTTCTTAGTTGATTCCTCCTCCACCACCCATGAGGCCAGACTCTGCTGAGGACGACGAAGCATTGGGGAGCATGTTGATAGCCTGGTACATGAGTGGTTACCACACTGGATATTACCTGGTATGTGCTGCTGTGTTTTTGAAGTGTCCTGGGAATTTTGCACTGCTATTGCTGCTCCTGTTTGCAGCAAGAAGCCATACAGGGAGGGCTGATTTTAGGTGTCTTATTCTAATTTACAATCACTACATTTAAGGGTGTTCTGTATTGTATATGTATTGTCATTAGTAGAATTCACATGAGCCAGCCTATATATATATATACATATATATATATATATAGTTGATGTTTTAGTACCTTATTGGACTGGAGGGGTACTTGTCAGGTACTTTTATAGCCACTTTTTTACAGCCACTTTAAAACAACTAATTCTGTCTTTGTAGACAGGTGGAGTAAATACATTTATTTTTCAATAGTCTTCTATGTATTTTCTTTTGGTATGAGTGATACTATCACATTTAAGATCAGATTTGGCACTTTTGCAGAGATAGCTCATCCATAATTGTTTAATGTCAGTGTGAAGGTCCAGTAGAAATGGTCAGCATAGTTGTGAAAATCTGTGACTTATTAATTCATGTTTTCATCTGTGCATTTAGGAAAAAAGAAAATGATGTAATGAACACTTTGCACTGAGGAAGTTGAGAGGGAGGATTTGGTGCTTCAGATTACATATAATTGTGGATTGCTTTAATTTACTTTCAAATGAACAAGAAGTATATCTTTGAAATTATTTCATATAGCCTCTGATTATAAAGTGGACATGTAGTTTGGCTTATTATTTCTAAACTGCCCATTCTGATTTCCAAAGAAAGTTAAAAACTGTTCATGTTTTGTAGAGGACTGAAAAAGATTGTCCAAAAATGTTTTTGTTCTGCAACTAAAGCTTTTACTTCCATGTTGGTGAAACCAAGATTTTACTAAATTGTATTCTGTAGGGTTTAAAACAAAGCCGAATGGAAGCAGCGCAGGAGAGACAAACACATGCAAAGTAGTCAAATGTCCATCATTGTTCTCAAGGATTGTGAGTATTGCAGCTTTGTGGTAAATGAAGATGCAGTCAAGTTTTGAACTCCCTTCAAAAACCTCTTGGCTTTGGGACTTCTATCCACTCTTACGGCTCTCTGTAAAGACTGTTTCTGCCAGTAGTAATCCCTTCTTTGCTTAGCAGCTATGGAATTGTATTTTCATGGCTAGAATGAAGGAAAGTATTCATTGCTGTGATGAGAGTTTTAACTATAGCATCTGTCTACATCAGGATTAACAGTGCAGTTTATTTGAATTATTAATGGTTCGTAGTGGGCTGTTTTGGGAACAAAAGGTTGTAAGTGAAGTGCAGGTTTTTTCATCTGTGTTTCCTTACACAGATATGATGGCAGGTTGTAGCTAAACTTTGTTTTCAGGACAAATTCAGTGTTGTAATGTTGAGCAGTTCTGTTCTCACCTGTACTTTTATTTGAAATGCTTTGTCCAGAATTCTCCAATGTATTGTTCGCTTCCTTATAAAACAAATCTGTATTCTCCTGGGGAATTGTTTTCTGATTTTCTATGACAACATGTAATTTCTGTGTTATTGAGTAATTCTTTGTGTGTTTAAAACCAGAAAGCTCTTTTATACTAATTTTTGCTTCTTTTTTAAAGCCAGGTACAAATCCTTTCCACTGAGAGGTGTATATCACTTATGCGCTGGTGGTTGATGGTGAAGATCTGAATTTTATCAAGACAATTAGTCATAACGTTTTCTTAACACTGAACTGTCCGTGTTAACAAATAAATAACTTCAGACTAGTAATTAAATGTGCATTGAAATGAGCTATTTCTTAAAGTCCTCTAGTCAAATGTATTTCAAAAGCATTGCAGCAACAAAATACTTTTTACTTCCCTGAGGCAATTTCAAGTCTTCTTACCTACCACATGATTGATTTAACTCTTCTGACCCCATGTGATAGATTTCATGTATCTCTCAACATGTCTTGCGTTCCTCAGACTTTCTGTCTGAATGGCAGCACCAGAATGACTGATTATGGTATCCTCTTTTAGGAGAGAGCTATGGCAGCAATGTGTGTTAGAGTGACCAAGGTGGCACTGAGGTGGAAAACAGTGTGCTGTCATAGTAGGAGGGACATCTTACAGGTCTGATTAGAATAATGAAATATGATAGCTGTTTCTGCAAGGCTATTGTCTCATTTCAGATGTGTGAATAAAGTTCTACTTCTTAAACTTTGAGTTTAGGGATGTAATTTGTTTTGGGGTGGTTCTTGTTTTGAGCTTCCATCGGTATCTCTTGGTTGGATGAATAACTGAAATACAGCAGAAAGCCTTGATGTGTTGCCATTTTTTGAGTACCATTACTGAAAGCAAATTAAAGAAAGCCTGTGGAAAGGTAAGTATGGACATAGGTCTCAGTCCTTACAACATAGGGCTGAATTTTACTCTACTGTACTCTAAGAGAGGCTACAGCCACAAAACCAGGCAGTAATTTAGTTAATGCCAGGGGTTTGCATTTCAGGGAAATACAGGTGTGAACTTTACTGCATTCACTTCCTTTTCCTACTGTGGTCATTTGTCAAAAAATCCGTTTTCCCACAAATAATCAAGCAAGAAAAGACTTACAACTTACTTAAGCTACTTGAAGGCTTTTTTTTTTTAAATTGTCATGGGGATGTAAATTAAGACTGATTCCAATGAAGCAAAGCTTCTAAATCCTCATTTCCTATTGCTGAAGAGGCAGAACTGCCCTCTGCTTCAATCAGTTGTGTCTGGCATTGTTAGAAAAGTGGCCTTCATCAGTTTTTGACACTAGTAAAATCTGGCATACAACAATTTTACTGCAGTTCTGACTTCAGTAAAGTTTTAAACAAATGATACATGTAACTGATGGCAAGCAAAACAACTGAACAGAATATTAATAAAACGGTGTACAAGAAAGAGGCAAATGATTCACACGCAAGTGCTGCCCACTCACAACAGAGAATTCCCAACAACAGCTGACCACTGCCAAGTATGTGACCTGGAAAGGTCCCTTTTCCCCTTCTCCCATCCCTGTTGAAGATGTGAGGTGGTATAGAATAATCTGTGACTCCTAGTCATGCCCCCTCTTGGCTGCTGGAAGAATTAACCCTATCCTGGCTGGAACCAGGACAATGTTTCTTTGCAATGGAGATGTATAGTTAATAATACAAGAAGACAAGGAAAAAAATCCCAAACCCTAACACTTTCAAATTTTCTAGGCTTGAAAAATTGGTAAAAGGGGCAAAACCTATTGCCAAGGTAATTTTAAACTCCTACACTAAGGATCCTTCATCATGACAGTAGACATTTTAAGGGCCTCTGTATAAAGGAGCCAACCCAACATTGCTATTGTCATGCGATCAGACAATCAAGAAAGAGTGATGAAAAGCCACCACTGCTGCTGCTCTGGCTGTGCTCTGATGTGTGAACATGCAGATAATGGCCACTTCTTTTAAAGCAGACACATTATCAAGTATTCTAAAGAAATTTCTGTAACATGATGATTTGCTAACTGAGCTTTCCAAGCTTCTGGAAACCTCCATAGTTTGCTACTTTCACTGAATCAAACAGGCGTCAGTAAGGATTTAAAGACGCTCCAAAGCCATACAAAACATGGACAAATAAACAGTGAAGCTGAGGTATGGTACATTAAAAATAAAACAAATTTGTTGCTGCAAAATTAAAAAAAATAGTAGAACAATGAACTCTACACATTTGAGCATTGTGATGCTCAGACCGAGGAGACTGTCTGATAAAGGATTCTCCAGTAGGCATATCAGTGCTTAGCAGAATAAGATACCGGTGTGTTTATAAGCGTTCAAATACCACTCTTACGGAACAAAGCAAATAAAACACCCACTTGTGCAGCCACTGGAGGTCAGATGTCAGATCAGCTCTGCAGAGATAGAGATAACAAGCATAACAATCTCTCAGGCATGAGTACCATCACATGAGCCTTCCAGCCTTGCCTTATGGTCATGCTACTTACAAGATGTGACTCATGTAATTAAGTCACTACATGTACTGAAATGTATGTCAAAAAGAAAGGAAAATAACATGACAGACTTGGCATTTGTTTACAGAAAAAAAACAATTCCCTTGGCCTATGTAAAACATGGTAGTTTTAAGACTATACTAGAAAATAATTACATTCAAAAAACAGTTTGGAATGCAGAGTTTTAACAGCTAAGGCATATAAGCTAATATAACTAGCAACGAAGTTATGAAGCTCTATTTTAAGTCAGTCTATTTTTCCGCTGCTTATTTTTCTTGTAATTCCTATTGCTTTGTAGAAGAGGAAGGAAGAAGGCATTTCAATAGAGGTCTCAGCTAAGTCTAGTAGGTAAGCAGGCTGAATACACTTTGAGAGGCAAGACATATTTTGGGCTGTGCATAAAACAAACAGGAAGAAGTAATACCTATTAAAAATGATAATTTGCAATTGTTGTAAAGTATACAAACAGAAGATTAATTTATCCTGATGCAGTGTCTTCTCTACTCAGACAATTCATTTGAAATTCTCTCCTTTAAACTCACCTACTTCTAACGGGCTGTCATCCTGCAGTCACAGGATAAATGGGAAGCATCTGAGGTGCAGCAGGTGTAGACACTGCTAAACTATCAGTTTGGCTGCAGACTTTATTCTTTTATCCTGCAGGAAGGATGAGTGCCTCCAGATTAAGAAAAAATTTATGCTACGGAGAGAAGATGACCTTTTCTGTTAAACAACTATATATTTCCTGAATATTCTGCCAAGGAGTGACAGCAGCAGATCCAAGTTTAAAAATCCATTAAAATTTAGAATTTGGGCAATAGGTTACTATCTGCTTTCCCTTCTCAGGTCTGCCCCTGCTGTTGTTGTTCATTCTGTAACTCAATAGTTTATAAAGGTCATCAACAGAAAAGGCAAACTACATCTCCAGAAAGGGTGTAAGAGGCCTGACGAGTACTCTAGAGATACAAGGAATTTTCCGTTGACAAACTCCAGGCACCCACAGGAAAGGAAGAGGAGGGGGAACAGGGCAAAAATAAAGGGTAATCCTCCCTTCTCACAATGCAATCCGTTTCAACCTTCCCCTATTCCCTATAAACCTGGTTTTTGCAGGCAGTGTTTGGCTTTCAGAGGTGCTGAACGCCTCTGATTCTAGTTGAGGACAGCCATTCATCTCATTCAGGTAATCCCTCTCAGAATGACCTGAACACAGGCCCTTCATCACATCTGCTTTGTGAGACCTGATTCAATGTTCCTCTCCTAGTAACACCAGACAAATGTCCAGATAAATACTTTCTCCTTTCTTAAAACATACCCTCCTTGCCACTCTTTGCTCTGATTTTCACCTCAGACAGGGCCAGGGCAATTTAATTTCCATTTCCTTGTCACAACTTTTGCAAAAGCCATTCTCATTTTTCAGTACATTACTCTCCTAATGGAAAGCCAAGACAAAATTTTAGCTAGACACCAGGACGATATTGAACCTCTGTCCCACCTGCATTGTATTTATTTAACTAACCAGCTCAATTCAAGCTTATGTAAGAAACCTGGCTTTAGTAACAGCAGTGGCTTCTACATGGGCTTCTGCAAGCCAAATTTTTTAAAAGAGTCTGGTCAGACTCTTCCATCCTCAACGATGCTCAAGGTGAGATCACCTTTGCAATTAAAGATACTTGATTAATTAGGAAAGGATTGGCCTGCTATCACATTCTCCAAATCAGGGACAGAACTGGATTGCCAGCATCTTGGGCTTACTGGAAAATGAAACAAAATCTGGGACTGAGAATGGATCCAGCCACACCTGAACTTCTTTCTCAGGAGTTTAGAAGGTAAACAGGTCCTTTCTGCACTTCATGTCTAAGTGGGAAGGTCTCCCTGACAAACTTTGTCTGAAGCTCCCATTCTGCCCACGACAGCATAATTCAAAAAACTGAAGCTCTTTTAACAAAGAAAAAAAAAGGCTCAAAACCTCTGGCAAATGAAGTGGGTAAATAAAATCAGACAGGCTGGGTAAAAAAGTAAAATGTCTGAGAATAGCTAAACTAATTTAACCTTCTTTCAGACAGCAGGACCAGCAGTGAAGAGAGCTGGCAGAGCCATCTGCTAACCAGGCTGTAAAGGAACATTTCCAAAGGGACGATACAATTGCAGAGGATTTGAAGTGACACTCCCTGGAATAATTTTATTAATGTCTACTGCAGATTAGTTCAGGGAGATTCCTATTGTCTAAATCAGAAAAAGGGACAGTATATAGCAGAAGGTAGATCCAAAATCAAAGCAATTATGGCTCGATGGGTAAAATCCATTGCCAATTTTTAAAGAGCAGTCTGCACCTCTGATGTAGAGAAAGAGACATTGTATCCACAAGCCTGGCATTTGTTACAGACTAATAAGCAGAAAAAACATAATTATGTCACTGTAAAAACCCACAGTTGATCCACATCTGAACCAGTGCATTTTAAAGAAGTCCCCTCAACTCAAAAAAACACTGCATTACAACAGGAAAAGGTGCAGGGAACACAGCAAGAATGATAAAGTGGAACAGTTTTTGCCTGAGAATTGAGTGAGTTGTCTGTATTCTTCATAAATAGGATGAGAGCATTTATGGAGGATACAGTGCATTGCCAAATGATGCATGAAAATAAAATTAATCCAAGTGCTGTAAGTATACTTATGCCAGTCTATAAATCAAACCTTCAATCCCTCCCAGCTTTGCTTTCAATTACTTGTAAAGAAAAGCCCAGCTCTGGCAAGTAAATCAGGGTTTGTTCCTCTGGCATAAAACAGCCATCTATCAAAGGACTACATGCTGCACACTGTACCTGTAAGTGTCTCTGCTGGGTTCTTCAACTTCTGACCACAGATGTCATACTCTGAAATATTACCCACACTTTTACCCAGGACAAATTCACAAGGAGGACAGAATTTCTTCACATGGGGTGCATCTAGCCATCATGGTAAATAAAACAAACCCACAACAAAAACACTGCACACTGGATTTAACAAGGGTATGAGAAAAAAGCAGCGGTTGCCATTTCTGTCAAAGACCATGATGAATGAGATGCATAAGACAAAAAGGACTTTAATCTATCATACTCATTTCTTACGGTAGGGTTTTAACTCTTCTGCAGTTGTTCATGGACTTCTTGGAATTCTGTCTCAATGTATTTGACAAATCTGAGAAAATCAAAGACTACATGTGCAAATCAGTGCAAAGCAGAAAGATTCAGCTCATATATTTAATTATTATTTGTCCCTGCTACAGGATTGACATTTTTTGAAAAAAGACTACTAAATTACGTTATACCCATCTTTTAGATAACATGCATCAGCACCTCTCTTTCCTTAATAATACGGTTTCTACAGATTACAAAAAGTTGATTTTAGCTTACTAAGAAGAGATAAAGTAACTGCAGAAATGGTATAAACAGGTGTATTATTAAATCTGACTAGCTAAATTGAAATTTCTGTGAACTCCAATTGACTAGTCCCTTTACAACGACAATAGCAAGTATTAAGGTGTTACAATCAAAGTGGAAGGAAAGAAGAGACATGAGATTTGAGCAAGATGACAGGCAATTAGCAGATCCAAAGAACTTCAGCCTGTAGCTTAAAAACCTAGATAGGCCTCAGTGTACCAATACACTTCTCATCTTAATTCTTCCATCTCAAAGCCACTACGGAATGTTGATAGCACATTTTGAATTTCTGCTTAGATTTACAAAAAAAACAGGTGGCAAAACGTACAATTCTCTGATGTTCTTACTAGTATTGTGGTAAGACAGTGATAGAAAATACTTTGTGATGGTTCCGAGTGTAGCAGACATGTCTGCAGTTCAGCTATATGTATTAAAATTCTGCTCCCTATAAGTCTAAAGAGCTTTGTTTTCTCAAGTAATTGAGGGATCTTAAAGATTCATGACATTTACCAATCCAGGATCTCCAACCTGTTCTTTTTTTTTTTTTTTTAACTGGCTATAGAAGTCACATGCCCCTCTCAACTAAATCCCAAACCGAAAAGTGCTATGATTGTTAGAAAAGTCTTCTAGTCCTACTCTATTTTGAAAAATTACTGTGGACCCTGGCTGGACAAGGGGTGCCCACCCAAAGCTGCTCTACCCTACCCTCCTTAGCTGTGCAGGGGAGAGAAAACACAATGACAGGTTTGTGGGTCAAGATAAGGACAGGCAGCTAATTATTCACCAGTTACTGCTGGGCAAAACAGACTTAAACAGGGGAAATTAATTTGCTACCAAATTAAAGTAGGTTAATGAGACATAAACCTAGATCTTAAAACACCCTTTTCCCACCCTTCCCTTCTTTATGGACTTCACTTAAATTTTCTCTACCTCCATCCTCCAGCAATGCAGAGAAACAGGGGCTGTGGGCAATTCATCACACAACTGCACTGCTTCTTCTCCACCAGGGAGGACTCCTCACACTTTTCCTCTACTCCAGGATGGTCCCTCCCATGGGAGACAGTTCTCCACGAACTTCTCCAATATGGGTCTTTCTCAAGGAATGCAGTTCTTAAAGAACTCCAGTGTGGGTCTTGTCCACTGGGTGCAGTCAGTCTGTCAGGATCAGGCTGCTCCAGGATGAGTCCCCCACAGAGTCACAAGTTCTGCCAGCAAACCTGCTCCAGGATGCACTCTTCTCTACATGAGGCCACAGACTCTGCTACAGTGTGGACCTTCCACAGGGTCATAGCCTCCTTGAGACATCCACCTGCTCCAGTGTGGGTTCTCCTTTACTCCTATTTTAATGAATATATTTTCAGCATTTCCACTCTTGGAAATTAGATGTGAGTGTTGTTATTACAGATGGGTGCCGGGTTGTTGGTGGTCCCGGCAAGAGTGAGAACCCACCCACTGGGCCCTTTGGAGGGGGTTCCCCTGCGGAGTTCTTTTCCAAGGATGAAGAACATGCAGGATTCTTAGTTTCTTGGTCTTCAGGGTTTTGTTTATTTTTATCTTAAGATCAGCACACCGTCTGCACACACCAGACTTAGCGTGCAAGAAACAAGGCACAACATGGACCCCAAACACCCAAAACCAAGGCCTCTTAAAACTGTTTAACCCAATTACTTTCTAACACGTACTTTGTTTTTATTTTTCTACCAGTAACTTCTACTAATCTATTCACGTAACTTCCCCACTACTGCTTTATCTAACCAATAACTTTGTGCCACCAGTACTACAGAAAATGGAGCTGAAGAGGGACAAGAAGGAAGAAGGGACAACACCCAAAATCCTCCATCTTGTCTCCTATTCACTCTCATACTAAAATCCTAAAACCCTAAATTCTTCACCCTGTGATAAACTACTACTATTACATACTACTATCTAATTCACACCTGTGCGCTCTAACTCATCCCAAAGCCTTGGTAACTTTTTCTAGGGACGAAGGTTAAAAGCAGTGTTCTGCTGAGGATCAGGGCTTCCTAAAACAGGCAGAGAAACATCCTCTGTGCCCTAGATTCCAACAATAGGAACTTTCATTCCTACAAAGAAAATGTAAACTGGAATGAAAGCGAAGGCTGTCATCTTTTTGAAATCCTCTCCCTTCCATATAGCAGCACTCCCTAGTCTCAAACTTCTTGCCACAGCTGCATCCTCAACTGCACCACAGGGTGCTTTGGTCTTTTTGTCTCTTTCTTCAGCACTTTAAGTCTGAAACCTTTAACACAACATCTTCAAGATCTACAAGAATTTCTCACAGGCTTCCTAATAACTTCATTGATTGACCGATCTTATGGCAGATACAGTAAATAAGGAAATAAACAATAATTAAGAAGGTTGGAGTTTCCCACAAGCAAGGGAGACTTGAGAGCCAGTGAATTCCAGTAAAAGAGCACATGTGGAGGAAAGATTTCCTCCATGTTGCTTTAAATACAAAGGACACAGATGAAAGCCTTTATACACCAGAGAAATATTGCCTTAGTAGTGATTTTTTCAGCACCTGGTCTCAACTGTTCCACCAATGAGAAGGGTGGGAAAGTACAAACCAAATTATTGTTGTGACCACAAGCTGATAATGGAATATATGGCTGCAACTTCTACACAGCTTTTACTTCCATAAATAGAAGCTGGGTAGAAGTATGTTATTTTGGTATCTAGCAAGAGAAGAGGGATTTGAAGAGTTCTGACAACCCCCTTTTCTTTTCATTAGGAAATACTGACTGCAAAGATGAAAATGTTACCAGAAAACACTGTCTCAAGAGGCTGTCACCAGCATCAGAATACCTAAGAGCCAGATGCTCAGAGCTTGGAGTGGACTGCTAGACCAGAACACTCCATGTCCTTTTTCTGTTAGTTTTTATTAATAGGGCTGCAACCACCTGACAGCACAAAGGGTTTACAGAGATTGTTAGACTCAGCACAAAACGAGATGCAGATGCTCAACAGTAATTTTTCTGACAACACATGAGAATGACTGCACTCTATCCAGCATGCAGGCACTATCAGTAGAAAAAGCACAGAAAGAGCTATACTAACAATTGAATGAAAACTGACTGTAAGAAGTGAAAAGTAGCATGTATTGTTTATATGTGGTGAGCATGAAAAATTGAACTAATGTAAGAGGAGAGGTTTGGGGGTGTTGCTTGCTTCTGTGTTAAGATTCAGCTGTTATATTTCCATTTCTAATCTGACAATAAAACAAAGCTCAAAAATTAAGTAATATACACCCAGAGCAACTCAGTCACTGTTTTTTTTTACAATCATCACAAGATGACTCAAGAAAACCCATTGTGATGTATAGCTTCAGACATTGCACCTGTAACCTCCTTTTACTGAAGTGTAGCGCATTAGAACTCTCACAGGTTCAAGCTGCAAAAACACTTTGAACAGACACTGTGAAATGGCAGTCTTGCATTTGTCTCAATTTCTATTCTTTAAAGTTCAGGTAAGGATGGACACTTCCCCTCCTGCACCCACCTTACTGTCTGTTGCTCTAGGGGCTTAGCCAAGGAGAGAAGATGACATGCGATCCTGTCAATTCAGTGTAGCTCCAGAAACAAACAGCATCTCTTTTTGTCTTCTATACTGAGTCCACCAAACAGTAGTTTGTATTAACTTAGGTACTGCCCTTTTGCAAGTTCAGTGCCTTTCAGCAATCTTACCCTCCTACAAAAAATTCAAACTTAAATCAGACAACTGCAGACACAGGAGTAATAGAATTCAGTTAGCTTTGAATTGCACCATGAAAACCTAAAATGCGTTTTCAGCACATTTGTAACAGCTGTACTTGAGCTGCCTTACTGAATGCCAAGGTGAATACTCATAATACTTGAAATTAATACATTAAATGTCTACCAATTAATTGCTCAAAAACATATTTGTTAAATTCTTGCAAAAGAATATTCTGATCTTGTCTTAGGTTGCAAATGCAAGATGTGACTGGGGATGTGTATTCTCTTGCCTCTGTTAGAGGTGGGGCAGTTAACTTCTGTTAACTGGGCCGCCTGTTAAAACCAGGTGGGGCGGTTTTCTTTCTCTCTTCCACGACCCATCCTCCTGCCAGGGAGGCATGGTAATTATTAATCTATAATTTTAATTATTATTTATTATACTTATTATATTTAATTATAATGTGAATTATTAATATATAATAATTAATCTGCTGTTAATGGGCCATTGAGTCTCACTGCATGACTGATAAAATTACATTATCCCATTGTGAGATGCTCCATCCAGGGGGAGGAGCCAACCATTCCTACCTGGATATAATCTGAGACTTGGCTCACCACAGTGAGGTTTTTCCCACTGGATTCTCAGAGGAAGACCAGGCCCATCTACACGACCACTGGACCTTCAGAGGAAAACTACATCCTTCTACAGGATCACTGCTTCAACAGAAGCACATCTGTCACTCCAGGAGGACTGCAGCCACCATTTAATCAGACTGCTACCAACACCCTGACCAACAGGGTGACAGGTCATATTCTGGCTCTATCAGTGTTGTTTTGTACTGCATTTTTTATTTTCATTTTTCCTAATAAGGAATTGTTATTCCTACTCCTGTTTCTTTGCTTGAGAGCCCCTTAATTTTAAAATTATAATAACTTGGAGGGCGGGGGTTTACATTTTCCATTTCAAGAGAGGTTGCTGCCTTCCTCTGCAGATACCTGTCTTTTCAAACCAAGACAGATCTACAGAAAACCACCATCCACCAAATCCAAAAGTTTGTAACAATAGATGTGTAAAATGTATTTTCAGGGCTTCTTTTTGAATAAGTAATGAAACCAAGATGAATCATCACATTATCATAAAAAGCAGTTTTATCACTTTCACATTTACAAATATACACATTATTATAATAAAAGCAGGAAAAAGCCATAGTTCTTTAGACAAGAACAAAAAATAGATACAGGTAACTCAAGTATATATTAACAGCAATAAAATCATAAAAACATTAAGGTTTGCACCTACTCCACTGTTCATCCCTCTGTAATCATGTTCTTGTTGAGAGATGCGTCAGTTAAAATGGTGGCTGAATAAACAAATTAGATTCATGCAAGAGTGACAAAGATACAGCAATTTTAAAAAATATATGAGATCATACAGGTATAGGAGCAGGATGCTCGTGGATACAGCCAGGACAGCAGTGCAGCGAATCATGAACAAACAGATCACATTCCACACAAAATGCATTCTGACACACTTTGCATATGTACACCTATGTGGGAATGATAGAAAGACAAGTCAAATTAGCAAATATTATCATCATCATAGCACTGCAGTAGGGCAACAGTTATGTCATCAAGAGAATGCAAACACACTGCTAGCATCACAGAAACTCAATTGAATTAAAGCTTCTGACAGCAAGTATATCCACAGGCTTGAGCTCAGGTCACTGTAAGTGCTTCCAAGTGGCTGAGAGTGGAAGCTTTTTTATGCAGCTCCCTAGGAAATCCCTCCCCACACTTCTACAGACACTGCAGTCTAGAAAGTGTGACTGTTTAACACATAACTCTAGATAACCATGACATTAACTTTCACAAGCATTCTTCTGGTCTTTAGAACATAATGCCAAAGGATCATCTCTATTTCTCACACCCCTCAGTGCAAATTACAATACCATTCAACATACTTACATTTTGATCTTTTATTTCTCCCTGGCAGCCTTGACAATACCTAAAAGCAAAATTGTATATTTTAACTGAAAAAAAAAAAGAGTCAAGACTGTGCAAATCAGTGTTTAAAAAAAGATCTCGTACATAGCAGCAATTTCTGGCAATTATTTCAGCTATTGAACAGAATTTACACATCATGGAAACTACATTTCTTAATACTAGAGGTGCCCCGTATCACCCAAACACTCAGGATCTCCAGCAGCAAAGAAGTTGTTGCCAGCTATTCTTACTTTTGTGACAAAAGAGTTACAGGATCCACAAGTACATTCATTATCAGCAGTAAGATGTGCATACCTTTCCCCCTTGTATTCCTCCAGTGGAACTTCCTGAAAGGCATCTAAAGGAAACAAGTGATGGTAAGACCGAGCCAGGTGAGGTGCAGACACTAATGTAAGACCTGCAAATAAAGAGACACCAAAATTGTTACAAGGGGGGATTTACTTTACCTACTAAAAGCTTTTCTGTACCAAATAAAGTAAAAAGGAAAAATAGTATTTTTAATTACTCAGTAGTTGAGAGCTTCTAAGAATTTTAAAAAGGTAGAATTACTTGTCCCATTAGCCAAACCTCTAATCCTGTCCAGTTTTAAATCCAATTACAAAGAACAAGCAAATTGCTCAAATTTGTACTGAAAAGGTTTAACTCAACCTTTAGAAATACATTTACAACACACAGTGGTGAAGTTAGGAAGCTCCTTTTGGCAATGTTGGTTCTCCTGTATCACACCACCAGTTAAAATGATGCCCTGTTACAAGGCTCTACCACAGCTTGCTACAGTACTGTGAAAACCATGCCACAGCCCCGTTTCATCTAACACAGGTCTGCTGGTTTTAAGACAGTTAATTTTTATCACACTAACTATCATGTGGCTGTGTTTTGGATCTGTGCTGGAAACAGGGTTGATAAGGCAGGAATGTTTACTGATGAGCAGTGCTTACACACAATAAAGGCCCTTTTTGTTTCTTACTCCACCAGTGAGGAGGCTCAGGGATGCACAAGGCATTGGAAGGGGATACAGTCAGGGTTGCAGTCACCAGAGTACAAGAGAACAAAGGGATATCCCATACCATGTGGCATCATGCTCAGCCTATAAAGCTGGATGGAGAAGGTGGAATGGGGAGAATGCTCAGGATGATGGCATTTACCTTTTCAAGTAACTGTAATGCATGATAGAGTCCTGCTTTCCTGGAGATTCTGCTGATAGGAAGTGGTGAATGAATTACTTTGCTTGTCTTGTGTGCATAGCTTTTGCTGTAACTATTCAATTGCCTTTAACATCACCTGTGAGTTTTCTCACTTTGACTCTTCTGATTCTCTCCCCCATCTCACCAGTGGGGAGTGTGTGGGTGTGTGGGGCTCAATCATCACCTGGAGTTATACCATGAGAACAGGTTGGGCATGGGCTGGCACAAACGTCACTCACTCACTCACTCACTCACTCACTCACTCACTCACTCACTCACTCACTCACTCGTAGTGAAAATGTCCAAATTGTTGTTCTGCTGATCACTGCAGCTGTGGAGAATCCACTGCAGGTACAAAGGATTTCTCCAGTTACACTATTCCCTTGCTGGAACAAAATTCATGCTGGTAGGAAAAACTTGAAATTAAGCTAGGATAAGTGACCCAAAACTGTAATTATTTCATCCTCTTGCCAAATACACACATCTGGGTAATACCTATTGTATTTTAGTCATATGACTGTGGAAGCTAGGAGAACAGCAACCTCTCACAACATTAATATTATAAACCATGCTAACCCTCCCTCCCACCCTCACTAAGAGCTATGGAGGGAGGCATCATTGGTTGCACAGTCCATTAACATTTGCAAAACCAAAGGGCTTCTGGTTACAACTCTACAGCCAGTCATGTGTCACTCTGCAGCCTGCCCGTGGGTTGANCTGGAGGTGGGAGTACTTTTGTCCTCCTGCTCCAAAGCACTCTATTTTCATGGCCTCACACTGAGGACTCTGAAATGGGTGTGTTCAGTCAAATGAGGATTCTCAAGAAGTTAGCATTCCCATGTGCATCACCCCTCTTCCTCACTTTGCCTTAGCTTTATTCCTTATACCAAGGAATATGATACAGCTTTACTGTTACAGGTTTAGTCCTGAGAGACACCTGTATGAGGCTGACATCCCAGGTCACAGAAATGCAGGACTCTTTAAGCAGAGCTGGCTTTTAATTACTAAGTATATCTGAATTTTTCTACCCTTAGCTCTCTTATCATGAACTCCTGATTCATCTGCTTACCTCTTCTTGCTACTTACCACAGATTTTGCACTCCACAGGAAGCTCACAGTATTTGGCTCTGCACTGAGGACAAAAATATCCACCCAGTGTAAGACCCGGGTCACTGTTGTTTTCCAGTTGCCTACAGTACAAAGAACAATTCAGTACTTAAGAAATAATACCATGCTACTATGTAACTACGAATAATGTTGTTTTCACATCAAATAATTTAAAAATTTTCACTGGATTGCATGTAGCAGTTTAATGTGTAAGTGTGAGAAAACAATTGATATAGTAAGATATCAGTGACCACATTTTCCCACAGGAACCAAAGACCAAATATTTCCATATAAAGGAGCCAATCTTTAAAAATAAAGACATGAACAATAACTGCATGCTTGTTTCATTTCAGACACAAAAATATTTTTAAGATGCACGTAGTACTTATTCTTTCAAATAGCACATGCTGTTAGATACTGTTTCATTCTGAAATTCAGACTCCCCTATCACCCTGGAAAACAATGATTCTTTTCATTGAAAAGTGCACTGGTGCAGTCATCAAATGAGGCCTCTATTTTAAACTTCCCTTTAAAGTCTTTTTAAGAAATACATAAAAAATATTTTATTCAGATAATACCCTTCTATCCTCATAATAATCTTTTATAATGATAGTAATAATTAAATCAAGAACTGCAAGTAATTACTTTAACACCTTGTAGCACCTGTGTGTCCCAGTCACTGTGTAACAGAATTATGTACCATTTACTACCTAAAAAAAACTTAAATGCAAATTTTAAAACACATATTTAACAGAGGTAACTATGGCCACATACTGGAGCTACCAATGGAAATAAAATGTCTACTGAAAAGTCACAAGACAGGGCTTTCGGATTATTTTGCAATACTTTCACTGTTGAGCAGATTTTCTAAATATGACTAATTAATATTGAATTCTTATTAGCTCATTGAATTCTAATCAATGCAACTTACGCCATGCTAAAGGAGGGCTTTGCATCCTGATCAGATAGAGAAGCAATAGTATGCTGAGGAAAACCTGAAGAGAAAAACATCCCATAGTAACCATTTTAAACATGCAATAACGTGCCCATTTCTTACTTCAATGAAGAACATTCTAGACATTCAAGCCTATCTCTTTCCCATTTGTTATTACAGGAGAACTGAGACACTCTTGCTAGGTATCCAATTCTTCCCAAAGGCCTCTACCTACCATCCACTTTACTGAAAAAATGTCTTTGTCGACATTAATGTCACAATGTCGTAGACATTAACTGAAGTGCACTGGAACCCAATTTTTGAAGAACAGTTAAAAATAAAAATATGTGAAATGGTAGGAAAGTAGAAAGAGCAGCATACAAATGCTCACTTAAACAATCGTTTCTAAGGAGGAAATATTTTTATATGCATCCATCCAGCCTACATTCATCTTCTAAGTGCAGTATATGACAGATGAGACTACAGACTTTTTGGGGACTGGTATCTTTCTTTCTTTCTATCATTTATTTTTTACTGATCATGACAGGTGAGAAGTTGGGTTTTTCCAGCTGCTGCTCAGGCTTTACCTACGAGAAGTAAACCTTTTCTTTATCTATATCTAGACATAAAAATACTTATCTATGAAAAGGGTAGATGAGAGTGAGAACTCAATGCTCTACTTTGTAGCATTAGAGTTCCTATTCTGGTATAACTTCAAGATTCAATTTATTGAGAATCACATCAGGAAAAGAAAAGGTACCTAATTTACTTCTTGAAGGAATACTCCAGAAGCTGCTAATAAACGTGTACTACCTATAGCTCTTAAATGAATTAACAGCTGTAACAGTTGCCTTCTGCAAGGAAAAAAGCAGAGAGAGAATAATAGCTTTTCATCGTTCATTTCTAAGTATTAAATTTATAACAACTACTGTGCCATCAATATCATTCCACTTTGTTATTTCCAAATTCTGTTCAGTAATTTGTCTTACTTAATAGGACTTATTTAAAAGCTGACTACTCTGCAGGAATAACAAGAAGAAAACTGATTCTTATCTAGCAAAATAAAAGTTAAAACAAAACCAACAGAAAAAGCACAATGTCTTTATTACGCATCTTACTATTTATATGGTCCTAACACAGATGAGGCAAATAAAGAAAAAGACAAAGCAAATCTCATGCTAAGAGTTTGACAAAATCATATCCTACCCATTCGAATAAGGGAGCACTCAGAAGTTGAACTGGCAGGTGGAGGACTAACATGGTGCATCAGCAGTTCCTTATAATGACTTTCATCTAAAATAACGTGGTATGTTCCTGTCACAGACAAAGAAATACCTTACTATTAAGTTATGAGCAAAAAGAAACCAACCCAAAAACCCCAAAACATACACTCCAAATGACAGAAAACACATTTTATCCAAACTTGTTCCTAAAAAGCAGCCTTGTTAATGCTACAGTAAATAATGAGTTTTAAAACTAGTAGTAACAGAATGTTAAATTAGATATGAAAGCACAGAGCTTTTTCTCCAACATTACACTGCAGTAATGACACTATAAGAGTTACCACTGTGGCAATGGATATTAACATGTTACATTGATGAAGTTCACATCACATAGCTTCGTATGTGGAACAAAAGGTTTGAAAATATACGTATTTCTTCTCCCTAGAGCTACCAGCTGATAATTATTTCATTTACTACCGTATATTTTGTAGATTTGGGCAACTTTTAAATTTTCTAACAGTTTTTAATTTTCTAACAATTTTATTTTATTTTTTAACAGAAAATATTTATGCATAAAAATATCAAAATGCAGTAATAAATGTATAACAAATTACTTTTTAAGCTTCAGATACATACCACCAGTTTCTCGGGCAAGTACTGTACAAACTCGAACTTCAGCACTTAGGCCGATGACAGATACTCTGATTTTTACCGCTTTTAAACACTTAAAATAGAGAAAAAAACATACTCAAATTCATGTGCAGAACAAGAAATAGTAAAAAGGTTTCAAGTCTTAAATGAAAATTAATTGGTGATGACACTGCAACTGCCTAATTTTCCTCCAGCAGCTTGCAAGTTCGATGCAGTAGTCAAACTTCAGTTCTGTACCTTAATTAGATCATAGATGTTGGCTGGATCACACGTGGTCAGACTGCTGAGGACTACCAAAACCTCTCTGCTTGTGTGTCCTGGCATGTGCCTAAGGAAAGCACACAGTTAGTTTACTTATGCACACTAAGCTATTTGTATGATAACATCTTTAAGGACCTTAACGTATTGACGTCAGAAGATGCATGATATGAAGTCCTCTGCAAACTGTGATAAGATCCTTGTCTGAGCACCAGATTTTCCCCTTCTGAAAGCCAAACCTTTCTAATATCTAAAATACAGTATTTAATTGTGTAGTTGTTAACTGATTATTTGCTGTAATGAATCCTTTGTACCTTAGCCATACTCACAGGTAAAATTCATCTTCAAACTAGCACCCTGTAGTAAGTCTTCCTGACTTCTTAAAAAGCTGTAATCAGTTTTTTAGTGTAAATCGGTTACTTTTCATTACTTCTAGTTCTTAGTTGAAAACTCTCTTCCTGATAGTAAAAAAATAGCTTTTCATTACACCGGTTATCAGTTTTGTTCAGTGTCTTTAGCTGTAATTCTTTATTCAGTCTTCCACAAACTGGGATACATCTCAATACCTCACATTGCAAAAAAGTTCTGAATCTATCCTATCTGAAAATTGATCTTTCTGAAGTATGCCGAAACTCTCACAAGATTATTGTGACACAATGCTGTTTCTTTTCCTGTTCTTTTACATTATTAATCCCTATCTCTGTACTCCCTCATACCTCAGCCCTTCAGTGAAAAAGAATTGCAGTGTCTTTCATCACAATATCCACATACCATCATCAACTTGGTTTTCAAATTTCATTTCTATAAGAAACACACCCCTACATACAAGCATCTAGTGGTAGAAAATAAACTTCTGCACTGCTAGATTTGTATTGTAAGAGGAGATTAATGATTTGTATTGTAAGAGGAGATAAAGTCACCTTTTAAAGACTCAGGTCAGCATGATGCAAGATGCTACATAGAAAAGATTCTGTCCCTGTCTCTCAAAAAAATCACAATCACAAAGAAAACAAAAAACCTCCATGTATATACTAACTTTAAAGTCTGCATGGCCAGATTTAGGGAATTATATAGAGAAGGCTCTCCACTGCAGTTCATATCCACTGCTTTCTTCAGAGCAGTTACATGCTTTTTTGAGTTTCCTGTAAGTGAAAAAAATGCAATCAATTTAACTAATACAACAAGTAAAAGAACAGAAATATTTAAACTGCACATGTAATAAAGTGTACAACAACAGGGACTGATTTCAAAGTGGAATGGGTCTGTATTTTTCCTTAGAAATTAGTATTTTGATCAGAATGCAGAAAACAGTAAAACAGACTTTTACTCTATAGGCACTCAGATGCTAGAAGGTTTAGAAGCCAAAAAGAATAAAATCACTGTTGGGTATCATTAAGCACTCAACATGAGTGTGACATGTCTCACAAACAGAAAAAGAGTTTTGTTTCCTCTGTTATCCTCAAAGTATGGTTCAAAGATTGACTGATCCTCCAGATCTCACAAAAAACACAGATGTCATAACATACAAAATTAACAAACAGGGTAGAAAATTAACTGTAAGGGAAGCAGAACATATCTCAGATGCATTCTGGTTGAGACTTGATTGCAAACAAGCACGCAATGACAATTCTGGATCAAAGCAGATCAAAACACAGATTATGGTTTCAGACAACTTGCAATAATTTATCTTTTAAATTAAAATTAATTATGACAACTTAACTTCATTTTCAGCAGTGTATCAGGCAGAACTTCTAACACCAATGAAAAGGATGAAAACTTTTACCATTTAAGAAAAGAATACTACTTCCCTACCTGAGAGTTCTGTCATTTTTTCTGCTCTTTTACTCTTGGTTACAATTAAGCCAATCTGAAAAATGGGAAAAAAAGAAAAAGCTATTCTTAGAAAGTTTTACAATGAGTTTATTTAGAATTTTACTGTATTTTTTTTACATCTTTATGGACCAGAATTATTTAACCAGACAAGTCTATACAAGTTCTACTTGAAGTATAACAACAGCAGCACAACATGATGCATCAGTTTATAAACACTTCTGTATTTTCATTACTACTGCCAAAAGGTACAAAAAGAAATCTTCTAAAATTCTACATGCCTGGCAGAAACAAGAATTTCACTAGACTGATGAATAAAGGATGGGAAGGTACACATAAATTGAAAACAGTTTACTTGGTAGTGTTATAACCAAAACTACCTTTTAAAATAGTTTTCTGTTATTTGTTTCTTGCATGGTTGTACATACCTGACTAATAGGATTCTGGTCAAAGTACTCTTCAACAAAATATTCCAGTAACTATAAAGAAAAGTTAAGGCAGTTAAAAACTAATTATACTTTTATTACACATGCATTAAGTAGATGCAAAACATCTAGTATCACTAAAAAGCAAAACAAAGTAGTCGGGTAACACAAAAAGTGGGAAGGAGCTTTTCCTTTCAACTCTTCTTTCACTCTATTCCTCTCCCTTCATCCCACGTAACCAATTAAATGCAAATTTCAGAAACTACACCCCCTTGTTTTATTCACATCCTATGCTGAAGTTCTAGATTCCTGCTGGTTCTAATGGAGGTTTCCAATACATCAAAAAGCACTAATCTGTACAAAACCATCAAAATCCAGGATTTCATGCTTTAATATTGTTGGAGAAGACCATACAGAACATGATGCACACAGTTCAAGCCCTCCACAATCTGAAACAGCAACTCTCAGAGCAACTCTCCAGTTCAACTCTCATCTAGCATCCTTTCAAATAAGAATTCATTAAAAAACCCCAACTGTAAGAAAAAAATACAAACCAATTCTAAATGTCTAATGAAACCACGTCACCCCCTTATTATGGGCAACATTTAATTTCCACATATTTCCAAATGTTTCTTCCCATAATGTGCCCATACAAAGTGTTTTTACTGTACAGAAGTGCATGTGCAAGGCAAAACAATGCCACAGAGATTTCACTATTCAAACAACAGGAAAGTGACAGACAGACATAAGAAGACAAATGTAGGGATGAGAGATGAGGCTACGCACATACAGGAGACTGCAATTCTTTGAAATGCAAAATGCAACCAGTTTATAGAGAAACGGTGGCTCAGTAAGAAAAGACTTTTGAGTGCAGGAATACCTTCAGAGTGCAAGTAAGTCTGTTTGGTTTTAAGTCTTGGTCCTCCATTGTTCTTGATCCATCAACAACCACATAAAGGTGACGCATCTGTATTTCCATCATACGTGAAAATCAACTCACAGAATACGTATTGAAATTAATTCATTATTCCATCTACTTTAAAAAGCCACTACTTCCTCCCTCTAACAGAGAAGATTCAGTAGATTGAGTGGTGCAATTAACATCAACTGAAAAGTCAACTGAAAAGTAATGCATTCTTCCACTTTCTTCTTAAAATGGAAAAAAACCCCTCTCTTGAAAAGTGCACACTGTTCTTCTCCTCTCATGACTCTCAATATAAGCTACAAAACATGCATAGTTTGAACATTCATGTTTTCAGCTGAAGAGCTCAGTGTTTTACAGTGTTTTACAAAGCAATGTGATTATTTACAACCCCAATGTGATTATTTACATGCATTATGTCCATTTTTCACATGAAGAGAAATGGACAGTGTGAGCACGTATGGTCTGACTTCTGCTGCCAAACACACCCTGTATGTCAAACCTCCAACCCTGAACAGCCATGCTTCTCATCCACACTGACAACAAACAAACAATGCTTAAAAAAACCCCCCAAAAACAGTGGAAACCACAAGGTTTTGTATGAAGTATGCCAGGCCAGCAGAAGTGTATTTCAATTCTGGAATACCAGCTCTAGCCAAATAGTTTTGGACTAAGGACAGAAGAGGGTTAAGGCATTAACATACCATTCCAAGCCGAACTTGTCCATGATGTTCATAGAGCCTAACAAAACACAGAATGATTTAAGTCAAATTCAAATGAGTGAATGGCTCCTAAAACAAAAGTCCAAACAAATCCAATACTAGGCTTCTGGCAAAAATGTAGAAGCACCAAAGTGCAGACAGTTATTCATGCTGAAAAACCCCACAGCTCAATCACAGATTTCACAGCTCTCAGAAAATAAATAAGAACTATTTCTTACTACAAGGTTTAATGAAGCTTTAAAATTTTATCCATATTTGGCAAATCAAGTTCTAACATAACTTGAAATAATGCAAAACTTGGGATTTTTTCTAGCCGTTTTTCTGAAATTTGAAACAGAAATCTGTACCCATGATACCAGAAGCTAGATTCTGATGTGACAGGACAAGTGGCAATGTCTTTTACTACAAGAGAGTCGATTTAGAATAGGGACAAACCATTTTACCATGAAGGTGGTGAGGCACTGGAGCAGGTGGCTCTGAAAAGCTGTGGATGCCCCATCCCTGGGATAGTTCAAGGACAGGTTGGATGGGGGCTCTGACCAATCTGGTCCAATGAAAGGTGTCCCTGGTCATGGCAGGCTGGAATGAGATGCTCTTTAAGGTCCCTTCCAACCTAAACTATCCTGTGATTCTCTGATTTGTATATTAAAAAAAAATTGATGGAAGATTCCTCTGAGCTGTGCAGATTGCAACTGCACTGCTCTGCACTGTTTAGTCAGATCAAGACCTGTAGCTTCGTACACACAGGATACACAGGCTGTACACATTCAGTGTTTAAGGATAAAAATCAATTTTTCACCATTTTTTTCTGGCATGCACTGCCCCTCTGAAAGGAAAAGGGCATAAAAACATCTTGCAGGCATGCCTTATGCTTAATTTATCCCACATGACCCAGTTTCAAGATGACCAAGCCCTTATAACTGACCAAGTTATTAGGTCAGTAATATTAGCAGGCTGGTGGACACATCACGTACCTTTTCCTCTTTGCCTTGAAGAGAATGTCCTCGATGGTTGCCTTCAACGACCCGGATTCGTCTTCCTTAAGAATTTCCCTACGCAGAACAGACTGTTACCAGCGGGCAGAGGGGCGGTTTTTCCTCCTCTTTCGCCAGAAAGGAGAGAAAGGTGAGGGGGGAAGAACACACCATGTTCTTTCATAGCCTCCTTCCCAGCGCTTGGTCCGCTCGGGTTCGTCATCCATCTCCGCGGGAGCTGAGGGGAGACCAGGGGAGATGCGCGGCGCTGAGGGAATATCAGGGCAGCTCAGGGGAGATGTGAGGGCTCAGGGGTGACGAGGGGGACTGCGGGAAGAAGACGGGGGGGAGAGGGGGTCTCAGAGGAACCGAGGAACACTGAGGGGGGTGAGAAGGCCGAGGGGGGCTAAGAGCAGCCGAAGGGGGCTAAGGGCAGCCGAGGAACGCTGAGAAGAACAGCAGGACACGGAGAAGAGCCGCGATCCTCGCCCGCCTCCAGGCCCTGCCGTCCCGACACGTTGGAGCCGTCCTCTTCCGCCCCGGTGCGCCGCCACACCGTCCCGGCCGCCGTCAGGGCCGCGCAGCGAGCGTTCCGGGAAGGTTCCGCTGTGTTTTCCACAACATCATCGAAATCTCCGAGCGAGGTCATGGAGAGGATGGGCCCCTCGGGAAGACGCCTCACGGAGACATCGCTCGTGCGGGCGCGGAGCCCCTCGAGAAGCCCCTCGCTCGTGTGTCCGGGCACAGCCGCCAGGCTCATGGCACTGCCTGGGTCTCGGTGGCACCTCTGCAATTAACCGAAGAAATTTCAGTAATTAATAGAAGGACGCAGGACCCTGGGAAAAACGCTGGATTTTAACACATGATTATGCTCATACGCCGGTTAATGAAGGCAGCCATCCTCTCACCCCACCAAGCAAAAGCAGGAAGTTTCAGGTATTCTGATGTTAAGTAATCATGTTTTCCATCTACTTAAAATAATTCTGAGTATTCATTTAATGTCACCAAGAATTTCCATTTAATAAGCACCACAGTGAGGATTAGCTCAGCTAATTGCTGATTGCTCTGCACAGCGATTAAAACTTTACTGGATACAGGGGAAGCATGCCAAGACTGGGCTTCACCTCTTGAATTGCAGGAAAGTTACTGAACATCCGTTTCTAAGGAGTCTTACTCTGCATCCAAGTAAGACAATACAGGAGGAAGAAAACATGTAAACAGTAGTAACAATTCTTGAAACAAGAGCGGGACAAAACTAACCACTTCTGTACCGTTCAGCTTACTGCATTTTTCAGGATCAATATATAATTATAATGGAAAGAGAGGAGAAATTAATTAGCTTTCAGTTAAACCATACCCGGTGATGCCTCAGATCTTAGCTTTTTTATTTTTCAGATTCTGTACTGGTTTGGTGTGTAGTTCTGAGCTTCATCTTAAGGGACAGTAAGTTCTCTTCGCAGAGTAGCTAGACAAAACAATTCCTTCTCTAGCTGGGGACCAAGGACAAATGATCAGAATCTCAGGCCCAAGAGCATAAACAACAGTGGACCAAAGAGAGAAAAACAAGAAGGATGGGACTTCGTAACCTAAAATTATAACTGGAGAATTAACTCCAATATGCTAATGGACCAGAACTTATAAAAGTGAGAGACCCCATGATCGGTCGTCCATTTTGTGACCATTCTGGGTTCATCTTAGGTGTAGCCCAGGCTGGGCTCTTGTACTGCCCAAGGTATATCCACTGAGGCCTTTTCATAAATTCCTACTTTACTCTTTAACTCCATCTAGCCTCTGCTCTAGATCAGCCTTCTCAAAGCATCACTGAGAAAAAACTATTTTTTTTTTTTTGCAGGAAAGCAATCTGAAGACAGGAAAAGAGGCATTCTTTGAAAAGTCAGGATTTGCTTCTTGGAACTGAAATAGTTGTAGTTTGAACAACTTCCATTAGAACTTACACCACCTTTTCTTTAGAAGGTGAAAGTCCAGTCTATAAAACACTGAAATGAAGTGTCTTACAAGCTGGCAGTTTGAATAAAAGAAGTGAGGAATGAGACTTCTTTCACAACAGGAGTATTTTTATTCTCAAGACCAAGAATTTCAGTGCTGGACTGGAGCACAGGACATACAGTAATTTTGTAAAACTTGATTGTACCAGTGCTTGAAATCCCACCACAATTTGGAAATTAATAAATAACATATTGGACACCTTCTTTTACAATTTCAAAGTAATTAGGTTTTTCATTTCCATGAGCATTTGTAGTCAATATGCTGGCATGAAAGCTGGTCAGGTTATTGTGCAAGATTTTGGGTATGTTTCTTAGTCACTGCTTTATGTGGCCTGAAAAAATGTACAGTTTAATAAAAAAGTATGCCAATCTTGCCACAGTTTTTTTGATCTAGGATACCCAACTGCTTACAAAGACAAGAAGAAACACACATCCAGTTTAGAAATTATAATTGTAGAAACACTAAGAATCTTGAGCGTCTCAATTTGTAGATCTGTGGAGCCAGGCAAGCATTACCTAAGAGGAAGACTGAAGAATAAAACTTCTTGCTGTACACACTCAGGGTTTGAGGACAGGCTGTAATTAAAAGCAAGCCCGCTGATGTAAGGCAATATTCCTTGGTGATTAATTTATGTATTAACTACCTTTTGCAAAAACCCAATCACACAGGTCAAACCACACAGCACATTGTTTACACATACATGCAAAAATGTAGATTCAGAGCTGAGCCTAGAGGGACTGCACAGGGAGACTGAGGTGGTAATAATCTAAAAACTTCAGTTTTATCTGGAGTATGCCTTCTATTCTTTAAGAATATCAAGAGGCCACTTTCCTTGATAGTTTTTATGGTAACTCAGATTGAGGGATTCTCCCATCACTTTCCTCCTAATTTCTGCCTTGCTCCAAGTTGCTTCAGCTTCCAGCCATTACTTCTTATTTCATTAATATCAATTTGAGAGGTGAACATGTTAGACTAATTCTAGTCTTAACAGTTTTTCTCCAGCATTTCTGTAGCATTGTAGACAAGACCCTTTCCAGCTGTCTATTGTAGGTTAGAGCAAAACCAATGCACAGACCGTACACACCAGAGGTGTTTCAGCAGCCCTAAGGCCTGTAACAGACACGGGGCTGAGCAAGCAATTTACTGTAATGGTTGCAACACGTTGCTGCAGCCTAAGGATGGCCTGCATGCCTTAGGATGGTAGCTTACTTCTATCATGCCCTGTATCAATACTGTTTGGAACCCAAACGGCAGGCAGAAGGGCGTATTTTCACTCCCAGCTTCTCTTCCCAACATTTCGAAAATCTACTTGGCCACACCTGTGGCATCTTGCTGGGAAACACAAGAATCCACATACAGATGTTGCTGCTTAATCTTCTCATTCCAGGCACCGTGTGGTGTTCCCTTTTCCCAATCCATTTGTTGGAAACTTTGCAGGAAAGAAGCAGCATGATGGTTCTCCACAGGCTATGCAGACACTGTCTGAGGGACCAGGAGCAAGTTTCTCAAAGACAAACTCTGCAGCTGGGTCTCACTGTCCTACAGAAAGAGGACCTATTAAGTGTGCAGACTGTGAACCTTCCAAAGAAAATATCAGTCTTGTTATTGTTAGCACTTCATGAACACCAGCTGATCCCCAGACTTGCACTGATCTTCTTCTGTTACTGATGCAATGCCCAGAATAAAAGGAGAAACGTGGGTGTACAGTGAGAGGTAATTTATTTAGATTTGGAGATTTGGACAAGTACTTCTCTTACAAAGAACAATTTAACAAGTGTTCAGCACAACAAGTATAAAAATTGGTCCATTTCCTTTATAAGGAAGAGAGGTTTTTCCTTTGAAATGAATATAAACCAGAACCAGAGAGAAAGGCACTGAAAAGAGATAGAGAACAAGGTATAGCACTGGCTGTCACCTGTTCTTAGAATGATGAAAATGCTGAGGCGCCTTCCAGGTAGATGAGATTGAAGGCTTTGAAATGAAAAGGTGCCAAATTTTCAAATTCTCTTGGTGTTCCCATGGCATCTTGTGCTATTTACTTCATCCACTAAAGCTCTTGGAATTAACTGGCTGATAAAATTGGAATGTCAATTTTACAAATATGAAGGTGGGTGCATGGCCATCAGGACTGCAGTGTGAATGATAAGGGCTACAATGGTCAGAGTGAGGTATGTTAATACACTTCCAGCAGTGAAGAGCAGAGGTAGTACTACCATCACCACACTAAACTTGAAATGGCTTTTCTGATGGTGTTCTTTTAAATTAGGCAGAAGTTAAAAACTTTCTTTCAAAGAAAAAACCAAATCACTAACAAAAATTTGCAGTAACTGTAATCAGAGCACTTTTTTCAAACAAAATGTCTTTATAAACAATAGAGTAATATGGCTACACTGGTGGGGTTTTTTTAATATTAAAAAACATATTTCAGAACAGACAAATTGCAGTCATAGAAAACTACAAAAACTATCAATGCTTCTAACAATTTTAGTAAGTAAAAAAGTTAATAAAGTCAATAAAGATATGAAAAAGGATAAAAAGAAAATTTACTGGCTTATGAAAATACTTGCACATACAAACCTATCATCAGCATAATATCCCCAAGAAAATATAAAAAAATATATATAATTTATGCAAATATGCTTTCAAAAGTATGTCTTTTAATACATTTTACCTGGCCTTAAAGAGGATACTAACCATTTATACTTTGAATTCATTTTACTGTACTTACTCTCTGAATGCCAAGTTCACTAACAGCTGCTGCAAAGACAAGTCCTGCTGCTTGCTGATGAACAGTGGAGCCCTTAAACACATGCACCCCTAACAGCATGATCCAGAAGGTAGGCAGAGCACACTGACCTACAGCAACACTAATGGGACATTAAAATGTCCCATCCTGTACCTCTGTTCCTTTAAGGCCAAGTATAGATTTGTTGCATCGTCTCTGAAGAGGGCAATACAAAAACCAAACCCAAGTCCCCCTCCCCCAGCTGCTTAAACAGGAAGCTATTTTTCCCCTCTTGTTAGGCAAAAATCAAGATGATTTCTGGTGTAATGGACAGCATTTGGAAATACAGTACAAAAATTCTTATCAAACTAGCTTCTGAATTGCCCAAATTATTCAATACAATCAGGCAGTGCATCAACACCCCACAGAAAGAACAGCTCAGCTCTTTCTGGTATCATTAAGATGTAACATATAAATAAAATCCAAAATTGTTAACAGCATTTCTGTGCAAAGTTTCCACAAGGTATTTGGAAACTGCTTTCTCTGGTAGGCTTTGCAAGTTTGCAAATGAAGTATTTTGAAATAAAGTATTCATATTTAAGAGGCCACAATTTGCACTAATGAAAGCAGAATGTTAGCAGAGACTTCCTAACTTATCTCATAACTTCAATTACAACTGGATCTGCATACAAAACGTATCAGTAATGTACAACATCCAAATATATGACAGTGATTAAGTAATCCCCATAAGTGTACTGTTAAAAGAGTAAATAAATAGGTTAAAATACACATATCGATTTTAAAAACAGAAAATAGTATCCATGAAATGAAGGCATTGCTAAGTTTCTACATTCCAATTCATAACTTTATCATAGTCCTGAATTCGTTGTTTTATGTGAGAAAGCTTATTCTTGAGATATTCACAACGCTCTTTTTTCTCTAGAAATGCAGGATCCTGCAAAAAATACAAAAATCTTTACATTAATATATTAGGCTTTCAGACTCTTCCAATAGTAGTTTATTATCGATTATCTTTAAAAGGAGATTATGTAAATATTCTCAAAAAAAATCACACTCCTTTTCCCTGGCTCTTTCTTATTTCCTGTTTCGACTTCCCTCAGGAAGGCCAGAAGAAAAAGTTCTGCCTTTATATGCTGTAGTTACTTAGCAAATAGAGCTGTTTTAAAACAGAAATCTGCAAATATAAATTACATTCTACTACATAACTTAAATTTTATACATGCATTTGTTGTATGTCCAAGACATACTTGCCCCCCCCCTCAAAAAAGGCAATTAATTTTAACTAACATGGATACAAACTCTTAATTCCATGGAGAAAAAAAAATTTCATTTGTAATGCATAATGTTTTTAGCAGAACACAGATACATCTTTGCTGCCTGCATTTAAAAATTACAAAGAGAAACCTCTTGGATTACAATGAAAATTACTTTTTGAGAGTGTCTAAATTCCATGCCTCAAAAAGGACAAAACTTCTTTTCAAGTGTAAGACTATATTTTCTGTTTTTATCCATTGGCTGTGTCAGTCAGTAAATATAACTGAACTAATCTTCTGAATGCAGAATGCTAAGAGATTAAGCATACTCTCAGAAGATGAAAATGCTCAGCTCTTGGGTTGTCATCTGGGTTTTTTTCCCCACATGTGGATACTGGAATAATTTTTCTCAAAAATGCTTGTTGGTGTGAGTGTATGGGTTGTGTCCTAACTTTGTCAAAGTTTTAGAAGACAAAATACACAAAACACTACAGGTACCCTGAGATACTGAAATCTGCCTAGTGTCAGAAGCATTGGCCATTTACACCCTCTTTGCTAGTCATTAGACTCAATAGCAATGTAAATTTAAAACACTTACGTTTTTCTTCTTCTTGTATTCTTGCAGAACTTTTGATATCCTTTCCTGTTCCTAATGAGAAACCACAGATTTTTAAACTTTGAATGCGCTCCATATATTCATGTAAATTCTACAAAATACTCATCAGAATTCTCATTTGATCAATACTTTGTGGTTACATTTTAGATGTAAATCTCATATTTGAGAAACAATGAAAATATATCAACTGTGACTCACTAGAACTTAAAAGCTACTCGTATGAAACAAAGAAACAAAACCCCCCAGAAAACCATGCATAGGTCTTAACTGGAACTTGGTATCCCTAATTAATAGGGATATTAATAGCCCAGAGATGATGTAACATATGGGGAAACTTCCTCTCACACCAGGTCACAGCCAGCATTAGAAGACATTGTGCCCTAGCTGAAGACAGTCAGAAACTGCCTAAGACTACCTAATACAACTATTTTCCATGAGCCCATTTCCCAGGTACTTACATATATGTTTTCAGGATGGTGTGGAAGCTGTTTCAGCAACGCATCCAGCTCATCAAACTTCTTTAATACAGCATGAACTTCCGTAGACAGTTCTTTATACTCAGCAAACTGATCATTGAATACCGCTTTGTACCGGTCTCTCATTTCATTTGTTTGAATTACAGGGTATTTCCTGAAAAAAAAACCCAAAACTTTAAGAATTAGTTTTAGAGATACGACTTACTAACAACATTTAGACTCTTCACCTTGACAGTGTATTTCTGTATTTTTTGCTAATCTCATAACCTGTTGAAATTTGCATGTCTGAGAATCAGGGTATAGTTGAGGTTGTAAGAGACGTCTAGAGGTTATCTGATCAGAACTCCTGCACTATCAGGAACACTTAAACCCAGACTGTGTCCAGACAGCTTCTGATATCTCCAAGCATGGAGACCCAGTCTCTCTGGGAAGCCTGTGCCAACCCTCACAGAGAAAAATATTTTCCTAATATTCAGGTGAAACCTCCCTTGTTTCTATTTGTGTCCATAGCAAATAGTATAAAAATTAATTTATGATATCAGACTTGGAAAGGCCTACCCTTTTAAAAGGGAGCATGTTACAAACTCAGCACTTAGAAAGTATAAGAGTAGTGAAATTTAAGGTCCTAAAAAGGCAATTTCCCACATATTTTAGTTTTTTCCTCTAGTATCTATATAGTGGACTTCGGTTCCTTTGGCAGTTAATGAACTTGCTAGATCAGGACATTCTGCTTCAATATTTGAGGTTTGTGTGGGTTTGTTTTTTTAATTAAGACTCCTTATTTATAGTTACTGGTCTTATGCCACTGATACCAGCCCCATCCTCTCTACTTTTTAATGTTAACTTAACACACAATTAGGAGTTCCCATAGCAGGTGCATGGTAGAGAAACCACAAGTGTATATAGGAGAAATGCAGAGTGAAAAACATTATTCAAATATCCTCCACTCAGTTGGTCCATCAAAATCAAGTCACTCACGCTAAGTAGTCTGGCATGACTATAGGTTTAGGAATGTGGCCTGCAGGTATATGACCATTAAGTAGCTCAGGTTTTCTTTCCAGTGATTTGAGCTGCCTGTAAGTGACTTCTTCTCTTGGTCTGTCATCACCTTCATACTGTTTTAAAAGAGAAAGAATCTGTTCTTAATGAAATCAGTTTTACATAAATCACAAAATATGCAACATTAAGATGAAGATACATGTATTGAGCAGCAGTAGAAACAATCACAGATATTTCTTACAACTGTGTAATTAGAAAATCAGTTTAATGAGTTACAGTAATACTTCTCACACAGTTTTTTTCTTCAGTTTGTCCTAACAGCAGTACAGATATATACTTCTGGAGGTTTGGAAAGATTTGTTTGCATGTCTTAAAAAAAACAGTATATGGAAGTTTCCTTCAGTATCCATTTAATTTGTGAATGAACTGGAATAATTCAGTTCTTTGGAGTTACCTTTTCTCCTTGTTTCCTATTCCACAAGTCATCCCTTGATCCAGAAATAAAAACATGTGGAATCTTACAATATGAACAAAAGGATCCTGATCCAGTACTGAATCAACAGAGAGAACAGTGGTAGGAAATTCACAGTGTCTAACAGGAGACATTTAAGGCTGAAATTAATACATCCTAATTTCTCTGGAAACCCCATACAATCTTTGCAGTGTATGCAATGACACTTTGTGTGGCTGAAACAGTAACCCTGCTGATGCTTTAACTGGCAAGGGGCTCTTTGGAGCAGTCTCAGAGACCAAGGAAGAAGCTCAACGCACAGGGCACCTACACTGTGCTTCCACTGGCACTCCTGCAAGCTAAGCACACTAAGCCGGGAAGAAGGACAATCTCAAACCTGTCATGCATCAGACGACCCGCTGCTTTAGTCACGTCTGCGATAAATGCTGTGATAAATGCTAATAAACTCTGTGATAAATGCTAAGAACTTGTCACTTCATAGAAAAGGGTAAGAACACAGGAGAGGCAGCCATCACCTCTGCTGTTTTACAATTTTATACATTTTATGACCTAGCGGCAGGAGACTGCTGTCCAAACTAACTTAAAAAACGAAACCTAATCTCTTCGAGGTTAAATAAACAAATAAATTAAAATAGTCACAAGGAAAAGAATAACCATTTAGAATTATCAGTAAACAGAAAAATAAATTCCTACTTCCTACCTTCTTTTCCGGAAAAGAGAATTGGGTTTTCATCTATCAAAAAAAAAAAAAAAAGAAAGAAAGAACTAAGTTTTATTTTCAGCAAAAATAGTATGCAAAAGCACAGACTCCTAAAATTTAAACATTTTCAAAATCATACTGTACAGAAAATTACATTTATATTTAGGTATGATGAAATGTAGCATGAGGAAGATTTTCAGATCCACTGATTTAAAGAGTTGTTGTTTTAAGGAAAACAACCACCCGAACCGCAGAACAACAGGATTTCCTAGAGCACAGCCGTAAGGAGCAGCTTGCAGGAAATACTCCATCCACTTCTCAAGTTCCTTTATTATTATTTCACATTCCAGCCAACATTAGCTCACTAACACACTGAGACTAATTCACTGCCTAGAACACACAACAGTGCATTAACCAGTAGCTCAACCTGCAGCTGTTTTGCACAGCACTCGCCAGTCTCTAACCTCTATTATTAAAGTATTCCCTTTAGAAATGTTTAGTAACTGGACTAAAAGAACTTGGATAGTAAAAGGGAAGAGTGAACACCTTGTGTGTAACTCTGGCAATCACATCGTTCTTGCAGGGCATACTATCACTTGGTTAAAGAACTTTTATTGAAGAATTATAATTAGTTTTCAAAAGAAAAGTCTCAATTTTATACACCATGGTGAACTGGAAACCAGCGTTAAATGAAAATGCTGCAAATCAGACTGCAGTCACAGAGCAGAGGAAATGCAACTTTAAACTCTCCTTCTAAAATCACTTAGAGGCTGACCCCTCCTTAAGTTAGGCTTATGTACGTTTCACATGCATTAATTTTGATGCTATATTAAGTCTTACTCATTTTTAAAGGGTTTTTTGGTGATGTTTTCAAATGAAGGAAGTATTACACAAATTACTTTGAATTCTCTAGGTAAGTGTTAAATCTCGACTGTTACCGTTTATCATTAACCAGGCAAATACTGAATGCTTTTAGTATGGGCAAGGCCAGTAATCAGGCAAAATATTTGACATGAAAAGGATGTGACTGAGTGAAATTTGAGACACTGAAATCTAGCCAAGGCTGTTACTGCTAATATTTGCTGATAACTATTGTGAGGAAAGCTGAAAAGGCATAAAGAAGTTGCTTGGAGTTTTGCTTGCAAAGTAAAAATAATTATTTCACATTCTTAGGTTTACTCACACTAGCACTTGATGTGCGGAATGCACAGATTTCAAATAAGTGCTAGGTGGCTTTAAGCCACCTAACCCTGCTGAACAGATGAACATTACTTCTTCCTTTGTTTGGAAAATACACACTAGGAAGTAGTTCATCAGCTGACTTAAGAAGAGAGACCAATATTACCAAGAGAACAGAGCCAGGTCCTTACCCAAGGTGAATTATAAATATTTTTTTAAAATTTTAAAAAGTATCCAAGACTTTGGATCTGACACTTTAAAAACGCCTTTCATTTGGCAGTTTCTGATGCTGTAAGACTGGTTAAAATTCAGCCTCAGAGCAATAGATCTACTGTAGAGAATTGATTTGACACTGTCTATGCCACGGCAAGATCTTACAGGTGCTCCCCATCATGTGGTACCCGATAGACAGAAAACGATAAGTAATGACTTACCTCCTGTTCCATTAATTCCCTGTGCCTCCTCGCCCCTTCGTGCCTCCACAGCTTTAGGCAAACCACCGCACTAATCAGATAGATGATCACCGTGACAAACAAGAAGATGATTGCCGCAGTCTGACCACCCTCCACACGGCAAAAAGCCGCATTTATGGGCGTCTTAAACAACTGGTAATAGCAGAGCCCACCTCGGTTGGTGTCGTTTACGTACACTATGGCAGCCGACATGTATAGGATGAACAAGGCCACATTGATCCCGAACTCGGTCAGAGGCCACCAGTTGGAATCGAGGAGGATAGTTCGGTAGTACATGGACATGCCCAGCACCAGCAGCACTATAGTGACGATCCACGCCATTCCCGCCACCACCAGGATGAAAGGCGTTTTGGGCCCGCTGTAGGAGTATCCCCCATAGGCGCTGCCCGCCCCGTATGCTGCGTAGGGCTGCGAGTACCCGAACATGTTGTACCACTCGTTGTCCTTGTGCACGTAGGCGGTGACACAGGCGAAGACGGCGGCGCCAAGCAGCAGCTCGGCCACGCCGAGGATCCTGAGCAGCCCTGCCCAGGACTTCATGTAGGCGTACCGCTGGTGGTACTCCTCCACCCGCTCGCTGTACGTCAGGCCAGTGCCGGCGCGGCGCTCCAGCGAGCCCGACGGCTCTCCGGAGGGCAGCATGGCCTCGGCCTCCTTCCGAGAGTTGTAGCTCCCGCCCGAACCCCCGAATGGGTCCGTGTAGGAGCCAGGCACCGCCTTGGTCCCCGGCTGCAGCGGGGCGGGAGAGGCAGGCGGCGAGCACTCGACCCCGTCCGAGATGTACCTGATGTCGGAGGCCGTGCTATCCCAGCTGGAGCCGGGGTGGCGTCTCCCTTTGAAGAAGTTCTTCCACGAGTCCGGAATGAACCGCCGAACAGGCTTGAGCTCTGCCGGCCCGCTGGTGCCCGGGCTGGCCCCGCCGGGGCCGAAGGGAGGCTGCAGGGGCAGCGGGGGCGGCGGCAGCGGGGCGGCGACGGACCCGGGGCTGGCCCCGCGGGGCAGCGGGGGGCTGCCCGGCCGCCCGCCCTG
>VWZP01007210.1:340248-365353 GCA_013396995.1 Dicaeum eximium
CAGAATGGGTCAGGCTGGAAGGGACCGCAGAGGGTCATGTGTTCCAACCTCCCTGCTCAGCAGCTCGGGGAGGGTCATCCCAGAGCACTTCGCACAGGATTGCATCCAGACAGTTCTTGAATAACCCCGGTGAGCGAGACTCCACAATCTGTTCCAATGCGTGGTTACTCGCACAGAAAGAAAGGTATTACTCATATTCAGGTGAAACTTACTTTGCATTACCTTCTGCCCGTTGCCTCTTGTCCTATTGCTTGGCACCACTGAGGAGAGCCTGGCTCCCTCCTCTGACATCTATCTTTCCTTTAGGTACTTACAGACATTGATAAGGTCCCCTCTCAGTCATCTCTTCTCGAGGCTGACAAGGCCCAGCTCCCTCAGCCTTTCCTGGTAAGAAAGATGCTTCAGTCCCCTCATCATCTTTGTTGCCCTCCAGTGCACGCCCTTCTCCTGTACTGGGCACCACAGAACTGGACAAAGCACACCAGGTATGACCCTACCAGGGCTGAGTAGAGGGGCAGTATCACCCCCCTCGACCTGCTGGCAGTGGTATTCCTAATGCACTGCAGAATTCCGTTGACCTTGTTGGCCACAGGGGCACTGCTGTCTCATGGACAGCTTGTTGTCCAGCAGGACCCCCAGGTCCTTCTTCCCAGAGCTGCGCTTCAGTCCCAGCCTGTGCTGGTGCTTGGGCAGCGCCTGGCACAGAGCTGGCCCAGTGATGGGGAAACTCAAGGCACTGAGCCATCTGCTTGGACAAACCAACACTTCTGCCATCATTTATCAGGTTCAGGAGCTGAAGGAGAAATCTGGTGTGCTGCACCACTGTCTTCTGCAAAGGGCTTTCTACATTCACCACAAAATCTGCAGCTGATTACAAAACAGCATTAATGCAGTAAGAGTTTTATTTACATTGTCAGTATGGGCTATCTACTTGTTTATGGTATGTTTCAGTCTCTTCTTTTAAAAGGTTTAAAATTCCAAACAGTGATCTTTTTAAGGTATAGATTTTAATAAAACCTTCAAATGCTCATAACTTATCAGTTGCAGACTCTGGAAACCAACTATACAAATGCAAAGTAAATAGAAATGTGTTAAAAATAAATTTTTATTCCTTAATTTAATAAAAAAGCAGGTGTTCTTAAAAAAAAAAAGTTTTAAGCTTACCTCCCAAAACGCCTTTACAGTAGTGTCTTCCTATTGTCTTGCATAAAAGAAATCTGACCTAAGAAAAATAATCACCAGTACCATATTGGGTAGATTAAAATGCACTTAGAATTAAAGACATTGGAAAATAATTATTTCATATGGTTAGTTAAGTAGTCCTGTTTATGTTTGCATTATTTTGGATACTGAAGTTTATATCTTTTTTCTCACATTTTCATAATAGATTTACAGATTGCCTCAAAATAATAATAAACCCTGCAGTCCATAAGCTACATATTTATCACACAGTTATCATTACATACCTTGAAAAATTAATTAATCCAGATGGTAAAGCCTTGGTTAAGACATAAAGCCTTTTATTAGGAGTAATTAACATAGCTTAGTGACCCAGATGTCTAAACACTGTTTTTTCGTTTACATACCATGCATAGTAATCACTTGGTACTTGCCTCATTGTACACATTTTTAAAATGTACTGCAAACTTTGGCTTTGGTTATTATCACAGGGAAAAGATTTTAAAGCCTTTAAAAGGATCAGTAAGCAATGAGGATCTACTTAATACAGTCTATGGGATTTCCAAAAGGCTTCTCACCAAGTCTCCTGAAACAGACTTATTTTGAAAGAAACCTTAAGCCTTAAAATAAGGCTTAAGCCTAAAATAAGAACTTTACTCTTAGGTTTGATAAATAATTAACAGATGGGAAGGAAATGGGCGAAGGGAGTGTGAGTTAATGGTTAACTCCTGGAATGGAGGAAACTTGCCACCACAGTTCTGCAGAGATCAGTGCTGGGACCTGGGCTATCCAGTACATTCCTAAATGAAGCCTTGTGAAAAACAGGGAACCCTGTGAAGACTGAGATGAGCAGATTTGCTGCTGATGCTAAGATAGATAGGCCAGTAAGGATATTGTCTGCCAGAAGAATTGTGCCAGGACTTTATGAGACTGAATGGCAAATAACATCACAAATTCAACATACACAAACACCTGAAATCCATGCGGTAAAAGAAGAGATGAAGGAATTTAAATACTGCAACGTGAGGACCCTGACTCATGTATTTATAAAGCATGACACATGCCTCATTTCTGACGGGACAGATACTTATTTAATTCCATAAAGTTACTTAAGTTTTAAAGATGTTATTGGATGTTGTTTCAAACCGTGAGTTGACACAGGCAGACAGCCAGAACAGCTACAAACTTGCAGTTAGAATAAAACCCAATAAATTTATTGCCATTTACCTTGCTAATGAGGGGAGCCCCAGAGCAGCACCAGGCAGAGGCACACAAGAAGAGATGGTTCATGCTAGAGGATCACAGGACTGTGGTTCTCAGTGGCTTATCAAGAGTTATTTCCAACTGCAAGGTCATTTGAGTGATTTACAATCCTTCTCAACAGTCCTCCAAGCTTTAACCTGTTCCTCCCCACACAAACCTAACAGGAGAGCTTCAATCTTGGCTATGTGGCTGTGTGACTAGAAGCATGTTTATTTATCCACCATATCTATACACCATGTGTGGGGTTTTAGTTAGGCAAAAGGAGAGGTAGTACTGACATTTTGGGGTACCAAAAATGTATCACTATGCCTACTGATAAAAAATCCAAAACCAAAAATCAATGAATGAACAACTACCTTACAACTAAGTGCAAGAGTTACACTCAGTGGGTTTGCTGACTTAGCATTTTAGGGCAGTAGCTCCATCTAAATATGTTCTGGGTGTAAAGAGCAGCTTGGAAAGAGATTTTGGAGTAAGACAGTTCTCTTGAAACTGTAAGGGAGGGACACAACACCAAAACAGGTGTTGTGAAAAACCTGCTATGCCACAAGTAATCTATATACTCTGTGCAAGGAAAAACAGCAAGATGGCTTTAATGATAACTACACATAAGCTGCTGAAGAATGAATCTAGAAAATATATAAGCAGTTAATATATACAGATCATAAATATGGTGAGTTCCCCAATTTCTGCCTTGACTGGATATTATAATTACAATTTTTATCCTTCAGTCATAAATTTTGCCATCTGTGCAGACAACATGTTTTTTTTGCTACACTCTACAAAAGTATTGGTTCAAATGTAAAAAATTGACAAGCACTTTGGTATCTCACAAACAAGCTATTTTTGATAAGCACTTAAAAACTACCACATTTACATGACAGTTTAATGTGGTTGAAACTGCACAAGCTTAAATTAAACCTTAGGAATATTTTGTGGTATTTCTACATTACTTTTGTCTCCATTAACAAAGAATTATGATTCTCTCAGAAATACAGAGAGAGACTAACTTGGACACAGAGAACAGAATTTGTAAGAGGCCCCCAATCTATTTTTCCATTTAAGGAAAAATACAAATGTACCTCTTCAAGCAAGTATTTTCATAAAAGTAGTTTTCAGTAAAATATGTAACAAGTTTAACATTGAATGGAAATCTTATCTGCACTACTTACTTACCCAACAGATTTATGTGTAATACCTCTCTCAAAGCACCAAGCACTTACCTTTCTACTGATAAGGAACCTCTGGGGCTCAGATATAGTCCAGAACCTCATACTTTTGATGTAGTTTAACAGTCATTAAGAATTCACTGTCATCTATACTAAACTAGACATATGAAGCAATATAGCTTCAGCTTTTGTAAGAAAATAATTATCTTCTACCCTTCATGAACAGTTGGAGAAGAATCTAGAAGTTCAGACTGAGGGTATTAAAAAATGCATATATGAATAAGAAATTAGATTCACATTTCTAGGTATTATTCCTACAAAGGACAACAGCAGTACTCAAGTATTCATTGTCTCTGACATCATCTTTGTCAGGAAAAAACTCTGCATAGCTGTGGTGAAGGTATAGGTTGAACATTTTTGCAGATGTGATTTTTTTACAGTATCTTATTTAAAAAATCATACAAACAAAACAGAAACAAACAAATTAGAAAAAAATAGCTCAGGTTTTATGCATTGTAAAAGGGGAAACATCCTATAAAATCTAGGATACATCTAGATGGTTGGGGAGCTGGCATTCATGACCTGAGAAATGGTGCTGATGTACAGGAGGAAGGCTGTTTTCTTCACAGCAAAAGCTAATGGTTAGGTGCAGGGACAGAGGGCTCTGCTGCCTTAGCTCTGAGGTTAGAGAAAGGTGATTAGAGGAAGGTGAGGTCAGATGCCTCCTGACACTGGGGAGCAGAAGGATCAAAGGCAGCTGTGAAAGGCTGAAGCAAAGAAAGTTCCACCCCCTGTTGTCAGCCGGTCAGAGAGAAAGAGAGGCAATGTCTGTCAAAACTAGAATACAGATAAGAAGGAGCAAGAACAGGGATGTGTAACTGCATGAATAGCAACTAAATATGTATATTGAACAAGATTTCTAGCAATTACGGACTCCACTGACCAATATGCTACACAGTTTTCAGTTCCCAGGACATTCTTGATGTAGGCATAAGTACTTAATTTCATAGTCAGTATTACACAGTCGACATCTACTTGGTTACTTATGCTTCATTAAATTTATTTTCATATCCCCTCTTCTTCTTGTTTCTCCTCAAATGATTTTGGAACTATGCATTGTTACCTAAACACGGACACCCAGTGGCATCATGGATCCCAATTTAGCTGAGTGCGGATAGTATTGCAGTATAATAAGTATAAAATTCTTATGAACCACAGTTTTTAAATGTCAAATACTCACACAGTGGCCCCATACAGGGAGCAGACAAGAAGTAAATCTACAGAACCTGAGTGTATAAAATGTTGAATTTTCAATAGTAGGAAAGTGGAAAGCGTTATATAGAGGTAGAAAGGGAGACAGGGCAGCAAAGAGAGGTGGAGCAACCTTCCAGGTCAGAAAGGAGTTCACACGTATTTCTCTCTCACAAAAGACATAAAGGAGGTGAGAGAAAAAGGAGAGAGGTAAAGGCAGCAGAAGGAATCACACCCATATACACAAATAAGTGAAGCAGTAACTGAGGGGTTGGAGGACTGTTTAGTAATCTTCGAGAAATACAAAACATAACCACACCACTGTGTAAATTCTGTACAAAAAGGAAATTTTGCTTTTACACAAGGCAACAAATGTGGTGACTATTTACCTGGCTTGCTGCTTGTGACAGCACATGAACCTACTGCAATTAGTTATCCAGTTTTATTACATACATGTAGTAGGTCTTTATTGAAGCGTGTGCTATTTAGCTAATAGATGTAGACAGCTGCAATCCAAGTTACCGCAAACTTTTAATACTGTTTTTATACTGTTATTATGTCCAAGCATGAATTAGAGGTGAACCTAAGCCTCACTTCAGCAAACCTAGCTACTAGAAGCTGATATTTTTTTCTCATTGAGAATGAAGAATGAATCAAAGCCTTCTAACTTCTGCAGTAAATTATTTAATCACTTCCCTGAAACACTCCCATTTCAAACCATGACACTTCCAAACAAGGAAAACACAGATGAAATAACCTTTGCCACCTTGTATCTCCTACTCTTCCGAAATATCAAATATGCTTTCCTTGTTCCAGATACTGCTGTCACTTTATGTTTGAGAGGTGGGGTCCCTTTCCTCTTTGACCAAAAGTGATTTTCCAATGAGAAAGCAAAGCAATAATTTAATCAGAATAAAGAGCATGATTCATTTTTTTAAGCTCTCTAATTATTACATTGCTAACGATAATTTATAAATTGGAAAAAAAAATTAAAATGAACAGAAAAGATTTTATAAACAGAAGCACTAAAATAATTTTTTTTATTAGGAGGGCAACCTGGTCACCTAAATTAGCAATCTCCATTCCACTTTTATGCCTTAAGCCAAATACAGGGTGCGGAGTATTTTTTGTATAATGAATAAGTGATCTAAAAGAGAACCTGGCATTCTTGGTTACTCATTCTAGCTCGGATGAGTGTACAGCTTGCCTTTCTTTAAAATTTCTTCTTTATAAATAAAACAGAAATGCAAACATACATACATCATCCTTCAGTTGCATTCTCTTCAATTACTAATTTCTCATCTATTTGCATGACTTGTATAATGTTCTCACTGCAATATAAGAAGGCAAAGAAAACCTTTCATTTAAGTTATTTTTCTAAGAACCCTTCTTACAATGATATAAACTACAAGGAATAAAACCCTTCTTTAACTTAGTACTCAAATTTTAAACCCACATTTGGATTCAGTGGCAGGTGAAAGCTCTTTGTTGAACTAAGGGAGCTTAACATTTACATATTTATCTGCCTTTTTTCCTGTGATTACCATGGATCCATTTTATCCATTAATACTGCCGAAGTGAATGTATTGCTTGTGCTACTCATACAGAAATGCAGAACAAAAATTACCTGTGCAAAAAGCAATATTATATTCTGATACCGCTCAGGAGATCAGCATCAAGGTGAGGTCTCCCCAAAATTCATGAAATATCACTAGGTACAAATCTGTTATCTAAGTGAAACACCTGAACAACTGAGCAGTTTTTATTTGACACGCTCATCCCTTCTCATTAGTCTCCATTAAATAAAATACAAGACAACAGTGTTCGGTGCAATATGATTTGAGTATCTAATCCTGACCTGTCATGTGTAGAAACTGTAAAACTGTTACCTTTGCTTTTCTGAAGTTCTCTTCGTAACTCTGGTTTTTACAGTTCAAGATAGTTTATTTAAAATTTAAGGTTACCTTAGGACTCTTTAGTTTTTCTACACTATATATGAGCTCTTTAAGTGAGCTACAGTGAACTTTTCTTGGCTATGCCCATCCATTTACCCATGTAATGGCATGAACTCCAAAATGCCAAAATGTTTTTAATGAGAGGTTATTTGTCATCTTTTACTAATGCACACACACAATACAAACTTAGAATGTTACCACCAGAATGAATTTATTTTCATGTTAATAAGTTAAACCTAGAAACAAACTCTCTGCAATTTACCAGTAGCTGTGGCCACTTCAAAGTGGAATAAATTATTTCAAAAGTGCCATACACAAAGTCAATGGGCTATTTAATAAATGCTGCAAATGTGGAGGTAACCTAGATAAGTATACAGAATATAACAGTGAAAATATCTCCCCTAAATAAAGGTTACGTCATAATAGCTTTGGTCTGTAAAGTCAAAGTGGTAAAAAAACTATCAAGAATACAGGGCATTGCATTAAATTACGTCAATACTTACATAACAGGCATCTAATATTGGATTTGGGCTGATTTTGAGGTTTTACATTACAGACATCCTGCTCTTTTTATGCCTGAGATAGCCCAGCTACCTGGATGGCATAAAAGGAGCAGGATGGCTCTTGTGGCAGTGGTTGAAACAGAAAAAGGTTTAATAAGAAACAAAATAACAAAGCTCTTTACAGAGAAAGCCATGCCAGGGCAAGAGATGCTTGCTCCTGCTAAGCACCCCACAAAAGCGATTAAATCTTTTGTTCTCTTCTTTTTCTACCCAATAGCTTAGGCGGGAATCTCTTGGCCTCTGTCCAATCGGACAGCCCCAGGTTTAAGGTGAAGTCCAAAAGGTCCTATGGGGTGTCTTTGGACCAAATTCAGAGAGAACCTTCTGGGGTCTTTGCCTTATTTAGCAGACAAACGGTATTTCAAAATTCTCTTGTAATTTGGTCATCCCATCAAGAGGGGGCACACTCCTACAGTGCATCCCATCATGGCCCGTGCACTTAATTATTCCCAGTTTGCTGAGGTATTCCCTGTCCTAATCCTCTTGCACCAATGCCAAATCCCTTCTAACCTCAACCAGGCTGTGATTTTGTGTTCTCTGCAAAGAGCCAGACAGGCTCTGGCTCTTTGAGTCGTTAGAGCACTACATGCAGAGAAGTAAACAGATCAGGATTGTGTAGTAAAGAAAAAAGCAAAATGTACTGCTTCAAGCAAGTATTTTCATAAAAGTAGTTTTCAGTAAAATATGTAACAAGTTTAACATTGAATGGAAATCTTATCTGCACTACTTACTTATCTAACAAATTTATGTGTAGTATCTCCCTCAAAGCACCAAGCACTTACCTTTTTAGGTAAGAAGCAGAGACAGCAATCAATAATATAGAAGACACAGCAAGATAGTAAATATTGGAGAGGTTCTGCTTTTTGTAAGATTGTTGAAAATGACTGTTAGTCCTTCTGCAGAGGAGGGTTCAGGCTACTGGTCACAGTTTATGGCAATCTATTGAAGAGAATAAAATCCTTTACTGAATAGAGAGGTCCATAGAGGCAGAGGGGACACCACAGCAGATGCTACTGCTGTGACAAAAGAAGCAGATATAGAAACTGATAAAGTAACAGATCACTGGTCCACTTCTGGAGAAAAGAGCAGCATAAAAAGTGAAAAATTTGCTGGATAAAGGAAATACAAAACTTGCTATGGAGAGCACAGTTTAGGAGCTTACAAGTCCAGTGATTCGACAAATGACCTCGACAAAACTATCATAATTCAGTGACTGCTACACAGATGAATATAGCCTTTCAGGGTACCTAGCATACAGTGAGACAAAGTGTGACAAAAAGAAAAGAAGGATAAGAAGTCCAAGTGTGAACATAGTCTGTGAAAGAAAAGTGATGGACACAATGAGGCCTCCTAATAAGAAAAATCAAAAGAAGAAACACTGGAAACCTTAGCAGTCTACAGCTTCCTCATGAGGGGAAGTGGAGGGGCAGGCCCTGATCTCTTCTTTCTGGTGATCAGTGACAGAACCAAGGAAATGGCATGAAGTTGTATCAGGGGAGGTTTCTGTTGGATTTCAGGAGAAGTTTCTACATCCAGAGGGTGACTGGGGACTGGAACAGGTTCCCAGGGAAGTGGTAAGGCACCGAGCTTGTCTGAGTTCAAGAAGTGTTTGGAGAATGCTGTCAGTAGCTGGCAGGCAGGTTTGGAGCCTCTGCTGGAGAATATTTCATTATTGCAAGGCAGTACACAGGAAGAACAACTCTGGGTGATCAGGAACACTCAGCTACACAGAGGAAGCAAAGATGGAATGGATGAATTCTGATGCAGTAACTGCAAAATGGCATCATGCTCAGCATGTAGAGTGAGGAAGGAGGACTGGGAGAACATGCAAGCTGTTGTGTTTGTCTTCCCAAGCAAATGTTATACATGATGGAGTCCTGCTTTCCTGGGAATGGCTGGACACCTGCCTGCCCATGGGAAGCAGTGAGTGAATTCCTTGTTTTGTTTTCCTTCTGTGTCCAGCTTTTGCTTTACCTATCTTGACATCATTACTGTCTTGACGTCAACCCAGGAGTTTTGTAACTTTTCCAGTTCTTTCTCCCTTGCCCCTGGAGTGAGAGAGTGGTTGCATGGTGCTTGGTTGATGACTTGGGCTAAACCACAATACCTTCCCATCCACTGCCCCTGTCACGTGCCCACAGTGCCAGGTCCCTCTCCATTTACCATGGGAAGCTGGTGCTCCTGACCAGCTGTTGTACTGGTGCTCCTCAAAAAATTAGCAATGGAACCTGATCCCAAAGACACCAGGATCCAGGAAGGAGCTATAGTTGTCTCTCCCGAATAAGGTACAAGGGACAACCTTTCTACGCCAGGAAGACCAAGATCCTGGTCTCGGTGGGATCTGCTGTGCCATCAATTGCTCTCTTCAGTGAGACAGAGAGGCAGAAGAGAGACAAGGAAGAGAAAGTGGGAAAGAGAGGGAGGAAGTGGGACAGGAAGGAAGAAAGTGAGAGAGAAAATGAGAGAGAAGGAGGTAGGGAGGGAGAGACGAAGTAAGGAAGGGAGGAAGAATCACTCCATCAGCCAGACACTTCCTGATTTTGAGGATCAGCCAAGGGGTCAGCTAAAGAGTGTCTTCCTTGAAGCCCATTTCTTTATGCAAGTGCAGCTTTACAAGCAGCATCAAGGCCACTGTTTTCTTTTGCCAGAGCCAATCTCTTCTGAGTGCTGTGATCAGTCACAGAACTCTGGTTATCACTACAAAGTGGTGTTTGGATTCAGAGAAGCTGCTCTGAAGCCCCAGTGCCCTGTACCCTGGAAGGGACACCATCCTTTCAGTTGTATAGCCTGTCATGACTCACAGGCAGGAGCTGTCCTGCCAGCCTGTTTGCCCAGAAACCCCTCTGACCAAGGGTCCTTCCTGTCCCCTTGGCCACAGAGAAAGGCAGTGCTTGAAGCAATCTGTTCATTCCACCTGTGCATAGGCACCATCAGCCTTTATTTGGCACATTCTCGTACATAAATGTATTGCTCCCTTTTCATTCAGAACCTCTTCCACTGTCATGGCTGCAGCAGGATTTCCTGCAGGAGGAGGTACCACCAACAGGGCCCTGGGGCTCCATGGATCTTTGGACTGTGGAGGCTCATGGGATCAAGGGATGGGCTCCCGGTGAAGAGAGACAAAGCAACACCCAGTGACTGTGTCAGGGAGTTAACAGTTTATTTCCTGTCTTTTGAATAAAGACTTGCTGGAGCCTTGATTGTGCCACCACTGGAGTGGCCTCTTGCAGGGCTGGGAGAGTTCTGGTGGCCAGGAGCCCTCCTCTTCCGGGGGTGCCGGGACCCCCCACGTGAGAAGTTTCTGCCTTGGACAAAAGAAGAGGGTCTGCATTCGCTGCCCTGGGCAGAACGTGCCTCTTTCACCTCCCTCAGCTTCTCCTGGGCCTGCACCTGCTCTGCAAACAAGGACACAGATGAGGGGCAGCCAGTGTCCCTGCAGAAGGCACTTTGTGCAGTGCTAGCTTGGTCCTCCATGTCAGAGCCTTCAGGGCTGCTTGTAGGGGAGGAAAGATTTTGCTCCCAGGAGCTAGTGGAGCTGGCTGCAGGGCTGTGGTCCTTCTGCCCAGCAGTGTGGGATTGCAGTAGCCTCTGGGCCTCTGTGCTGCATCCATGCACAATGACATTAATAAGACCATAGACCAGCGGTGCTGTATATCCCTCAAGGTCAGGCTGCAGCATCTGGAACAATAACTTCCCATCCAGACCACAGAGGCATAGGGCTTGCAGGATGTGTCCCTCTGCATTCTTTGCCAGCCACCACTGGGACCCATATATTGCTTCCAGTCTTTGACACAGCCAGGGCAGCATGGGGTCTAGGAGATGCTTTTGACCTTGGAAAAGTTCTGCCCACACCTCGGGCAGGAGGCCCCCCACAGCCTCTGGCCTCATATGCCCCTGCTCAGCTGGGGACAGTGTCCCCTGTGAAGAAGATGGCAGGGATGGCACAGGGCAATGGGGGCTGTTTTCAGCCAAGTGGCTGGGAGCTCTTCCTGCCTGGCTGTGGGTCTCTGGGAACTCTCCAGAGGGTGTGACAAGACACTGTAGATAGTCGTCTTCTTCACGCACAGAAAACTTGACAATCAAAATCGTTCTGCTGCAGACTGGACATGCTGGTTTCCTGTCTGTCCAGTGCATGATGCATCCCAGGCAGAACCGGTGGCCACAGGGCATGGCATAAGCGGCATCCTCATGAGCATCATGGCAGATGGGGCAGCACCACTCTCTCTCTGTGGGCCTATCTGTACACCATGGAGAGTCCTGGGGGTTGGGGGCCCTCCTTTCTGTGGAGTGCCGGGGCCCCCTGTGCGAGTGTTCCCAGCCCGGACAAGGCGCAGTGGGACTGCAGCTGCTGCTCTGGGCAGAGGAACTTGTCACCACCACCTCCCCCTGCTCTTTCTGGGGCTGCACCTGCTCTGCTCCAGCCGGCACAGATGGCTGGAGCATGCGGAGGGCACAGAGGGCAGCTTCTGACGTGCTGGGCTGGTGCTCCATGTCAGAGCCCGCAGGGGTTGGATGCCAGCTGGGAGTCCCTTCCTGGGAGCCGGTGGGGCCGGTGGAGCGGGAACTGCCCTCAGGGTTGTCATCCTCCTTGCCAGCAGCACGGGAGCGCAGCAGCCTCTGGGCCTCCTCGCTGCATTGGCCCACAATGAAACTGATAGTGCCAGCAACCAGCTGCTCTGTGTATTCCTCCAGCAGAGGCTGCAGCCTCTGGACCATGACCTCCCCATCTGGACCGCAGAGGCACAGGGTGTACAAGATGCTGTTCTCTGCTCTGACTGCCAGCCACCACTGGGACCCATATATTGCCTCCAGCCTCTGGCGCAGCCAGGGCAACATAAGGTCAAGAACATGTTCTTCTTGTTGGAAAAGTTCTGCCCAGACCTTGGGCAGCAGGCTACCCACAGCCTCTGTCCCTGCAGGCCCCTGCTCAGCTGGGGAGGGTGTTCCTTGCACAAGAACTGCTCCAGGTCGCTGGCAGCTGTTTCCATCCAAGAGGCCAAGAGATCTTTCTGCCTGGCTGCTGGTCTCTGGTGATTCTCCCTGGGGTGTGATGACACACTCTAGATATTTTTGTTCCTGCAGAGAAAACCTGACAGACTCTATCAATCTTCTGCAGAGTGGGCACTCTGGTTTCTTCTCTGCCCAACGCAGGATGCAGCCCATGCAGAACTCATGGCCACAGGGTGTCACATAAGCGACACCCTCTTGTTCATCATGGCAAATGGGGCAGCTCCACTCTGTCCTCATGACTCTGTCTGTTCTCCATGGCAATTCAGGGAGTCCTGAGAAGCTGCTCCCCATCACTGGCACTACCAAAAGATCTCATAGACTGCAACAAAATGGGGAAACCTTGGTCCCTTGCTGTCTCTGTGCTCAATCCTCCAGATCTTGTGGACGCACATGGCAGGAAACCAGACCTGAGCCAGCCTGATTCAGATTTTCTCTGTGCCTGAATGAAAGCCCCAAGGGATGTGAAGTCACAGTCTAATGCTAGAGACATTGCAGTTCCCTGCCAGGTGATTGTACATGTGACATCACAATGGGATGTCCAGCTCATCCCCTCAGGATGGGGCACTTGGATCAACACAGGATGCTGGAGGCCACCTTGTGTGTGGGTTCTGGCTGGTACTTGAGCACACTCCAAAACCCAATGATGCCAACCTTTGTTACACTCATTTTTACATTAACACGTAGGTCTTCTATCCCCATCCTGATTAAGTGAAGTCTAATTTATCTTCGGGTTGCACATTTCTTCTGAGCAAACAAACTAATTAAGCTGCTTTAAAATGTATGGCATTCCCTTCAGAAGGTGATTCTTTAGATACACACTTTCCAGCTGATGGGTGATTCTGATAGCAGTAGAGTGTATGCTTGCAAGTATTAGACATCTAATTAATCCATTTAAAATAAAAAGCTTCTTTAAACTTTTTAAATTAAATCCTTGCACAGTGGTAGGAAAATTCAGTGAAGTACCACAAATCCCTTTGGGGAATTTTTCAAGCAATGGCCAACTATGTTTTCAAACTGGATTCAAAATGCATTTTGTATTCCCCAGAGAAAACTTCTACAACAAACTTGACATCACTCTCTTTTTGAAAACAAGCTAATCAAAGGCTTATTTTATTGTGTGCCCTGTGGGACAACACTGTCAAAAACACTGCCTGGACCTGTCAGGGCTGAGGGAAAACAGGTGATGGCTTTGGGATGGGCACCCAAAAGCTGCTGACACCATCCCCCAATGTGCTATCCAGCACCAGGAGAAGCCTTGCTTAATTTTTTCAGTATTTTATCCAATTACTCTTTTTTTTTCTTTTTGCTACTTTCACCTTCTGTACATAGTCCTCTAATTTCTTTGATGTTTCTACCCCTTCCGTTCTTTGCACCTTCCCCTCCCTGACTGTCAGCTAAGCTATTTACAGATGGCTTAAGGTCCTTTTTTTCACCCACCTGGGAACTGATGTGCCAACACCACAATAATTCTCATAATTTTGCTCCTAACTGCCTTCTCTTTGGAGCACTGTCATGTCTGGCAAAGGCTCAGTCTTTCACATGCGTTTTTTGAGCAGTAGGTGGGTAAGGGCTGACAAAGTGATTTCCTAAGGCTTACAGAGCAATGCACTGCAAGCCAGACCTGTGCTCTTTCAGGCAAAGCTTCTTTGAAAGGACTTCAGAATTCCCATCATGGAAATGAAGCACTGTTGACAGCACCAGACTGAAAGGATTTGAAAGGGGATTTGAAAGGAAGCTCAGCTTGCAAAATGAGACACAAGAATCTTTCTCCCCACCAGAATTTTGGCATGACAATACCAGTGCTCCATGCTGGCCATCTATCCCCAGGATATCCCCCCATTTACACACCCCTCCTGCTGACAATGGGCTCACTTTGGCTGTCATGTGGGGCAGAGAAGGGAACAGGCACCCAGAGAGGAATCATTTCACTGTGTTTCAGAAAATGACAGCAGAGCAACCTTTCTCAGTAAAGTCGTCTGAAATGAATTAATAGCTGTAATAGTCTGGATTGCCTCAGGGATGGGGGTCAAAGATACAACAAAACTCAAGAGGCTCCAACCTCCTCAGCATATAATTTCAGTCAAGGTCCTGGGTTCAGATCAAATACCCTTTGGATTTTACCTAACCCTTCAGTGGTTCTCAAACCCAAAATCTTTCTTCTTGTCTTTTGTCATCTTAACCACTTATACCTTGTCTACAGCTGGAGAGAGCTTTCCAGCTGCCGCCTCTGCTCCTCTGTCAGCCCCTTTTCTCCCTGCTTCCAGGGGCCACCAACAGTTCCACATGCCCTACTTCTGCACACTCATGCTCCACACATCACCCATCATTACTACACATACTTGCCTTGGTGTTGTAATTTTATGCTTTGCTCTGAGGAGATGGGAAGAGGTATAAAAATTTGCCTAAGATAAATTTAGGGAGGAATCTTCTCCACCCACTGTGGCAACCACAGAGAAAATACAAAAATTTTAAAATATTGCTTGCAACAAACTTATATAAAACATATGAACATAAATGTCTTAAAACTTAGTAAGATAAAAACATGTAAGCACTTGATACAGTGAAGAACAGCAATTCTTCAGTCCCATCACCACTTCATCTTTTTGTGAAACACCTCCAGACAGAGAAGACTCAGTCCCACTTGGACCTACTTCACTTGGTATTCTTTTGTGTTCCCTGCCATAGAAAGTTTTGGTGATCCTTTAATCAAACCAACGTTGAAAGTCTGTAAAAAGAAATTTAGAAGACATCAAGAAAGCAACAATCACTAATAAAACTTATTTGGCAAAAGTTATCTTATTTAAATTATCCAGTACCTTAACAATACTGATGAACACTCTTAGCACCATGTAGGCAAATCTAAGTTAGAGTAGCCAAACATAATTTTGAAACCTTTTCAGTTTTAAGTAACGTTGTTGTTGTTGTTGTTGTTGTTGTTGTTGTTGTTGTTGTTGTTGTTGTTGTTGTTGTTGTTGTTGTTGTTGTCGTTGTTGTTGTCGTTGCCGTTGTTGTTGTTGTTGTTGTTGTTGTTGTATCTACACATTCTGTTACATTCTATTTTGCAAATTTGGACTGAAGTCCATAAACCAAAATTTCTTTTCCAAGGGTCAGGCCATATTTGTTCTATGTGTATGATGTTAGAGTGGTCCTTAGGGAAAAGGACATGGCTCTCTTTTCTTTCTTGTTCTCTTACCGCTCTGGCACTCAAAGCCATACTTGCTATTATAGTCATTAGGTATAAGGTCCTGCTAGGATGGTTGATGAATTCAGGAACAAACAGCCATGCTGCCATACTAGCAATATTGCTCTGGAAATGAGCAGAAAGATAAACCATTTAACGTTTTTCATTTTAGAGTCTCTTCTTCCATTACAGCTTTATCTGCAGCAGAATTACATTTACTGTACTGTCCCATACAATTCCATGTGTCCAGAGCTAACTTTAATCACATAATTTAGGAGTCTCCAGCTGTAGCTCTCACAGCCATGGGATCAAAAGTCCTTTCCATTTCTGGTTAAGTGGCTCTCTATTCCCCATCTGGACATACGCCCAGTCTCCTGCCTGGTGAGGATATACTTGAACATTCAGAGTTATTAGTGACACCAAAACAACAAACTTGCATGATGATAAAAGCATTTTCTCATAAAGGTTACAGATTCTCTAGCAGCAGCATTTCAGCCTCCAGCCTCTGGTGCCAGGCTCAATACCCACCACTGCTGGAAGGAGACAGGGCAGGAGAAGTTTGCAAAGCTTCATTAGTAATACAGGGAAAAATGAATCTCCATTTATTCCCCATTTTATTTCTTAGGATATTTGAATTCACCACCCTCTCCCAACTCACTTTTTGGAGGTGGTGCCAAGATTTTGTTTTCTCAGTCTTGATCCTTAAATTGTGAAATAAATAACAATAACACAGAAGAAGGTCAACGGGGCATCAGCTGTTTGTCATGCATTGCTTGGAGGCCAGCTGTCTCCCACAGGCTCCCAGTAATTTTACCACATTTTGGAGCAGGGATATATAGGGGTTCTCCCCCCTCCAAGGGGTCCAAACTTCTCACACAACAGGTTGTTCTCCGGGCAAAAGACCAGGGCTTTTCACCATGTGCTTCCTTCTCGAAAAGACTTATTTCATCCCCCCGTTAGTGAAATTCTCAAAACATTCTCAATTTCACTTTCTTTGGGATTATTGCTAATCTTCTCGTGTCATTGAATCAATTCTGTTGCAGAGTGAGGTATCACTACGCTAGTCTCTGCCTTGGGATAAGCAAATTCCTTCTTCATCATTGGGCAAAGCTTGGGATGATAAGAGGGAAGAAGATTGGCTTCGCTGAGTCAAACCTCTCCTCCGGGGAGTGGAGGAAGGTGCCAATCTTCGGGGTGCCCCACCTCGGGGTTTTTTAGTGACGGGCGGAGTTTGGGGTGCGGGAGGGGTTGGACTGTGACACCTTAAACCCCTCCCGAGGGCTGTGGCGGTGACTGTGCAGGCAGGGAGGTCCGCCTCTTCCCTGAGCCTGGAAAACCCTCGTTCCAGGCCTTCCCCAGCGGTGTTAAATATCAGCTCCAAAGCTCTTCGGCTTTGAACGAGCATGTTTAACTGGTTTCTCGGGTTTTGGGGGCTAGCTTCATCCCGGCATTCAATTCTTGCTCTGGCCTGAGGCCGGATATTGTTTCAGGCTCTAAAGCAATTTGCAATTGATTCAGCTCCGTCTCTAGCTGTTCGGCAACATCCATCTCTCTGAGTCAAACCTCCGTGCATATGGATATCAGGGAATACCAGGGGAAACCCTTGTCCTTTACTAGGGTTTTTTAATTTTCTTTTGCCAAAGTTCATGTTTTCTCCACAAATAACTGCGGATGGTGCTGGTTTTTCTCAGTCCCCATCTCCCTTTAGGGCTGGACAAGCTTTATATATAAGCTTTTAGCAAGTCTGTTAGTGGAGAGCAGTTCAGATCAGTTTCTCCATTACTCTTCTGCCAGAAAATAGCAGCTTTGACTGAAAATTTGTTTCTCCTTTATTATATGACGAGCAGTTGCTGTTGTATAAAAATACCCATGTCACCTGAAGCATACCCTGCTCGCTGTGCCAATTAAAATGTAAGGCCCCAAAAACGTTGCTCAGTGAGACACTCTAAAAGGACTTAAACTTGTTCATGTACTCTGAATTAGAAAAGTGGGAGAAATACTGATGAGATATTCTCAAGAGGTCAGAACAGTAAAAAAATCTTCACTGTCAACTTTTGAAAATCAGAGAACTTCGGCAAAAAGTTTAGAGCAGGATTCAATCAACATAAAGCATTCCATAAAGCATTAACTTAGCCCATTCAACTTAACAAACTCCAAGCCTGCTGGACTTTAAGTTACTCAAAAATCTTAGAGGAAGGAATTGGAAGAATAAAGAAAGAATGAGAGAAAAGATACAGAAAAGAACCAACATTCCTGGTTCCAGTGGTGTACAGCTGATAAAAATTCCAAGAAGAGGTAGGGTCAAGACACATGGTTTCCATATATCCTGAGTTAAAGACCCTTTGGCTTTCTTGGGGCCTTCCCCCACATGGGGCTCCCACTCACCTGGCCATTTAGGAGCTGGGTTAGGGGCTCCAGACACAGGTTGGAGCATTGCCTCTAGCAGTGGCCGGGATACAGGCCTGGGAGTGTGGAGTGTGGAGTGTGTGGAGTAGGGCATCGCCTCACCAGAGCAAGGCTTGATCTGCCCCTTCCCCCACATACAAGCACCTGAAATGTTTTGAGCCAGCAAGCTCTTCTAGACTCTCACAACAAAGTTTCCAGATTCCTGTGCTTCTTGACTCCAAAGATTTGTGGCTGGATATTAGAAAACTTGCCTTTTTGTTCTTTCCAAAAGTGGCGGCATGAGGGTTGTTTTTTCCTTTCTAAGGCCTTCCCTCCTTTGTATGTCCTCGTCTTGAGATAGTCTGAGTAAAGCCTGTCCTCATGACAATGAAAGGAGACAATGGAAAAAACAATCTATGAGAGGCTAAAAATGTCAGAGTTACAAGGTAGTAAAAAAACCCCAAACAGTACACAACAATAAAAAGAAATTGTACAAGAGAGGTAATGGCTTAACCGATAAAGGCGAAGTGTCACACGGGGCCCCTGGAACAAAGACAAGATGGTGAGGGCTTACAGAATGGTTCTGATGGTAGATGGGGATTGCTGCTGCTGCCTGGAGCAGCTCTGGACCTGCAGTGGCAGTTTCCTGCTCCCTCTCTGCAGCAGGGATGGTGGCAGTGGTGACGAGTGTCTCTGTCCCTGCAGAGCTCTGTTTGGCACTGCTGCTACCATCAGTCTGCCACACTGGGCATGTGTGTGGGATCTGGTTGTGCTGCTTTGCTGCCTCTTCCTACCACGCTGCTGGGCTCCCTTTGGCTTGGCTGGACCCACTTGGTATCAGTGGCACCGCTCTGGGTCGCCTTGTTCTGCTGGAGCAGAGAAACAGTCCCACATGCCACCCTGGCCCTGATGGTTTCAGATCTGTGTCACAGCTGTCACTTCCATGCCACCCATCTCAGCCCCATGTCTTAAAAAATACCGTGGAAGGACAAAAATGGGGGAAAAAATGGTGGTGGTGCTGGGGTCCCAAGGCCTCTCTGCTAGAGCTAGCCAGACAGAATGATCCCCCTTGCATTTCTGGTCATGGCATTTCCCTGCTAAAATCATACCCATGGCTATGATGTAAAATGTTGCGAGTAAATAGTGCTGAAAGATCCACGGCCTTGTCTCTGTACCCAGGAGAGACCTCTAAATGTAGTTAAAATAGTGCTTCTCCTTGTTTGCTGCTTTCTACAGCTAAGGAAGGTCCAGCTGGAACAAGCCTTCTGGTTTTTGCTGCATTAGTGGCCAAAGATCACTAATGTGGTTCCTCAGATCCTGGATCCTTCTCAGTATTCAGCTTCTCAGTGTGGGCTATGGGGGTTTGGTGTGTTTTCTGAGTTATTTTTAGATGTCTTAAGCGATAGATTACAGACTTAGGAGGGCTTTTTGTGTTGCTTTGTAGCAGAGGAGAACTTTGCAGGTGTTTTTTGGTGTTAACTGTAGAGAAGGTCTGGTTCTCTGCACGACTTCACAAACCAGTCTAGTTTGCTGCTGTTGTGATATCAGTGGCTGCATCCCAGCATTGTCCCCGCAAAGTTGCTGTGCCGAGCAGCTCTTTGGCATGCTTCCTGCAGGTGGAACCTGCTGGTCAACGAGGTCTCTGCCAGCAGGCTGCACCCTGACAGGACTCTGAGTATTTTTATTTTTTCCCCCCAAGTGTTGTCTGGTGCAGACTTGAGCAGCGCTGCTCAAGCCATGGAGGGACTGTGTGCTGCAGTTTGCATGGCTTTTTCCATGGCTTATTCTGGGTACTTTTTTACCCACCTGGCATTAAGTAGATGTTTTTGTTTGGTGCAGCATATGGAAACCCAAATGCCACAAAGAGGCCTTTAACTGGGTAAAGCTGCTGTAAACAGCTCCAGCTAAGAAGGGGGTGTCTCTAGCCAGTGGGGCCTGGGCATTTGTAATGTACCCTGCAGGCATTCCACTGCCACCATGGCATGGCCTGGAGTCTGGAATCTCCTCAGTTTGCTGGCTCAAGCAAGACACCTTCCAAGATAGGAAGACTGGGAGAGCTTGGCAGGAGTCCTTGTGAAAACTGTGCACTGCTCTCTAGGACTGAGAGAAAGTCCCTCAGTCAGGTCTTCTTGTCTGCATTCCCACATCCCAGGATATGCATGTGGAACTTGACACTTCCTGCCATTTGCTCTGTGATGAAATCACAGAATCAGCTTGGAAAAGGCCTCTGCAATAGACATTACAGAAGAGTTCTTGTATGCTCCCCAACCCAGGAGCTGTTCCCATACTGTGTCACAATAGAGCTGCCATCATGGCTGAGGGGGACTTGGGCGAAGCTTTTCTGGGGAAAGGTTTTCAGTAAGCTCATGGCAATTGCTGCATGCAATCTCTTCAGAAAACTGAAGTACAGGGAAGACAGGAGCTGTAGCTCCTGCTGGGTGGGATGGGGCAGAAGCAAGGACTGTTACAGAACTACTTGGACTTTCTCGGTCTCAAGTTTTTATGGGTTGAGTGGCCAAAGAGGACAAAAGGTAGACATGAGGCAGTATTTTGAGCTGTTGCTTGCTGTGTGATGCAAGGGTTGCTGCTGGAGGGATGTAGTGAAGGCAGAATGCTCTGTCTTTGGCTTGACTGCTTGGTGGGCTTTCTCAGTAGGGGCAGTTTTCTTACAGCATCCAGTTCTTTTTCCCTTGTGTGCTGCAAGTCACATCACCCGTGCCTGGAGGGAATCCGGTCCTTGGGTGAGTGGGAAAGGAGCCTTTGGCATTGGTAGCATTGGTAGCATTTGCCAGTTGTGGAGCAAGCTGTGAGCTCGGCCTGTTGCAGTCCAGTGCCACCTGGTTGGATGGATGAAAGTACAGTCCAGGTTCTTTGCAGCAGCAGCAGGAGGAGGATCCCTGGCTGTTTTCTCCAGTTCCTTTTCACAGCTAAGCAGCTGAAAGTGGGCTTGCTTGGTGCTTTAAGCCATGTTGGAATCTCTCCTGTACAAGAGAGTGCAGTCCCATCTAACTGGCCCATTTCACTTGAGTTTGAACAACTTAAAATCTCATTTCACTGCAGATGATTTCTCCTAAGTGGATCTGGGTCTAGAGCTGAATGTAAAGAAAGTTACTTGTCCTTCATACTGCTGTCTGTCTGCAGAGCCCAAAACCAACCTTGGAGCCTCCTCTGGCTGCATGTCTTCCTGAAGAAGAGGCCAAAGGGGAGGAAGATCCCCACCAAGCTGCACCTGCTGCCACTGCAGGGCCTGAGCATCCAGCATCAGTAAGTGGCAGCTCTGGGTAGCCCCGTGGCTGGAGCAAATCAGGGCTGCAGGTTTCTCATCAGACAGCACCTCCCATGTGTGGCTGAAGATGCTGAGGGCTGGAATCCTTCTAGCCCTTCCAGAGCACTTCCCCTAGCCAGTGAGGCCTGGAAAAGGGGTGTGGAACTTTGGTGTTGAGGCATCAGTTTCCAACTATTCTGACAGGGACTGTGAATTTGTCTTAGCAAGAGAAAAGAGGTAGCATTAGGATGTCTTTGGATGTTCCTTGGATACAAGTGAGGCCGTTTGTGCCCAGTGGCTGTGCAGGCTCCCTGTCACTGGTGAAGACAGCAGTGCAAAGATGCACTTCACAACCTTGCAGGATATAGAGGAGACACTGTTCCCAGGAGGGACCTGGCCCTCTCCAGAGAGCAGCTGTCAGTAGCCTGAGGGACAGCTGAGATGCAGTGGGGTCTGTAGCTGAATATACATAAGGTTCTGAATGACAGGTTCTTTCCTGTCCCTCATGCTGCTGTCTGTCCACAGAGCACAAGGGCAGCGTCAGCACCTGCTCTGGCTGCCTCTGTACCTGAGGAAGAGGCTGAAGAGGAGGAAGGTGCCAATGAACCTGCCCCTGCTGTCAGCCCACAGCCTGAGCAGCCAAAATCAATAAGTGCTTGTTTTGGTCTTTGGTGTCATTTTGTCCATCATCTAAAAGCAGCCTTTGGATTTTGTGCTTTGAGTTGGAGAAGTAGGCAGCAAAAGCTGAGAGGTGAAGAGCCCTGGAGATGGCCAGCAGCATCTTCCAGGAGCAGCTTGTGCACCTGGAGCATGAGTAGTTCCTCTGGCAGCACAGAGCAGCTGTCAGAGAGGACAAGGACGAGTGCCTGGCCATGCTGAGTATGTCCTTTGTGATCCTTGTCTGCTGGAGCAGTGCCTTTTGTGTGTGTGTGTCAGCATGAGCTGTCCCACCTCCTGTTCCTCCTCAGCTGAGTGTCAGGTCCTGAGGCCTCCACACAGGACCTGTTGTTGTGCTTTGAGGTAGTGAGGGAACACCAGGGTGTTGCTCCTGCCTGAGGGCAGCTCAGCCTGGTTTGGCTTTGCCTGAGCTTCCCTCTATGCCAAAGGCAAAACAGAGATAGTTTCTGGCTGAGCAGGAGGCTGTCATCTAGCGAATGAGTAGGCCTCAAGGAGCTGGGGGCACAGCCAAGGTCATCTTCAGAACTTAACCTGTCCTAAAGGCTGAGGGACCTCATTCCTGAGGCGCATCACAATAGGGTATAACATGAGCTGCTGCTCTTGAAAGGCAGCAGGGCATTGTTTAGGCAAAGTCTTTCTTAAAGTTGGAGACGATACCTTTGCTGGAAGCAGTTTGCAATATTCTCCCTGTTCTGGAAAGGGCAGCTGTTGATGAAAATTGATTACAGAACCCAAGATGCCTATGATGTTTGCAAGGAATTCAGCATTTGCTGAATGTCACGGAGTGTTCATTGCCAAGAACAGAAAGGTTTTGTTTTTCCTGCTGCCCTTAATGTTTATAACAATCACTTCTCTTGGTTACAGTGTTCTGATCCCTGTCTCCTCTGTTTCTCCATGTGCTTAGATTTTAGTTTAGACTTTTAGTTTTGTGCAGGCCATCTGTGCTGCAGGGCTGCTTGTCTTGCTGCTGTTGTTTTTGTGGTGGTGGTGTGGTGGTGGTGTTGTTTCCCGGGTGACTGAGTTGAAAGGGCCCAGTGTCCCAGAAAGTGAGGTTGCCTTTCTGATCTGCTGCAGGCTGGGATCTCTCTTTTGAAGTGAGCATCTTTCCATGGGATTTTTACAGGAATGTTGGTGAGTGAGGGAGATCCCGAGGCTAAATACATGGAACTGGAAACTATTGGCAAAGGATGAGTGCAGCCACAGTTACTTCTTCAAAGGGAGGGGCTGTGCATTTTTATGGTGTCAGATCTCCCCAGAGTGACATCAGGCAAGATCCAGAGCTGTTCAGACACTGCGTTAAGATGGTGCTGTCTCTCAGTACCGGTCAGCATTTATAGTTGTGGTCCAAAGGCATGGCAAAGACACCTGGATGCTGACAATATCTTTTCTGCAGCAAAGAGCAGCACCTGGCAGATCTCCTGTCCCTCAAGTGTGTTGCACCTGTTTGCCACTTTTCTTAGGAGAAATAATTTTTGCATGTCTCAAAATAATACAGAATACGTGGGAATGAAAGGAGGAAAAACTTAATTGCCTCAAAGGTCAAGTTAGCAGTTGACAGCTGTCAAGGAACAGCTCTCTGTAACATTTCTTTCCAGTATTTTGCTGAAAACAAGATTCAGTGGTTAGGATGACCACCACCTAGTCTAGAAGCCAAAAGCAGAAATGAAAGAAGCAGCTCCCTTTTGTAGATGAGGTGGCAAAAGACAAAGCTTCAGGGCAATGCCCAGTGCCAATACACTCTAGAGGAAAAGGCATCATCTGTGTGATGGCAGACCCCTCATGTGTTGTGGTCCCTGGTTGTGGTGGACACAACCTTCCCCAAGAGCGTCTTGTGCCAACAGGTGGGAGCCACGAGAGCACCAGCATACAGACACACATGCAGCAGCTTGGCAGTGAAGGCATGGGTGGGTCCTGGCATGGAGTTCTGTGGCATCCCATGAGGCGTCGCCACGCCTCTGGGATGACCACATTGTCTGAGCTCCGCAGGGTCAGCCCCTTGTGGGCGGAGAACCCACATCAATCACCCCAAGATTCGAGAATGTTCTGTTACATTTGTTCTTTCATTCGTTGCTGTGGTTGTCATTCATATCTCATGCTCTTCTATTTGTCATCTTGAGTTAGCCCCGCCCTTCCTCTCAAACCCTATTGGTTATCCCACTTCCTTATATACCCTTCACTCCACGGTGAAGGGGCCATTTTGCCTTTGCTCCGGCACTGTGCAGGTGGCTCCCTAGCCTGGGGTTGATCCCGTTCAGTAATAAATATTACTTGGACAAGCGCAACCTCAGGCAGTCCTCCTCTTTCTTCCGCGGCAGCTGCGNAATATGCATAAATACATAAATACAGGAAAAGAGGGGGAGGAGAAGACAAGCAGGTATCCAATGGTCTGAGGGCTCAGGGGCGGTACACTGGGAAGGGACCAATAGGGAATGCCAGGGTGGATGAGCGAGGGTTACACTAACCAATGGGAAGACAAGGAAGGGAGAACAAACTAGATCATGAACAATAAGGGTAAAAGGGGTAGGGAAGGCCAACAGGCCAATGGGACGGACAAAACCGGGATAAATTAACATAGTGCTGCAGAGCACCATTGGAGAAGCCTCTTTCCTCACCCTTAGCTGTGAGGAGTACCCGAAGCCTACAGTGCATCTGTCCAGGACACTGCTCCTGTGTTTTCCCTGGTAGGCTCATGGGTCTCCACATCATGTGTCCTGTGGGGTTTAGGCCTTTCCTGCAAAGACTCTACCGAGCTGTTCCCTTTTGAAAGCTAGCTCTGCTGCCTGTAAACAGGATTGATTTGCAACATTACCTCTGTGAGCATGCCAAATGTGCAAGAAGTTACTGGAATAGTAGGGTCCTTCCTGTGTCTGGTGCACTGAAGAGAAGCAGCTGCCAATGGCTCTGGACCCAGAACACAGCTGTCTAAGAATCCTGAGTCTATGGATCCTGTCTAAGGATCCTCCTATGGCTGTTACATGGCTTCAGGCTTCTCAGAAGCCCTGTGTGGTGGTGCCTGAGTTTGGCAGATAGACTCCAAGGAGAGGTGTGAGAAGGCCCAACTGGCGTGTCTGGAAAAATCCCACACATGCACAGATACAGAAAGAGAAAAGGGAGGAAAGACCCAGATGAGAACCTGTTGTGTTCCGTTTGCTGTTTGCCCCCGGACTTCTTTTCCCGTTGGACCATAGTGTCTTGCACTTGCAGGG
>VWZP01007210.1:366051-393607 GCA_013396995.1 Dicaeum eximium
TTCGAGAATGTTCTGTTACATTTGTTCTTTCATTCGTTGCTGTGGTTGTCATTCATATCTCATGCTCTTCTATTTGTCATCTTGAGTTAGCCCCGCCCTTCCTCTCAAACCCTATTGGTTATCCCACTTCCTTATATACCCTTCACTCCACGGTGAAGGGGCCATTTTGCCTTTGCTCCGGCACTGTGCAGGTGGCTCCCTAGCCTGGGGTTGATCCCGTTCAGCAATAAAGTTGCTTGGACAAGCGCAACCTCAGGCAGTCCTCCTCTTTCTTCCGCGGCAGCTGCGAGTTCGTCATCTAACATCGTGGCGAGCACGCGTTCTGGGATTGCGCAACCCAGACGCGCGCAGCATCACTCTAGTCGCGCCTAGTGGGTCTCCCCCGCGTGCCCCGTTGGCACGTTCCACAGCCCACCGGGACCGCGACAGAGGCCCAACATGCTTTATTGTAGGGTGACGCTGAAGGGGACCGGGGGCCAAAGACAAAGAAGGAAATATGCATAAATACATAAATACAGGAAAAGAGGGGGAGGAGAAGACAATCAGGGATCCAATGGTCTGAGGGCTCAGGGGCGGTACACTGGGAAGGGACCAATAGGGAATGCCAGGGTGGATGAGCGAGGGTTACACTAACCAATGGGAAGACAAGGAAGGGAGAACAAACTAGATCATGAACAATAAGGGTAAAAGGGGTAGGGAAGGCCAACAGGCCAATGGGACGGACAAAACCGGGATAAATTAACATAGTGCTGCAGAGCACCATTGGAGAAGCCTCTTTCCTCACCCTTAGCTGTGAGGAGTACCCGAAGCCTACAGTGCATCTGTCCAGGACACTGCTCCTGTGTTTTCCCTGGTAGGCTCATGGGTCTCCACATCATGTGTCCTGTGGGGTTTAGGCCTTTCCTGCAAAGACTCTACCGAGCTGTTCCCTTTTGAAAGCTAGCTCTGCTGCCTGTAAACAGGATTGATTTGCAACATTACCTCTGTGAGCATGCCAAATGTGCAAGAAGTTACTGGAATAGTAGGGTCCTTCCTGTGTCTGGTGCACTGAAGAGAAGCAGCTGCCAATGGCTCTGGACCCAGAACACAGCTGTCTAAGAATCCTGAGTCTATGGATCCTGTCTAAGGATCCTCCTATGGCTGTTACATGGCTTCAGGCTTCTCAGAAGCCCTGTGTGGTGGTGCCTGAGTTTGGCAGATAGACTCCAAGGAGAGGTGTGAGAAGGCCCAACTGGCGTGTCTGGAAAAATCCCACACATGCACAGATACAGAAAGAGAAAAGGGAGGAAAGACCCAGATGAGAACCTGTTGTGTTCCGTTTGCTGTTTGCCCCCGGACTTCTTTTCCCGTTGGACCATAGTGTCTTGCACTTGCAGGGACTACAGGACCTCTCCATTCTCTGATGCTGTTTTGTTTCTGGGGATTTTGGCACTGCATGCATGGTAGTGGAGACTGCCACATGAGAAGAGGTAAGCGTCAAGCAGCGCCGTAGCTTCTGCAGCTCTCGAGTGAGCTCTCTGCTGTGAGCTGTGGCTGAGCTTTGGGTCGCCAATAGAGCTTTGCTGCAAAGGCAAATGAAGTGCAGAGCAGTGTTGGCCTGCCAAATACAGTTGGGACAGATATTATTCTTCTCGGCTGCCCCAAGGAATGCAAGGAGGCGAAGTGGTATCTTTCAGAGGAGGACATGCTAGCTGGGTTTTAGTGCCCAGATGTTATCTCAGAGCATGGCACTGCTCTTTGGGACTGTAGCTCAAGGTTCCTGAATTCTAATCTCTGGCTGTTAACAAATACATGGGAATTGTGCTGGTAGGTCCACAGCCACCTGCAGTGCTGTGCTTGGGAACTGTGCTTAAAGAGAGAGGTCTGCAAGGAGTCTCTCAAGGGCCTAAGCCCTGCTCAGAGCCTGGCATGTATCCCTAGAGGATCAAGGCATGGTTTATTTCTTTTTACAGTCGGGCAGTAATTGGAAATATCAATGGTGTGAAGGAAAGTGTTTTAGTGGGGCAACATGAAAATTCCTGAAGTGAGGAAGTGCTACTAGGATTGTTTTTTTTGGAGGTGTCCTTAATGATGTTTTCATCATCATGACATTTTTTCTGTAAAGTATATAGGGTTGTATTTCTTAGCGGGGGTAACCCTTAGGATGTTTTTAGGACAGCATTTAATCTGTCATGTCTGTAAGAGTCTGCTTTGTTGTTGTGCAGTGGAGAACACCAGTGGTTGCTGGAGTAATGATCAAGCCCCCTAGAACTGCCAAAGGTTTCCCAGTAGTTATGCTTCATTTTTACCAGCACAAAATGGCTTCCTGCTTGCAGGAGGAGTGTGAATGAAAATAATTATTAACGTGGTGTTGGAGTCCCAGGCTAGCTCAAACACCCTCACAACACCACACCGAGAGTGGGACATGCCCCAGGAGCAGGGTGACCCGGGGTGTGGTGTTATGGTGTGTTTTTAGTGTATTTTTCTTATTTTACTTATGTAATTACCCCCACCCCCCTAAATCATATAAGTTATCCCAGTTCCCCCATGTTTGTTCCCACTTGGTTTATTCCAGGGTTGTCCCTTCCCCTAAGCTTTCCCTATTTGGTCATTTTCCTCCCTCCCTTCCAGTCTCTTCCCTGCCAATCCTTGTGTCCCCACCCAACCTCCCTGTCTATCTAAGCTAAACCCCTCCCATTTACTTAGAAACTTCCATGTCTATGATGTTTTTTCTTAGATTCAGTTGGCTGTTAGGTTCAAATCTCCTCCCTCTGTATCTTCATTGGTTGTGTTTTTATGTATCCCTGCCTTCAGTTACTCCCTTATCTTTCCCTCATTGGTTGCAAATGGTGTCCCCACCCAACCTCCCTGTCTATCTAAGCTAAACCCCTCCCATTTACTTAGAAACTTCCATGTCTATGATGTTTTTTCTTAGATTCAGTTGGCTGTTAGGTTCAAATCTCCTCCCTCTGTATCTTCATTGGTTGTGTTTTTATGTATCCCTGCCTTCAGTTACTCCCTTATCTTTCCCTCATTGGTTGCAAATGTATCTTTCCTCGGTTGCCACCCCCATATATAAGTTGCTGCATTGCCTAGGTTTGTGTCTTTCGTCCCTGGACCCTTCAGGGCAGTAAGTGCTTTGGAATCCTGTGTGAGAGACCTCTCCCTAATCCCTCACCTCTGCCCTAGCCATGGTGAGCTGAGTGTGCACAGCTCGGAAGCCACACCCTGGGTTGAACCATGTCCTGCCATCTCATGGCTACCTGGGGGTGGCCCACTCCTGCCGTGGTGCGGCACAGCGAGAGGGCTGGCCGGGCTGGGTGTGAAGGCGGTGCTGCGACAGCGTGGCTTAGAGCAGAAGCTCTGCAGCATTAGGTGTACAGCAATGTGTGGAGACAAGGATGAAGGGGAGACTCTAGGTTGGGGTTCCAGGAAGAGGTTTATTCCGGGGAAGGGAGACGAGACAAAGAGCACCGAAACAAAGGGTACAGCAACTTATATTGGGGGGAGGGTACAAAGCTTCAACCAGTGGGAGATAAGCAGGGGAGGCGTGGAAGGTGGGGTCTCACAATGTATCATCCAATGAGGGAGGTGAGAGGAGGGAAAAGGTTCCAATGCTCCAATGGGATACCAAGGATTACATAACAGACCTGGACGTTTCAGGAAGGAAAGGTGGGGTTACAGTGACAGACGGGGAGGTAGGCAGGGTTTATAGTGATGAGCATGGAAGGAATTGGAACAAAGGGCAGGGACTACCTCAAGGGGAAACTGAAAAAGAGGGCGTAACTTGGGGACAGACCAACTGCAGGGGGGAATAAACCCTTGAAAAGCACCACAACAGATGATGATAAAGTAAGGCCCTGGGGGAAGACTATGGGCACAGTGAGTGTTGTAAGAGCTTTCAGATGGAGAGCTTAGACCGTGTCTCTCCTGGGTTTACAAGGCAAAGAGTCTGTGGCTCTTTGTCCAGCGGCTGGCGCCCAAGCAAGCAGTCTGATGTCCAGTTGAAAGGTGGTTTGGCCCAGCCCAGCTCTATCACCCCAAAATCACTGTCTCCATGTTCCCCTTGTGGTCCTGTGCCACAGACTTCTTTGGTTAATTCACGTGCTGCCCTATGTCCACACAAGTGCCCCGGCTAGCTCCTAGGGCAGCAGCGACGTGAGTGGCCGCTTCCCTTTCTTCCCGCTCCGGGTTGCGGGGGAGACGGTGCAGCCTGTATCCCCTCACAGGAGACACAGGCAGCGGCAATCCAAGGTGCGTCGTGGAGGTGGCGTGGCGCAAAAGGTAGAGGGACGAGACACGTAACGGTGAAGGACGGGAAAGGTGTTTATTTGTCCAAGGGGGTCCGAGAAGTGTCCCCGAGCTCAGGGTGCAAACAACTTATAAAGGGGGGAGGAAACCAGGGCTGGGGATACACATAAACCAATCAGGGGAAGGTAAGGGAGGAGCTGAGCTAGGGGGCAAACCAACCAGATGGCGGGTGGGAGTATACTAGAGTACAACAACCAATGAGGGGTTAGGGATAACATAACTGACATGGAAGGTGCTAGAACAAAGGCATGGGCTAAGGGGAGAGTGACACTTCTCGGGGGTAGGTTTTAGGGGATTGACAGGGGCTAGGGAGGAGGGGAACACCATGTATGGGATAGGGAGGACTTGGGGTAAACCATTAGGGATACAATACAGGGGGAATTCAGGGGAGAAACCAACAACTATATAAAACCTTTAACATTAACATAAAACCTTCTAACAACAGCATATAACTCTAAAAACACTCTACCACAGTTAATGGTTTTCCATGTTGTTTTAGGTGGCCATAAAAAAAATCAGTCTCCTGCAAGAGAGCAGCAGCGAACTGTGTGTGAATGAAATCCAGGTCATGTGTGACAATAGAATGCCAACCTTGTGAACTATGTAGATAGGTGAGTGGTTCTGCTGTGAAGGGCCATTCACATCCTGTAAGCCAGATGTTCACTCACTCCTTTGTTCACTGGCAGAGGATGGAGTTGTTAATTCCTGTTTCTGGGCTGATCTACAGCATCTTGGGAGGAGATTGCATTGGAGTCTGGAATTCCCCCGCCCCAGGAGGCAGGGATTCTACCTAGACAGACAGCATTGTTATAGACAAGAAACCCAGTTCTCCTATCCCCCAGTTTACAAAGTCCATTAACCCCTCCTATTCCTGGTTACGTCTGAACTCAGTTCACTCTGTTTGTTAATTAATAAGGTTAATCAGTCTGTTATACAGTTAATTGTTAAAGTTGTACCCCGCTTTCTTACCCCCATCCCTGCTGCGTCGGGGAATCACGCCGCTGCTCCGAAGTCGCGCAAGATCAGCCGCCATTTTAGAAGGAGAGCCTTACCGGAACAGTATGCAAATGAACAGCGGAACCGACCCAGTTGTCCACATTAGTGACCCTCAGTCAGCCCCTAGACCACAAGCCAAATAAACCAAGTGCACCACCATGACGGGGAAGTTTTCCTTGATCAGAATTCACCTCTGGTTCTAACTCCGACTCGCCTCTCCATGACTTGAGAGGAACTCAATGAGATTGACCCCCTGAGACCAGCAAGCTGTCATTGAGCATCTTTGGTGCCACTCTCGTGAGAGCGAAGGCTCCGGCTTTGCCCTGCAAAGGACAAAGCTCCGAAGAACTCTCTCCTCCTTGGCGGCGAAAGGGAGCAGCGGCGGCGTGCGCGGCCCCACGAGCCCCCCCCATCCCCAGAGCTGAATCCTACTAATAAAGGCCTTTCAAAAAGAGATACAGGATCTCTTGGCCCATTTTTTCTCAGCATCGGGCGAGGGGTATGACTTAAGGAAGATTCTGCCCCTCCACCTTCTGGGGTGTGCCCCCGCAAGCCTGGGAAAAGACACTCCACCCTGTTTGTCAGATCAGGAGTGGCCCCAGAGTGTTCTTCTTTTCCTGTACCCTCATTGCTTTAAATTCTACTGCAGTGTTCCTGCTTTAGTTCTTTCCATTGGTTGTCCTCCTTGATCCACCCCTTTGCAGTCCCCTGCTCCTTCTGCTATTGAACCCCAACCCTAAACTCCACCCCTACCCTGGCATATAAAATCCATTACTCTGCCCTTGTTCTGGTCTTGGTCCCTGGCTCAAGAAAGGATCCCAGATTTTGCTAAACCAAGACCCATCCCGTTGTCTTCTTTTCCTGTTGGTCATTAGTGGCTGCCTGAGGTCTGAGACTCCAGGGCCCGGAGGAGCTGTTGTGCCCCTCGCTGTGGCAGAACACAACATTGGGCTGCATTAGTCTTTCCTGACATGCCTAGTTTGAAGTGCACTTTCAAAGACTGGACTTGGCCCTATCTTACTGAGCCAACAGCCTCAAAGTTCCTACCCTCTCTCCACATTGTTTTGTTGGATTTGGCGTTTGATTTTTCCCCATAGGTCTTAAGTGCTGACAAAGCACTCTAGATTGTATTTCCCTTCGCCTGTGGCATTGGTGTGGATACTGTAAAAAACAAGCTAAAAATAATAATTAAAGAAAAGTTCAAAGGGATCAAAGGGAGCAAGTAAAAGTAAAAAAAGGTGCTCGTTAATTAAATAACAAAAATAACTAACAGAACAATGGGGACAAAACTCAAGGCTAATCTCAGAGCTAAATGGGTATCCAGAGAAAAAGCAAGGTGTTCCCTCAAGAACAGAGTCCATTGGAAAGACCCCGAGGGTCTGCGTCTCAGTCCTTTTAAACTCTCTGCGGCTCGTTGATTGGGCTGCTCAGGATCCTCGCTTTGATTGGTTACAAATGGGCCTGCTGATTGGTCTTAAGTGCCGAGCGTTCCTGTCCAATCATTTCTTCTTTGTGCCCTCTGGTTGGTTGTCTGGGTCCCCCAATCCGAGATCATGTACATTATGTTGACTGGGTGACTTAATGTTCTAGAAGCATCCTTAATGCAACAAGCTTGTTCTAACAATGTACCATCTTATCACAATCAGTACATACAACTTAATAAACCCTAAATTAACAAGAAATTAGACAGCAAAAATCATCAGTTATAACAGATACCAAGCAGTCTTTTAGATTGCACAGACTTCAAGTCCTTTGAATGACTATTCCCTTCCTCTCATCTTTCTTTGAGAGAAACACGGAGACAAGAATCCATCATGTCATGTAAGTGCATTCACCTCCAGGCTGTTGTTTCCTCCTTTGAACTACTTGGTGGACGAGTAACTCTGGCTCGTGATGGAATACATGGACGGAGGTTCTTTACACGGTGTCATTAGGGAGACTCGTATGGCAGAAAGAGAGATAGCAACTGTCTCTAGGGAGGTAAGGGATGGTGCTTGTGCTTCGCATGGCTTGGCTGGGATGGTCCTTCAAAAGGGGTTGTAAGGAGAGGAGAGATTTTATCTTCTGAGCTTCCTTTCTGCCTTTCTCTTAAAAATGGTAGTAGTAAGAGCATCTGAAGTGCCTGCCAGTGTGCCTGCCCTTCTTCTAGTGTGTTTGTGTTGCCTCTCTAAACACTTGCCTGGATCCTGTGTGTACTGCATTCCTTCCCTGTAAGTGCAAATGTGCTGGTGGCACAATGTCAAACAAGTGGCAACGACAAAGAGACACTCACAGGACTCGCATAGAGCTCAGCCTCAAAGGAGACCCTTGTGCCCAAAGTGGTGTTTGCAAAAACATCTGCTGTCATCTGACTGGAGAGAGCACAGCCCTGCAGCAGTGCTCCTTCAGTCTATGTTTGCAGGGCACTGGCCAGAGGAACAATTGCCCTTTCTCTTTCAAAAGTGAATACACCCTCACTTAGAAAGGTACTGTTGTCCTCGTGTTGGAGCAGCAAACTCTTGCCCTTGCCAGCAGCCATGGCTCACCATCCCCCAGCAAGTCAGTCTTGCAGATGTGCCACTTCCCTGATTACGGGATGAAATCAGATGAGTAACTCTTTGGGCTCGTGTTTCTTTTTTCTCTCTCAGTGCTTGCAAGACCTGGATTTTCTTCACTCTAAGCAAGTGATCCATTCAGACATTAAAAGACACAACATTCTCCTGGGCTTCGATGGATCTGTCCAGTTGGGTGGGTATTGTTGGCCAGGCTCAGCTGTGGCGGGCTGCGGTGTGGGGCTGCCTTTGGGTGACTGCCTGCCAGTTCCCTAGAAGTGGTGCCTATGGCAGTGCAGGCTGCCCTGCTGCAAGTGCAGAGCACAGCCAGAAGGTGCAGGGAGGTGTTGCTGGGAAGATGTCAGGAGTGGCTTTGGGTTGTCTCTGTCCATTCCCAAGCAAGGCAGTTACAGTCTAAAGCTTCAGGGGACTAAAAGCCACTGACTGAAACTGCGGGCTTTTGCTACACGGCCAATTCCGTATTTCCTCGGCTGCAGGCCCGAGGAATGCCAGCATGGCCCTTTTTGCAGCTGGATTCCACGCTGCCACATTGGTACAGTGCGGAATTCTTTCTTTGCTTTCCTAATTCACGCTGGCTTGATCAGAGTGGTTTTTTTCTCCTCAGCCAATTTTGGCCTCGCTGCTCAGCTCACTGCTGATCAGAGCAAACAGAGATCAGCTGTTGGGACTACTTTCTGGATGGTGCCAGAAATTTTCACCAGGAAGCCCTATGGCCCCAAAGTGGACATATGATCTTCTGGCATTGTGGGGATCGAGATGGTGGAAGGAGTGCCTCCTTACGTGATGAAAACCTCCTGCACAGTATGTTGCAAGTACTCTCAGATACTGCTGTCTCTCTAACAAAATCTGCCCCCATTCTTCGGCCTGGAAAGCTTGCTACCAGCTGAAGGCAATAGGTTCCAGGCTGCATGGTCTCTTGTGCTTCTTGTCCAGAGTACCCCCTTGCCATTTCATCATGAACAGCACAAAAAAATTGTGATGCCTTTTGCTTGATGGAAACTTTGCCTAAGGGAGCAGTGAACAGTGCTGAGCTGCATTTTATGGAATAATCATTGGGAATAGTGGAGTTAGACCAAAGTCCCTCTCCCAAATTGCCTGTAGAGCTGATGTCAGTCCTCAGAGAAACAAAGTGTGCTTTTGCTGATGGAGTTGCTCCTGATTCCATCAATCAGTGGAGTCAGGGGTCAAGGCAAGAGCCTTTGCATATTGGACTGACTTTGGCTGCCTCTGGCTTTGGGTTCTTTTATTTGGGGTAGGAAAGGCATCTCCCACCCTGTGGCAGGAAGGAAACTGCGACTGGAGAGTGGAGCTTCTCCAGCGGTGTCTGTGTGAGCAGTTTGGGATGCAAAGGAGACAGGTAGACTATGGTGTTTCTTTCTTCTCTAGTTTTGACAGCTGATAAGCACCAGGGGCACCCTGAAGCTGCAGAAACCCAGGCAACAGTCCACTTGGTTGCAAGACTTTCTGCTCTGCTGCTTGGAGACAGATGAGGACAGGTGCTGGTCTGCCCAGGAACTTCTACAGGTAAAAGGCAAAGTGGCTGCAGGGTGCACCAGCTGCCTGCTGCCAGGGGCTCCTCATCTGCTCAAGTCCAAGGTGTTAGATGGGCCCTGGTCCTAAGCATCTCCAGTCTGGGGGCTTTTCAAAGGAAAAAACAAAGGAGAATCCTGGCCTGGGATGGGAAGGAGCCTTTCAATGTCACCTAGGCCAAATCTCTTTAAACTGAAGACATCTGGATTAATGGATCTGTGGGATTGGGAGCCATGTTTGCCTCATGTAGCAAGGTCCTGGATGTGGAGACAGAGGTGCACAGAATGCCCTCATTTCTGTATCTTTCTGGTAGCCAGAGAAAGCCTGTTTCAGCCTGTGAGGAAAGCAGAATTTAATTTCTTCTTTTTCTGTTTGGGCAGCATCTGTTTGTAATCTCAGCCAAGCCAACCTCCAGCCTGACGCCTCTGATCATGGCAGCGCAGCAGTTTGTGGCTGACAGGAGATACTAGCCCTGGAAGAGGCCGTTGTTATTTTTTGTAGTTTCTAGTTTCTAGTTTATAGCTTGTAGTTTGTAGTTTGTTTAGACTGATAGTCAAAATAAATACTATAAAACCTTCACTGTGTTGGAAGCTTCCATTTGTTCTCACCCTGTGAATAAGCTCTAAATTTGCTTCTGAGTGGTCAGGTGTTTTTTAAACATGGGAAGACCCATGGATGGGGTTTGTGGCACGGTTTGGAAGTGGGCAAAGGTCTTCTTCCTTCATTGCCTCCAGGCCACAACCTCTTGTGGAGATACAGGCTTGCAGCAGTGACTAGAGGAGCAGAATAGGGCAGAATGGAGCAGAGCAGTGGCGTCACTGCTGGGGACACCGCTGTGGCTGTGGTTGTGTTGCAGTTCCTGGGGAAGGCTGGGCGTGTCTATGTTGCTCTGGGCAGAGGGGGAGGGAGCCAGGCTTCTCCACGGGCTCAGGCGCAGGTGAGTATCCAGCAGGAACACAAATTCTGCCATGGGAACTAAGGCCAACACGAGGGAGTGAAAACTTGTGCAGTTTGGATCTGTGTGAGCCACAGCCTCTCTCAGCTCAGCACTGTGAGATGTAGCTCACTTTCTGATAGAATTAAGAGGGGACAAAATCTTTGAAGCAAAAAGTGTTTATTGATTTCAATGAATCAGCTGTGTTGGGTGTGTGTCTCTTCTCCAAGAAGCGCACACACACACTTCCTTGAAATGGCAACATTTTTATACCCTTTGGCAGCATGGGGGGGGGTCCCTGTTACCTTTCCCATTGGTAGGGTACTCAGGAACTTACACTCTCTCCTGACCGTCTACCCTTCCCCCAGAACCTCCTTTCCCCTCCCCTCTCATCTTTCTTCCTTTTTTGGTTGCATCTTCAACCACACTTCTTTTTTGGTTCTGGATAACACTTAACGGGTGCAAGGAACAGATCAAACAAACCCCGTCTAAATCAGACACAGAATAGAAAACAGAATAGAAAATAGAATAGAAAACAGAATTAATGCTTTTCCTATGCTTACTCCATAATCCTTCTTGACTGAAGCAAAATGGTTTTTCATGTCTCATGGCACCCACCACAACTGAAGGAGCTGCCCAGACAGAGCTCCCCTGGGGTCATGACACATGAGAGGTTAGAAGGAGACACAGCCAGGACAGGTGACCCAAACTGGCCAAAGAGATATTCCAGACCATCTGACATCCTGCTCAGTATTTCAAGCTGCGTGCAAGAAGGAGGAAGGAGGGGACACTTGGAGTGATGGCATTTGTCTTCCCAAGTCCCTGTGAGGTGTGAGTGGGCTATCAAGAGTGGACAGTCATGAGTGGAGAACGCAGTTGAAGCCACAGGGATAAGTCTCAACTTGGTACTTTTATTTATAGCCGAGAAGCGCAGACAGAGTAGCCGACCGCACACGATAGCCCACACACCCAGAAAGGACTTTGAGTGAGGTGTACAGCGCCCTTTTATAAGTCCGGTTGGCCGGTGATTGGTGTATTTCTCAATCCGGCCACTGATTGGTCAGATCAAAGCATCCTGATTGGTCCATAGGATTACGCATTCTGGACCAACCGTTTGTTCAGGGCCGTTGAGTGATTGGTCCGGTGGTCGACCAATCACTGTACTTACTGATGATGTTCTTGAAGTGATGTAACTGTCCATAGATGGTTCTGACAAGCTGAGTAATAAAAAAAAGGCGGGGGGGGAGAACCTGACGCAACGCAAACACAACCCGAATGCAATTAACACTCTAATTAACAAGATTAACAATCAACTGTATATTAACTTTGGAGCCTTAAAGTTGAAACACCCATCACAATCCCCCCTCTACGCCTTTGATCGGGCGCTTGCCCGCATCATCCATTCCCCATAGTCTGTTACACGGTGCTTTCAGATGGCTGGTAGATTTTTCTTAGTTTGTGGAATTTTTCATAAGTGGCCTTTGCAGTGGTAAGTTCAAGGCATTCTTCGTGATTCTGAACTCACACTTTCATGGTATTTTCCAGCTTTTCTTCTCCAAGTTGTTCCAAGGAGTTTTTTACTATTGTTGTTATCAACTGGATTAGGCAGGGGAGTAGACATGGAAGAATAAGACCCATTAGTGACATCCCAGCAATCATTGCTGCCTTTTCCCACCATTCTTCTCCCCAGGTCTTGTCCCACCAATTAGTATTTAGTAACGAGGTCCACCTTTGCACTGGAACGTGGGCTAATTTCCTAATATTAGTTGTAATATTTTTAATAGTTTCACCATGATCATCAATCTCAAGACAGCATTCAGATGAGTTGAACCGCCCACACACACCTCCTTCTTCTTCCAGCAGGTAATCCAAGGCTAAACGGTTCTGATAGATTGCTGTCCACATTTGTTTAGCTTGGGCTGACAGTAAGTCCCTGACCAGTGCGGACTGGTTAGTAATCTTTTCTAAGAGGGCCTGGAAGCGAATTACTCGATTTAACATGTATATGGGGGTACGATAACCCCATGACCCATCTTGTGCCCACGTAGCTGGACCATTGGTTGCAATTATACGCTCTGGTGGCCCCTCATATTCTTCCCATCTTTGTGTGCCACCGATTACCACTTCTCACTTTTGCCTTGCTAGTTCATCATACAGTGGGGCTCCTAGATGTTGACCTTCTATCTTGGGAAGAAGAAAGAAAGCTGGTTTAATAATGCCAAGCGTACAGCTTCCCGCCCAATCCCCAGGTAACATGATAACTCGTTGGGTCGTCTGGTCTAATTGATTGGTCCTTCGGACATATTGGAGGCTCTCATGGTGGTCACGGGCCTGGGAAATGTGTCTCTGGGAAACCGGGTCTCCTGGATGGTGGATGGTTGTACCCAGGGCGATATGACCTGCCACTTGATGTCATCGCGCGGGATCGTACCGCACTTTGCCCTCCATTTCCCGAGAGATTACCTTGTCTCGGTGATGGCCTGGGTGTCCTCGGAGGATTCCATGGTGGGATGGTTGTGGCAGGCGACGTGTTGCAGCATACGGCAAAGTGGCCAAACTGACTACAGTTGTAGCAACGGATGTTGTGCTGCTGGGCAAGAAGAACCTCTCCCACTCCCTTGCTTACCACAAGTGTGATGGTATGTTCTAGAGAAGACTCCTTTGTGCACGCTTGCACCATCTGCGAGATCGTCGGTTCGGGTTCCAACAGTAGCGCTCGCAGGATCTTTCTCGTGGCTTCATTTGCGTTGCGAAGGGCCGTCTTAGGAAGAAGTTCCTTTTTTGCATCCGCATTATCAATCTGTTTTCCGATCACATCACGCAGCCTGTCTATAAACTTAACAAAAGATTCAACTGCCCCCTGCAGCACATCCACAAAGTTCTTGTGCGGGATCGTGCTGTCAGGGGATTTTATCAGAGTGTCCTTTGCTGCTGAAGTCACATCCTGTAATACTTGGATAGGTATTTGTATTTGCTCCATGGGGTTCTCAAAATCTCCTTCACCCAGAAACACTTCCATCAGCATTGTTTTGTTCTCTCCCTCAGCCTCATACTTTGCAACTAAGTTATTTAACAGCTTTTTCCAAATACTTTCCCAAAGCAAAACTTCCATGGGGGACAACAGCAAGTTGACTAAATATTTTAGATCGTAATGTAATTGAATGTAATGTTGAGTAGATTTTTGAAGTATGGGGATTGTCTCCCATAGTCCTTGGAGGCTTTGCACAGTTCTTTAAGTTCAGTGAATGCGAATTGTTCCCATTCTGCCTCCCCTTGGTCATCGTACACGACCAGAGCCACAAACAAGTCAATGCTTTTGGCAATGTCAAACTCTTCCTGCTCAACTGCCTCTTTTTTAATACGCTGCCAGTTAACTCTCGGCCTCCCTCTAGCTAATGGATGACTGCTTTTAAGGTTTGAGAACAATGGCTCGTTTGCTTTCTTTGCCAGAGGGGTCCTGTGTCAGTGGACCTTGGAGGCCAAGATGGCGTCCTTCCAGCTGGGCCCACTTCCAGTTCCGGTGGCGTGGGAACTAGGAATGGCCTGATGCAGGGAGGAGAGTTCGGAGGCGTGGCAAAGGGACAGGGAAAGGCTTCGGAGGAAGGGGCAGGTCCCGATGCAGGGGGTATATTCGACGCATGGGAGGAGTTTTGCGAAGGGGAGGAACCTGACGCAGGGGAGGGGCTCTGGGAAAGTGCAGGAAAGGGAAAGAGGGGGCCTCCATTTTGAGAAGACTCGGGGCATGAAATGAAGGAGGCTGGCACGTGGCCAGTGCCATTTTGTCCTGTTACATCTAATGGAACTCGGGAACAACTAGGGTCTGGGGATGTCGGAGAGAGGGAAGCGGGGGAAGGACTCGAGCTAGCCGGCGCCTTGCCAGCCCGAGCAAGGGGCAGAGTGGAATGGGGAGCAGTGCCCATCCCACCCTTAGGGAAGGTTGGGGTAGGATTGGGGAGGGAGGAAGAACACAACTGTGGAGAACAGGGTCCCAACGCACACCCGTCTTTTGTTAACTTATAAAGTGAATGAAAAAGAATAGAATTTCCCAACCATTAAATTCCCTTTGACCTGCTCCAAATATAAACATTTTCCCACTCGATCCCAGAAATCAACAGAATATAAATCTTCCCGGGTTATCCCCAGGAAGTGCACAAACAGAAAATGAACAAAATCTCTCAAAACTCCCTTCTTAAACTTAATTTGATTCTCCACAAGGATCCCCTTAACTTGGGAGTAAATACTCCGTTCGGCTTGGGAAGTCTGGTTCCCCATTGCCACACCTTCCCCGGGTAAAGAAAAGAAAACTCACACAAAACACAGTCCGGAGAAAGGTCTGTGGAACTTGGTCGGTCCTCCTGGTGCTTGTCCGAGCAGCACTTGCTTCTCTCTTTCTCCCTCACTTCTCACTTCTCAGAATCCGGATCCAAAAGAAATAATGAAGGGAAGGTTGTTGACTGGTGCCCGTCAGGAAAGAGCTTCGAAAATGAAGAGCTCTCCTGTCCGGGAGCTGACGCTCCGAGACGCTTTAAAATCCGCTCAGGAGATGTTCACAGAAGTCTCCAACGAAGGAGTCCCTGTTCGGGCGCCAGCAGTGGCGGCGCGGTGTCGGCCACCACCTTCCCTGAACATGTCTCCCAGGAAAGGTTTGGATAGCTCGGCGTAAGTCCACTACCGCTGTTGTGCTAGATGTCGTAGTAAGAAAATCCACAGTAATGAAGCGACTCTCTGTATAGGTTCCAACAGGGTTTTAATCTGTGGAGGGTCTAGGGACAGAAGAGCCAGGATCTGAGGGTGCATAGGGGTTTTATACAAATCAAGGAACCAATAGGGAAAGGGCAAAGGGGAGGAACAGGGAGGAGCCAATCGGAGCACAGCCAGTGGGAAAGAGGGAATGGGAAATGACATTTTGGGGAATGAATAAGGAAACACGGTTCACAGAACATTCTGGAACGAGGGAGGGCAAAGGGGAGTGTGCTCGGATGAGAAAATGGGGATGGACTTTTATCTCTGGGAGTGGTTACATTACGTCATCCCAAGGCCGGCCCACCTCAGGGTCTGCCTGGGATCCTACACTTCTGGTGTTGCGTCCTTTTCCACTCCCCAGTTTGATGCATATTTCTTTTACTTCCTGGCCTCTTTTTATAGTGCTCTATGCTGATATAGATTAGAGTGCATTCTACATTAATGCAGATTATAGTTCATTCTACATTCATGGATTGGTCTTTTCCCTCCCACTGATTGAATGAATCAATTGAATGAATGAATGAATTGGTTGTATCTCCAAGGTGTACTGGTTCTCAGACTGTACATCATCAAACTGTAGATTTTTCACTAATGTCTTAGGCAGAAATTGTGTTAGGCACTCTCAGGGTTTTCTTCTTCTCATGTGATGAATGCCTGGTCAGTCTTTCACTCCTGATACCACTGGTATCACACCCTGGTGCTTGTTCAAAAGCTTTTCAGTCATCATGCTGCAGCAGGATTTCCTGTGTGAGGAGGCACTGTTGAAATGGCCCTGGAGTTTTGGGGGCTCTTGGCTGATGGTGGAGCATGGGGGCCAGAGAAAGGCACCAGAACAGGGAGAAAGCAGCACTCAGAGACTTTGTCAGGGAAATGACAATTTATTTGTTTTTCTCTTGGCTGAAGAGTTCCTGGAGGCATGCTAGTGCTGCTGGCGAGGTGGCCTCTTCTTGGGTCTGGGAGAATAGTGCGGGCTGGGGGTTCTCTTCTTCCGGGTATGCCGGGGCTCTCCAGAAGAATGGTCCCTGCCCTGGTCAGGAGCAGAGGGGCTGCAGCCCTGAGAAGATGGACCTGCTGCTGTCAGCGTCTGCTCCTGCTCTTCCTGGAGCTGGTCCTGCTCTGAGCAGGTGGGCATAGATGGGGGGCGGCTGGGACTCGGTTGGAGACCAGTTTCTGATGTACCACCTTGCTCCTCTATCTCAGAGCCTGTGGGTCCACTAGCAGGAGTCACCTCCTGGGAGCTACTGGAGTTGGTGCTGGCATGACGGAAGCACAGCAGCCTCTGGGCTTCATCTCTGCACTGGCCTGCAATGACATTGATGATGCCATGGACCAGTGATGCTGTGTGCCCATTGAGGAGAGGCTCCAGTAGCTCAACCAAGGTCTGTGCATTTGGACCACAGACACAGAGGCCATGCAGGATGGAGCCCTCTGCAGCCTCCGCTCGCCACCACTGGTCCTGAAAGACTGCTGCCAGCTTCCAGCGCAACCAGGGAAGCACAGGGTCCAGCAGTTGCTGTTGCCTTTGGAAAAGTTCTGCCCAGACCTCAGGCGGGAGGCCACCCATGAACTCTGCAGCCTGCTGCTCATCTGGAGGTAGCATCCTTTGTGGAGAAGGTGGAGGGGATACCCCAGGGTGATGGGGGCTTGTTTGGGCCAGGTGGAATGGAGCACTCCCTGCCTGGCTGCTGTCCTCTGGCAACTCTTCTGAGGCTGCGATGGCAAACTCTAGATAGTCCTGTTCGCTCCGCTCAGAAAACCTGACAATCTCCATAGGTCTGGTGCAGAGCGGGCACGCTGGATTTGTCTTTGCCCACCGCAGGATGCAGCCCAGGCAGAACTGGTCATTACAGGGCAGAGCAGAAGCCACATCACTGCGAGTGTTGTGGCAGAGGGGGCAGCTCCAGTCTGCCCCTGTAGCCATGTCTTCTTGCTGCAGCAGGCTGGGGAGAACTGAGGGCCAGAAGGAGCTCCCACTTGCAGGCACACTCAGCAGAAGTCCAGGCTTGAGCTAACCTGGCCCAGCCAGACTCTGCAGGCACACATATAACCAGCAAGGGATGTGATATCACAGTCCATCTCTTGGTAATCCATCTCCACCACCCAGTGATGTCACAGTCGAATGGATGTCTGGCCCCTGAATATAAGCAGTGAGGGATGTTAGGTTACAATCTGTCTCCTGGTGATGCCATCCTCCCACCCAGTGATGTTACAATGGGACATCCGTCCCTGCATTGTCTCGTGCCTCTACACATAAGTCCAGGGCTACTGCAGCTCCATGTTACACTCTTTCTTCTCACCCATGTGGCTCACCACCACAGCTAGATGCTAGTCACCAAGGCCTTGGCCATGTCTCCAGTTTTAATATCAGTTCATCACGGCATTTCTATGGACATTCCTGTGAATTTTTAAGTGAATTTTGATTCCTTATTTTGAGCAGGATTTATGCTTATTGATCTGATCCACACTCAGTTTCATTTTTCCCTTTTCCTGTCAGGCATTTCAGCACACTTATGAGGCTACAGTTGTTTCTGGAATGAAATAGTTAGAAGATGTACAAGGTGCAAGCAATAGAGTCCTTTTGACAGGGGATACCAGATCAAACCGCACAAAAATAATGACCTGAAGGAACAGATATTCAACCAGAGAGTCAGAATCACAACCTGGCTCCATTCACAGAGGTCTTTGCCAAACCATTCTAAACTCATTTCCACATTAGAAGGATGAGTCCTTGGGTGTATCTCGTGGACTTCCTTTGTTCTCCACTTTCATTAGAAGTAGAGAAGTAGAACAACAAGAGCAAATATAAAGTTCACCTTTTCTGATAAAGGAAACCCCACAAAAAATGGGTCTCTTGCTCTGCTTCAGTGCTCTCCCTTTTTAGGCTGCAGAATTTTTTTCAGCTCACAATTCAACTGGACCAGGTGGACAGTATAAATTAGTGCTCAGCAGGTGTTTTTCAGTAAGTGCATGCTTGGGTTGATATCTGAAAATTAGTGTGAAGGGAGGTGATTATTACAAAAGCTATTCTCAAACTTAGAGAGAGTTGGGTAGAAGGGTAGGTGAGTAGGTGGGTAGGTAGGTAGCTAGATAGTTGGACAGACAGATGGACAGGCATAAAAGCTGCTTTTTGTTAAGCTTCAAACTCTGTTATGTACAAATTTAATACAATTTTATATTAACCCTAGGATGCTTGTCCATTAGAAATGTAAAGAAAATAAATACATATGTTAGTTGTATGTGTAATCGACAGCATCCAATGGCTAGATCTCAAAGGCAAGAGCATAAAAATTGGACAGTAACATCTCAGTTGCCCATCACCATGAAGGAAAATTAGAAGTATTTCATCAAATAAGCAGTATTTCAGGAAAGGCCCCACACCTTTGATATGAAGGACCAAGAGAGAGAATTAATGCCCTATGCAGCTAAGAGTACTTACTGAAGTAATGATAAATTAACTCCCTGCCGGAGACTCTGAAATGGATTTTCATCTTCCTAGCCTTGTGAAACAAGATGAATCAGTTGAAAAGAGCAGCAGTGGTAGCAGTAAAGTCAATAGCATGTGACAGAAGTGTATTGAAGCAATGATTCAGGAAGTTCAGTGATTATTAGGATCAAAACAGGGTCAAAAGTCCTTGCATTTTATGGCTCTGCAGGAATATTAGAGGAATGGGAAAAAAAAAACCATCCTTGTTTCAAATGAGAGGGGAATGTTTCCTTGGAGTTTTTGTGCATGCAGCCCACATGCACAGGGATATTGTCCAAGCCGAAAATAACTGCAAATGATTCTGTGAAGGCAGAACTTTCTTAGCAATCTTGCACTTTCATGGTCTTTTGAATTGCAATAACCAAAACAGAAGTATAAAAATTTTGCATCTGACCTTGGATGACTTTAAATAATCAGAGTCTCTGATAAAATAAGGCAGAGTCACTGGTCATGCTAGCAAAGCATCAGCAGTTTGGCTTTGAGCCTTGTAGTATCTTTCTTCACACAATTCGACTTGCTGCTGTTGGCAATCAGCATGTTGGAAGTGGTTAACGCAAATAGATTGAGATACCACACACCACTTACCCCACCAGCCTAGCAAGAGATAAATAATTTATCCTCCAGGCTTTCATATCCTCAATGTATATGTCTGCATTTTGTCAGAAATTGATGGAAAACCAAGTTTTAACCACATTTTGTTATTTATATAGTAGTGTAAGGAAGGAAAAGAAAGTTAGAAAATACTGGAGAGAAAATATCTGTAAGCCATACAAAAAAAAAAATCTAACTCAGCTCTGTTTATGATTGCTAAATTAGCTTTCCTTATTCGCTAGAAGCAAATTGTAATCCAACATCATGCTCTGCAAAATGTCGGTAGGATGTTCCCTGAGAAAACTGATTACAACTAATTTGTCTATAATCAAAAGTTAAAAGGGACATTTTCCTGTATTAGTAGTTTTACTTGCTGGCAGTGTCCTTCTCTCTTATATATATAAGTGGTGTAGAGTTTTTTTTTTTTTTACAGAATATTTATTATTTTTTATTACAGAGTAAAAACTTCAAATAAAGATGTCTTGTGTCTTCTTCAGTGCTATTCTAGCTGTGCCTAGTGAAATATTACTTTGCTTTTTCTTAATTAGCAAATTACTCCCAATTTTCTGTGTCAGCTGCAATTTCGCATGTAACACAAGCTCTCTCATCATGCCCTTTTTCTTACGTGTTAATACCTAAACAACAGATACCAGCTCAGTGTTGCCAGGTGTGGATATTCATCATGGTACAAACACTAGAAAGTCAGTTAAATCCAATGCCCATCTGCTAAGACATTTAGATACAAAGAGAGTTACCAAAGCTGCATCCTACAGCAGAAAAGTCAATGGAGCGAGCATTCAAATGTTTGCTGTCAAACACATGCTAAAACAATGTGCAGGACTGTGACTGTATTTAGCATACATACAAGGACTTGTGCATGCATGCTTTATAACATGGTACAAAGGCAGGAGATCCTCATCACCCTGAATGAAACACTTGATATTCCTCACTCCAGGATATTGGCGGTATTGAATTATTTGCATTGGGAAAGACCCTTAAGGTCAAGTCCAACTGTAAACCAAGAACCTTGTTATAAGTACAAATCCAATTATTTTAACTTTACAGTTTCCTTCCAGGGTGGAGAAAAACAGTTAATATTGTGTCACAAAAATGATTACAAGAAAATAGCAAGTGATCTTTGGGTTTGCTTCTTATTTCTTTTTGTTTTTTTTATTCTTTTAAGGAGAATATTTTTAGTCAGTGTGAGTCTTCAGGAAGTGAACCTGTGAACATTGTGGGGGAAGAGAGAGCTTCACTCAGCAACACAAGCTGTGGGAACAGTTCCCTTGAGGTAAAGGTAAGAAGGAACATGTTTTTAGAGATGACTGAAACAGCTACTCTAAGCCTGACTTTTACAGAAAGGGGAGATCAGAGTAGTTGATCCAAGAGCTGATGGTAGAGTTGGAGGAGCTGTTACTCGCTTCAAGGGTAGTTTCTCAATTCCAGGTAACAGTGGTAGTTAATAACTCATCTCACAATGCCCATCAGTTTCTGCCATTTAAGTAAGGACTGAGGTCTCTTTGTCAGTACAGAGAAGAAACAAGGCTGGAGTTCTTTTCATGAGATGTGAATGTCTCTGTTTAAAGTTCTTGTGGGTGCCATTTACAGTGCTAGTGTTGCAGCTTTTATCAGGGTACTTCAAAACTTTAAAGTTTTGAAAACTTGGAAGAATTCCTATTCTTTAAACAGCAGGCCTCAAATTCCCAAGCAAGAACCTGCCTTTCAGGCCATGTTTTATACTCTCTGATAAAAGTACAATTGCTAGGTGTGCTGCCAAGGGAGACATAAACTAGGTCCAGTGTTGACTCAGTGTTCCCTTTGCTTCCAAGATGTCCATCTGCTGTACCTTTCCAGAAGGGGTGCTCTGCATGGGAGGAAGCTACCGAGGGAAAGCCTGTGAAAATGAACGACCTAGGATCCCTCTCTATATAGCTATTCTTGTAGATGTATTATGTTGTTGTACTTACACAGTTAGAGGTATATGGATATTTAGATAGATATACTGGTATTTACATGCTTAGATGTAGGTAGTACAGTTGTAGCAATCTGCAATAAATTAAATTTTTAAACTGAAATTGCTATTTGTATATTTATATATAGTCAGCAGACTCTCTGCCCATGTCTCTTTCCTGGGCAGCATGTACATCCTGTCCTGTCCCTCAGAGTTCAGATTAGTCTTCCAGGGTGGAGAGGAGCAGCAGAATCACTGCCATGGCTCTCTGTCGTACTTGCAACCCTGGGAGCTGTGGACATCATGCTGGAAGCAGTGGTGCTCAGCTCTCCTGCCTCCAGAGTCAGTAAGGTGCTGCATTATATCTTTGAGTTCTGTGAAAAGAGTGGGTGTCACAGGGCTGTTCTTCACCCTAGGTGGGAGGGATGGCCCACTCCTGGGCGAGTGGTCCCCAGCCCAGTGCCATGCAGGCGGTGTGCTGTGGGGAGGGTGCTCAATTCCCCTGGGGAAGCGCCAGGGGCTGGCACCAAGCTCTTTTGGAGTACAGTGGCTGCAGAGGATGGCATCTGCCTTGCAAGAGGGTTGGCCTGGGGCCTTTGTCCCAGGCCGGCAAGGGACTCTTGGAGCAGGAGCCCACCAAGACTTTGCTGAAGGTCAGAGGAAGCCTTGATGGACCATGCAAGTCTTGCTCAGGAGTGGAGTCACACTGCTCCTGCTGGAGCGGGTGTTTGCTCCCAGGGCTCATCTGCAGCTTATCTTTTCCCAAGTGCTGCTGGACTTCACCAGCTCTGAAACCACTGCTGTGCAGAAGAGGGTCTGGAGGAGGATCAGGAATCTGAGTAATGGGCTGGCTGACATTTCCAAATGGGAGGTCAGGCCAAGGCTCCTTCCAGCCAGGCCATGCCACCCTCCCTGCTGCTCTCCCCATAAGGCTGCTATCCAGCTGGCTGCTTCTGAAGACCCACAGGGCCTTTCACAGCCTGGTCTCACCTGGGTCCAGCCCTGAACCCTGCTGTTAAGGAAACTTCCCTGTCTGACCATCCAGGAGCCACTCTGGCAGCCACATTCTCACCACCTGAGCTGGGAATGAAGCCCCTTCACAGCTACATCCCTCACACTCACAGTTAGACCAGGACTCCTTACCAGCTCAACCCCAGGCTTCCCATGAGCAGACTCTCAGACATCCAGGTCCTTCAAATAGCTTAATCATGGTGCAGTAACTAAATAACAACAGCTCCAGCTGGTGCCTCTGAGAAGGGACCCTGAACAAAGGAACCCCTGGGCTTTCATACCCTCACAGCACCAAAGTCTGGGGGTCTCAGCTCCTGCTGTGTTTCAGTGTCCAGCTCCCAGGCTGGTCCCTGTGCCCTTTCCTGTGCCAAGAGTTGGCAGTTCATGGCCTCTTGCCTGGGGCTCCCATCCAGAGCTCAGCCTGCAGCTCTCATTGCAACTTCCTCGAGAGCCTGCCTTCCTAACAGGCAAGTGCCAACCACAGCGGGGCACGAGGGGAAGGGGAAAGGCAGCAGAAAGGGGAGAAAGCAGCAGCCAGAGACTGTGTGAGAGAAATAATGTATTTCCTTTTTCTAGTCTAAAAATGTGCTGGAGCCCTACTAGTTCTGCCAGCAAAGTGGGTTGCTTGCATGGCTGGGTAGAATCTTGGGGCTAGCAGCCCTCCTGTTTTGGGGATGCCAGGGCCCCCTGCGAGAGTGTTCCTAGCCCTGACAAGGAGCAGTGGGATGGTGGCTGCTGTCCTTGATGCCTAGAGATTTTTGCTTTCTGTATGTTTTTCATATATCTGTAGATTTGTAGACTACTAATACATGGTTGTAGCTTTTAGTACTTTTCCTACGCTTTCCCCCTACGTTTCAGAACAGAAAGCTAACCTTCTAACACATTTCTGAAATACTGTTTAGTCTTGGTTTTTGGGCTAGCAGGGACACTGTGTTTTCCACTAGAACTTAGAAGACATAATAAGAAAGCCCCTGGAACAACTCCAGTGGGGCAGAACCCGGGGGAAATTACCTAACCAACTGCTCTTCTAATTAAACAGTATTTGTTACGTATGCAAATTTGTTAAACTTACAAAAATTGTAGAAATCTGGTGCCAGGTGTACCCATGACTATGGGGGCACCTGTAAGCTTCCAATGAAGACTTTGGGTTTTTTTACTGTTTTAAGACTGTTGCAAGACTTTTCTTTCTTGACATTAGGCAACACTCTGGGCAGAGGAACTTGTCACCACCACCTCCCCCTGCTCTTTCTGGGGCTGCACCTGCTCTGCTCCAGCCGGCACAGATGGCTGGAGCATGCGGAGGGCACAGAGGGCAGCTTCTGACGTGCTGGGCTGGTGCTCCATGTCAGAGCCCGCAGGGGTTGGATGCCAGCTGGGAGTCCCTTCCTGGGAGCCGGTGGGGCCGGTGGAGCGGGAACTGCCCTCAGGGTTGTCATCCTCCTTGCCAGCAGCACGGGAGCGCAGCAGCCTCTGGGCCTCCTTGCTGCATTGGCCCACAATGAAACTGATAGTGCCAGCAACCAGCTGCTCTGTGTATTCCTCCAGCAGAGGCTGCAGCCTCTGGACCATGACCTCCCCATTGTCACAGATCAATTGGAAGCTTCAGGCAAGCCCTGCCTTAAACTCAGATTTTTGGCAATAGCTTTAATTTAGGTTGCCCACACCTAAAATCACTCTGGTCTGCAAGTTCTAAGGATGGCAGATCAGGTGTATTTATAAAATGAGCTATTTTTGAGACAGACAGCAGATAACCAAAACAAGGCCTTAATCGGTGTTTCATCTAGTAGATTACATATAACAATACACAATATTATTGTCCCTATATTAAAGCTAGCAAAAGAAATAGTATAGATTAGGAGTCAGATGTAATTTACCACTGAAATGAGATAGTGTACACCAATCCTTTTACTCAACCTCAGAGGAAATCAGCTGTCACTGATTCATTTCCACATTTCCATACAAATCAGCTGTCCCTACTCTGAGGGAAAATGGCACACATTTCCAGGGAATGTGCAGATTTCCCGCTTTGTGAAAATTAGGTGTAGTTTTTATGGTTTGTAAGGTGAGGTGTCTGTCAGTCAGAAATTCCAGCTTATCTTTCCAGATGTCACTTCCATAGCAAGATGTTTGTTGTCAGCTGGGATTATTACTCCCATGGTGTGAAAATAACTTGCTACAAGACAGCTTGTCATGTTTGCATTTTTTCACCAATTAGCACAAAACAGATAAGCTCTTCTGGGGCGAGATGCCCTGCTACACCCATCTGGACCAGAGAGGCACAGGGGATACAAGACTGCTCTCACTGCCAAGCACCACGAGGATGCTGCAGGCCCCTGCTTAGCTGGGGAGAGTGTCCCTTGGAAAGAAGATTGAGGAACAACTGCAAGGCACTGGCAGCTGTTTCCATCCAGGATGCCAAGAGCTCCTTCTGCCTAGATCCAGCCCTACATCCAACCTGGCTTCTGGTCTCTGGTGGTTCTTACTGGGGTGTGATGAAACATTCTAGGTATTTTTGTTCCTGCAGAGAAAACCTGACAGACTCTATCAATCTTCTGCAGAGTGGGCACTCTGGTTTCTTCTCTGCCCAACGCAGGATGCAGCCCATGCAGAACTCATGGCCACAGGGTGTCACATAAGCGACACCCTCTTGTTCATCATGGCAAATGGGGCAGCTCCACTCTGTCCTCATGGCTCTGTCTGTTCTCCATGGCAATTCAGGGAGTCCTGAGAAGCTGCTCCCCATCACTGGCACTAGCAAAAGATCTCATAGACTGCAACAAAATGGGGAAACCTTGGTCCCTTGCTGTCCCAAGGAGGAGATGAAGAAATGCCCAAGCCCCTGGAGAAGGATACCCTCCTGACTCCTCAAGCCCTAGTGCCCTTCTCACTACCACCCTGGGGACACTCAGTCCTCCAGATCTTACAGGCATGCTTGACAGGCTGTGACTTTTCTGAGAGCCTGGGAAGATAGTCTCTGGCAGCTGAAAACATGTAGGGTTGAGACATCTGTCTGTGGTAAACAGATACTGGGAATTAAGTGGTTCAAAATCCTTGAGGTCCTGGATTTTTAATTAAATCTCAGGTATGGAGGCTGGATTTTTCCTTTCTTTCTATCTTTTTTGTTTTTAGTTCACTCTTGAATCAGAAAATGTCATGAATTGAATGCAGTTTTTATAAGGGGGAGGTTCTCTTCTTACCAAGTAAACACTGTGGACAAAAAGCTAATATGGTCTTAGCATGCACTATGCACATCAGCTGAGTATGCTGGTCAAGCATCACCTCTGCAGGTGATCTCTGCTGAAGAGTAGATGCGTGGCTTTACACCCAAAGATTGTCTGGGTGTTATCTCAGACTAGCAGGAGGAAAACATAGATACTGGAGGAGCACTGATACTGGGCAGAAAGAATCCACACAGAAAGCCAACCAACAATTGTGCTGAAAATCAACTCTGAGTGTAGCCAATGAGCATTAATTCCTTTGTTTGCTAAAATATATAAATCGTGAAAAGTTTTGAATACCTTAGTAACCACATCAGCAAGACGACCAGGTGAAGAAAGATGCAACAGGATGCTTTCTGGATCCAAGTGTCGTGATAGCTTTTTACTTCAACATTTCTCACTCTTTCTCTCCTTCTGGCTCTCCTCTCTTCCCTAGTTCTGTCCATCTCTCTACTTCATGTTGACTGTTAAATAAAATCTGCACCATTGACTTTGGCACATGGTATTGTCTGCATCTTAATTCAGGTAGAGGCATCAGTCAGTAATTGGATCACAACAGATGTGCTGACACAACAGACTGCTACTGTGGGAGGGTGAGATGTGCAGCTGATCCTTGGCCCAGGGATTGGCACTGGAGAAGGCAGGTGCAGCTCTTATCTTCCGCAAAGTGTTTGTGCATTGGTGTTACATCCCACTCCTATGTGGAAGGGAGTAAACAAGATTCGTAGATATTCACAGATGAAAAAGAATAGCAAAACCCAAAAGGGTCCAAAAAAGCCTCACAAATTTTTATAAACAAACTACACACTCAGCATGGCAATTGGTGTATGTTTTGCCACTATCTTCTAATAGCAAGAGAAACAAAATAATAAAAGAGGGAGGAAGAAGGGAAAAGGAAACCAGGTAGGAAAAAAGTTCACAGTCCTGGGTCCAGCACTGATCCAGCCAAGAGGTGTCCAGGGTCCTGAGAGAATGCCACCCAGCCTTTGTGGTGGTACATTTTTATAGGTAAGTTTTCCCCATTCTGGGACTAGGTTCCTCGCTCTTCATACAAATGAGTTAGCGTGTGCAGCCCACTATTCTTGACCTTTCTGGAAATGGGCTGGGGGGCTTTGAGGGGTTTTTTTGGTGGTTTTGATTCTCCCTTTATTGGTCCTGCTTGCTCCTTGACCCCACTCCTGCACTTAACTTGTCCTTTATGTTGTGTGGTCACCATGGAGTGGAACAGGAAATTGAGATTCAGAATGGGGCTGCCTTACCTTCATATGGCTCCTCTTTCTGGGCACATCCTGTTACAATTTGCCTGCTTGATGGCTGTTGGTGTTTAGGGCATAGCAATGCGTTAACTCTTTACTGCTTAGGTTTCTACATGGGTCAAAAACCCAGTTACCATCTGATAGGGACAAAAATCATCCTTAGGGCAGAGAAGGGCTTCACATTCTTCATGACAGGGCAACATCTGCACCCTTTTTTTTCCTTTCTCTTGTTTTACCAGTGTTGTGTTTCTTGCACTTGTTGTTGTTGCAGAGTTAAGGTGCCAGATGCTACTTTTCCACTGTAGATATATCAGTATCTGTAGGGAAGGCATTGATTTGTACAGAAGGGAGTGTGAAGCCAAATTCTTCCTAGATGGATATGAAGAGATCCCTGAGCTAAGGGCTGCTTGGGCAATGATCAAGCCAGTAGCATTTTATAAAATTTGGATGCAGAGTATTCTCAGAGCAGAAAATACAGGTCTCTTTTGTCTGTTTTTTTTTTTTGCTTACAATTGAAAATTTAATTCAGTTTAATGAAATTCAATTAATATAACTCAGAAGGAAAGGGTTGTGGTCCACTCTGGAGTTCAAAACAGTTTTTCCTTTAGGTACCGCAAGATATCCTTCAGCAGATTAAAGAATTGCAGCAGCTTTTCACGTGGAAACAGACAGGATGGTCCAGGAGGTAGTGTTGTCAGGGGGCCTGAGGGGTAGGCTGCCACTGGCGGTGGCGCTGCAGTAATTGGCGGTGACGGCCTTGCCATTGTGGTCCGGATCCAGTTGTAGTAGTACTGAGTGGAGCTGGAGACTGCAGGCCGTTTAGGTCTGCCACAGCCTATTCCCCAGCTGGTCACACCAATTTGCCAGAAGAAGCCACCTTGCTTATCTTGGCAGACAAGAGGCCCCCCGCTGTCACCCTGAAGCAGAGAGAGAGGATTAAGGTCCTTTTGCATGCCCCTGTCAGCAGTTAGGAGTTGGCTCCTTTACCTCTCCAGCCCCT